>JAHFWJ010000651.1:0-454881 GCA_028555115.1 Himalopsyche japonica
AAATGACCGAGGAAAATTTCATGTTGCTTGCAATTTTGTGAGATGACTTTAGTTGAAAATTTGTAGTGTATAATTAAAACAAACAATTCATAATTTTATGTATCGATATGGTAATGTATGAAAAAATATTATTAGTAAAATACATATGAGTTCAATAAGTATATTTAAAATAGTATCGGTTAAATAATATGAATGTAAGTAATAGTAAATAGTAAGATAAACGCTCAAAAACATTGCTTTTGTTATAACATATATCTAGTTTAGCATTCTATAATATATTTTTTAAGATTTCAGATTAAAAAGGTGACATTGAGACTGATTTATTATTAGATGAATTTAAATGGATCAAATGAATCTTTTTTAAAAGCTTCGTATAAAATAATTTTAGTAAATGTAGAAATGACTTTACCATTTCTCCGTTTGGCTATTGTTCGTGAAATTGCTTCAGTCAAAATATTCGTTGACATTTCGCCCATCGACTAAAGCCTTTATTTACTCTACGTCACTGCTTCTCAAAAATATATATTATATTATACAATTTCCGATCTTATGGGTTCGTAATTCTGATAAATGAATGTAATTTGATTCCAAATCATCTATCGATATAGGGAATAATGGTAATTTTATACAAAACAAGTTTTATGAGTAACCATGTAGAATACAATTTTTTCTGGCAATTAAGAAAAAATATCTTGATTATTATTAATTACTTTTAAAAATAAATCAATGACGACGAAAACACCTTTGCGTAACTATAAGCCATATTATACCACGGACCATATCAAACGTCTAAATATAACACGGTGAAAAAATAGCAATGTATTTTAGTTCTACAAAATAATTTTTAACAAATATAGTTGATAGCTATTTCGGCTCACGCCATCGTCAGAACTAATAGTTCTGACGATGGCGTGAGCCGAAATAGCTATCAACTATATTTGTTAAAAAATATTTTGTAGAACTAAAATACATTGCTATTTTTTCACCGTGTTATAATGGAGTTCTACCAAGTGAATGCCAATTCAATCAATAAATCTAAATATAACGATATCAAACCATATGCGATATTTAATCATACTCGTTTTTTGATACCCGTAGGGAATGTGTTCACATGTATAGCTAAGATAGAACGCAAAGATGCTTGTCAGGGAGTATATACTATATGGCCTAATTTTTCTTTAGCTCGCACAAGCACCAAAAATACACAGAAAATACTGAGGATAATTACAATTTTCTTGGTAAACATTTCCTCATATAAAATACCTTACAATTTCTGTAATATTTGAATAGATTCATCGGTTACTTAGTTTTAAAAAGAGTTAATTTTTTGATTACATAATTCATATCTACACAGTTTTAGATCCACTGAATGCCAACATAAAATACAGAATACACAGTAGCAAAATACAAAAGCTACTGGATTTGGAATATTTTCCGCCTCGCGAATCTTTTTTGTTCGCCCTGTATTGCGGAAGTTCATTTTTTTCATCCCTACAGATTTATCTATCTCCTCCGGAAGTACGGCGATGTGTTACACTTTTATTTTTATTTTTAACGTTATGTGCGATAAATCAAAACTGTAAATGCATTTAAAAATGTACCGCGGTGAACATGACCGTATATGTCTTTAGTGTTTTATAAGTCATTACTCACCACTCACTTTTAACAATTGATAACTATGAACTTGTCAAAACAGTTCGTTACTGAGAAACAATGCGTTTTCACGGTGTCAAATTTGATGGTTCTTCGACAAACGATTTTTTTCACATCTAGAGACTTAAAATGAGAAACACCCAGTTTCTCACGATCTTTCGTCATGTCTAATGTTTGTATGTTTAATTTATCACTTTTATTCTACAAAATTTTGTTGGCTGGGCGCAAGTCAAATTATAATTATTTAAGATTCACCGACTTTCATGTCAACCCAGGAACATTTTAATTTTCCATAGATAATGCTAATCTTTTTTTTTTATTTATGCTTACAACGCCAATACTGCCTTTCTTGGCTGAAATTAACTGAGTTCGGTTTGTTAACGAACAAATATTTTTTTATTGAGAATTTTTTCATTCTCATATTATCAATAAAGAAATCTTGTTAATATCTTTGGTCACTTTTGATTTTTTTTTATTATTCATTGTATATTAAATTTATGAATGTAATTACATGAACTATAAAATATATATTTATTTCCTTGAATTTGGAGTAGTAGCATTTTGAAAAAAATATTTGATTTTTTCTAGACATTTTTAACATAAAAACAATGCATTTGAACTGTTGAATTGAGTGTTATGTAGTCTTGTAGAAACTTTAAAGCGTACGCAAAATATATTTCTCGTAGAATACTTCGACATATACATACATTTTTTGAAATGTTTGTATATTGGTATGAAGTTGGAATGTATTGGTGTCAAAGACAATTTAAAAAATAAATATTAAAAATGTAGGATCCGCCGTTACTATACATCAATGCTGACACTTAACCCTTCGCTAGCGTAGGTATTTTCCACTGCCAAAGGTCATGATTTACCATCATTTTTTCGTTCATCGTTTTCTGCTTACCTTTTTTTATATGCAACGAATCGCTTCCCTCACTATAGGTGCAAAATATTTCATTTTTCTTTTGAAACTTATCATTACTTTTACCCCTTTATGTATGTGAAAGAGTTACAACGTGACATTATTTTTTGAGAATGTCAACAGCTCAAAAAAAAGTTTTTCTTGCACTGTATATTCAAGTGCTCAATCTCTCTCTTTTTTAAGAGCTTAATAATACGGGGATAGTTTGAATTATTGCAGAGAGTGAAATGAATGTTTGTTTTGTTGCAATATAAATATATGATTTTTGACACGACTCAAAAAATCGATTGAGAAATCAATTAGCGGGCTCCATAACATTAGACAATGAAAACTAAATAGATTTGAACACTTTACTTGAGACATATTGAGATATGAAGAAATTTTACACATTAATGCGATGTGCAGAATAAAAGTAACGCTAAAGCCATAGTTTTTCTAAGCTTAGTTAAATTAAGAAATTTTATTGCTTATTCAAACATCCATAAAATCTTCTATGGATTGAACGATAAGTTTTTATTCAGAATTATGAATTTTTATGATCATTTGAAAAAAAAATTGGGATTGTATTTTACGTTTCTCACACCCGTTTATGTACGGGTGTGAGTGAAAATATTTCTGTATAATAAAACTTCAATTTATATCCATCGAAACATCGTTTTTTTAAAATATTGAAATGCTACATTGCATTATATCAATGTATTGTATTTTAAAAATGAAAAAAAAGACAATTTTTAACAAAGTGAAAAAAATAGCAATGTATTTTAGTTATACAAAATAATTATTTTTTAAGGTATACTTGATAGCTATTTCGGCTCACTCTATCGTCAGAACTATGCTTAAACGAGCATTTGCTTATCTATATATAGCTCTGCAGAAAAGGTACACAATACATCTCCTCTCCTATTTTAACGACCTAGCTTTTTTCTTGCTCGCAATAAAACTAAAAAATGTAAATGAAACTAAAAAGATGGCTATATCAATAAGTTTACATATGGAACGGAAATGGTCTATTAATGAGACAAAACGGCTCCCCGTAGTGGGTTAAGCAATGGTGATCGACATATAACATATTAGTTTGTTCGTTAAGAATCCTTTGTGATAGTTGATATCTATTGATTTCCAGCTGTTCTAAAGCCGTCATTTCGCGACCTTTATTAAAAAGATAAAACAATTTTTAAACCTTTTCTCTAATATAAATTAATATTGGATTTTTATGTGTAATCTGATTATATTTTATCTGTCGGATTAACGTTTCAAAACACAAGATAAAAACTTTTGAACAACATTTTACCGATTTGGGTGGATAATTCAATCAAAACTACGTTCAAATAATTCCGCCATTCATATTTATATCACGCTAGCTTGCGTCGTTAATATTCTTCCCTAGAGTGAAATATTTGGTCTTCTGTGATTATCAGCAGAACCCTTTTTTGGACTATATGGCAAAATTTTATTTATTAGGCCCTTAACCCTCCACCGTCCTTGTAAGATTATAAAAATACGTCCCATATAAACTCGCATTATAGTATACAAACTCAATGATCCTTATATGTCAGGGGATATCAACCTTTGTCCGCCAAACCTGGGGGTAAGCATAGATAAACAAAATGTCTATTGAGAGTTCAAAGTTTATTATGAAGGGATAATGATATTGGAGTAATATGAGTTAAGCCAGTAGAAAGTTATAAGCATAGCTGAAAATAGAATTTTAGCCATTTACAATCGTTTAATATTAATTTCATGAAATAATCTTAAATATTATGATAATAATTAATAATTATGATAATAATGATAAAAAGAATCAAACAGCTAGATATTGATCAAAATTATTGTTTTCTTGTATCTATTGCTATTTAAATTTTCTATTTTTCCGTAAAATTGGTTTTTTTGTGTATCGTTAAATGGACAAAAAAGAGTCTACTGTAATTTTTTAAATCATATAATTTTAATTAAAAGAACATTATAAAAATAGTTTCCGTAGTTGCTTATCCAACATTTCATTTGTATATGTATGTATATATACATATAGGATATTAATATATTTGTTAATAATATTAATTTACTATATATATGTATATATGTGAGAAGGAAAACCCAGACAGAAAACCGAACACCAACCCGCCTGGGCAGCGTGGTGTTGCTATGTCCAAACGACCCCCCTGAAAAAAAAATTAAAAAAAGCAGGGGGAGGCCTTCATCTAGCAATGGATCGACCCCGGCTGATGATGATGATGATATATATGAATAACAAATTTGGCAATAAATAACTGATCACAATATTTATTCTTATCATATAGACGTTTTCATTGTATTACTTATTGTTTTTGAATTTTTCAAATATTTCGATCATCATTCAATTTAATTTAAATAAATGCATTTAAATATTATTATAGCTATGTATAATGTAAGAACGTGAATTCAGGAATTCTATCGGTAAGCCATATAACGCAATAAGACGAACACATTAGTTAGTGTTAGACAAAAGGCTAAACAACCAGCTTATTTAGTAGCTAAAACTAACGAACAGTGTTGAAGCATAAACTTAGAAAAGAGTATCCGGTAACGTGCTCTTTGTTTAACCCGTGACATAATTATTCCAGCATTGTTTCCCGTAACGCCATTGATTAGTAAAATAAAAATAAAACTTTAGTGAAAATGTACTTTGCTTAAAAAATGCTTTTTACAACCTTTTTTGATTTGATTGATGAATCATTCGCCATTTCTACGAATAAAACTAAGGATATATTATATGAGGTATACATCCGTAAACCATATAAGACAGCATGATTGACAATAGGAATCAAAGAAAAGATGAAAGAGTCTAGAAGGGTTTTATTTTTAAAGTAATTTATATTCTACATTGTGGCACACCAATTCATACATCACTTTATCAGATACTTATTTTTCAATTTCCAAGCTATAGGTAAAATATTGTATGCGAAAATATAATGGCTAATCGACATGGGCACAAACCACGAAAGAAACCTATAAGTCGATGTGCAAATATTATTATTCCGTTTGGATACTTTTAAAGTGGTAGCAATATGTTTCTCAATAAACCTATCAGCTATGGAGAGAAGATTTTTAACAGACATACATACCTCTGGGACATTCGCACTATCATAAATGTTAAGAATCTCCAATTCGTACGAAAGGTAAGTGAAGCAAAATTCGTTCGGTCCTGTACAAACAAGGTGTTAAATCAACATTATCATCATAAATTTGCAACCGCAGACCGGGAAAGATGCTTCGGTCGCAAGGGGTTAACAACCATATGCTTAAAGACAATAAAATAGGATTATATACCGAGACGTAAGTTGGGTAAGACACGAATTTAATACTTTAAGGGGCTTGAACGCTAATAAACGTTTATTTAACACCTACGTAAGCGAGTTCTAATTGACAAAGATAAATAACAAGTGTCTTAACTATGAACTTAGCACGGATAAGGTTTATTCGTTTAAAAAATGTGTATGTTACATAGTTTTTTTGCAACCCAAATGCCTCTATTTCTGAACTGTAAGATTCTAGTGTCCTACAGTCTAGACGACTGATAGATACTATTCACAGAATTTACTTGATTTGGCATATCTTCGAAGGAAACTACGAAACTAACGGGTGACCCTATGGTGGTTGTAAACTCATACATTTGGAGAAAATATGATAAATAAAAGAATCAATATGAAATTTTGTAAGCAATTGAAAATAATAATGAATTACCATAAAAAATTCTAGTAAAGTTGGAGGAAATTAGCTAGTTTAAAAATATTGATAATTATTGATAGTAAAAAAGACTATGGATATGCTTTTAAAACTATCATTATTTATTACTAATAAAGATTGCAGTATCAGGATAAAAGCTATTCGTGCTTATTTTTCTCAAAAATCACAATTGTTTTTTTTGGAAGGCACTAATATTGATTTAGGAAAATTTATTTGTGCTATGGTTTGCATAAATTATTTTTTTCGCGCTTCTCTGAAGAAGAATCTGTTGTGAGTTTAAGCATCGTTTTCGCGTTGATAGAAAAATAATCAAATCTACGGACGTCTAATAATGAGTATTAATGTATATGTATTTTTTTTATTTCATAAAACTGTGGTTTTTGTAGTCCTGATTATGTTGCAAAAGATTAAATTGCAGTGTGTAAATAGAGAAACGAATATAAATTCCAAAATGAAGCGGTCGGATAATTTAATACTTAAGCAATTAGTAAATTATTTTATCAGTTTTGGAAAAAATATTTTATAACTTTTCAACAACAAAAAGTTTTGTACCAATTTCGAATTGAAGAAAAACGCTGATTCAATAATGTATTATTTTGTAAGAAAGCTAAAATGAAAGCAAAATAAAAACGAAATTTTTATATAAATAGAAGTACATATTACAGAGACAACTCATTCTGCAGAAACTAACTAGTTACTAATCTAATATAACTCGTTAAAAGTAAACACGCGAGACGATGAAGTGCGACAAAGTCCGATGACGATTCGACGCGTTGTCAATTTATTTGTGTTCCGAGTGCCATTGAGCACCAGCATCGGCAGACGACTGCCGCACGAAGGGTGTCAGGGTCGAATACCGAAAATAGGACACAGCTGCTGAAGCTTTTCAAACTCTGCAACTTTACTTTTGTTTTGGTTTAAAACATTCTTTGATGTAACTTAAGAAAAATAATAAAGTCGAACAGCGGTTGGAATTTAGTCATACAACTGTTACTACAATAAAAACAACGTTGACATTTCTCTGCGCTGTTTCTGCTATTGAAGTTATTGTTAACTGTAAAGCTACATTTGTGGATGTTAAATAAACTTAATAATTTGACACTGGACCGGCGGCATATATTTTTATAAAAAAGTATTTGAATTTAGTTGTTGTCTTTTTGTTAATGAGCCCGTTAATTGTAGAGATATTGTAAGTCATATATGGGCAAAGTGCCAAGAATGATTTTTGATTTTCTGTGTGACTGATGACGCTGAAATTAAAAAATATGCACTTGAATTGATAAAAAGATTATTTTAATAAAATTAAAAAAATAAATAAAAAGGAAAAATTATTTTCATTTAATTGAGTATAAAACATCATTTTTTTCTATACGTAGCTGAATTCATATTTATATTCAAATTCATTAAAAGAAACGTATCACAGCAAGATCGATTAACTGATCAAAAGTCCTGTTCTATTAAATTTTTTAATTGCTCTTTCTTGGGAAAAGTAAAGCTATCCAACCATATCAAAAAACAGATTTCATGTAAAAACTTGCATTAGGAAATTTGTGTTTTTTTATTGATGAATTCAGAAATAATGAATATATTTCGAAATGTTCAGCAATACCAAGAAGCAGTAGTAGTAATTTTTGAATAAATATTGAATTTCATCATGAAAATAAACAAATCAACACCGGAATTTACAAATTTTAAACGAATTTTAACATATTATATTTTCATTGCTAAAATATTAATTGCGCCTGTTCTTGAAATGTAATATTAATTCTGAGACTGTTTTCTTTTGCAATTAAATACGCAGTGAGTGGGTGGAAAATGATTACGTTCATTTGGATATGTCAAATACCATACATATAATATCATGACGCTAAGGCTTGGTTTGATTTTTTATCAATTGAACAATACACTTTACTTAACATCAAACTGATATTTTACTCAACACAAATATTTTTTCTATCTGTCATACAATCGCATTGAAACATTATTTCACAGATGTCACTATTTGGAACTAAAAATAAATTTAGAACTAAAAATAAATTTAGAACTCGAAGACTTAGAATGATTCAAATAAAGCTCTCACGTCAACAATAATGGGTCATTTTCAACTAACTCAACCCACTAATAGATTGGGCGGGTGATCTGCTTAGTGTATTATCTCTAAATCTATTCTTTATGTTCTAAGACAACTGCTCAAAATTCTATAATACTATTGCTTGTTTAACTTTGCACAGAAGACCACTAAACGTTCGTATGGTGCTGTATTGTTCAAGTACTACAAAGATGATTTAATATAATAATTTACAACTTGTTTCCGTTAGGTTATAAACCTATTATACGATTCTATGAATAATGTGGGTAAAGGTCAAAAATTTGGTTTGACAAGCTTTCAACATTGTGAAATGTGTTGGCGAGTGCTTATAACGGACCACGCCATGCCACTAAAATCATTGTCCATCATTATTGTTACGACATATTTAATTTGTCATTGAAAAATGATTTTTTTTTTTTTTTTTTTCAATAATAATAAAAACACATTTTTTTAGTACTTAAACAAGTACCGAAACCGGTCCTGATCAAAAAATATATTGTGGAAATAAGTACTAAAAAAATGTGTTTTTATTACACGGTGAAAAAATAGCAATGTATTATAGTTCTACAAAATTATTTTTAACAAATATAGTTGATAGATAATGTGTTTTTATTATTTAAAATATCATGCCTTTCCATCAAGAAGTGACGGTTAACACCTTAAAAGTGATGAATGAAATTTTATTAAAAAAAAAATAATTCCGGACTGTTCTAATATAATATTGTTTTGTTTTTTGTACATCGATAATTTTCGCACGCAAATAAATCTTTATATGATAACCAATGGAATACAGAAGCATACATATAATTTTTATATTATAGTTTAAATATTACTTAGTAATATTTTTATGTTTCAAATGCTTTCTATGAGGATTGAATGTTCTCAATTCAGTCATTTTCTTTTTATCAATTTTATTAAATTGTATGCTCAAAATACTTATTATTCGAGATTATCCGACAAACAAAGTTTATAAATATATAATAGGTGAAAAAAATTATGATGTGAGAATCGACATTTCCATTTTAAGCGTTTTTGAATAGAGTGTTGAAAATTAATAAAAAGAGGAAAACACAAACCACCTTCAGTCTAGTGGATAAATCAAAAGAGTTATAGGGGTAAAATTATTATGTTTCCAACAAAGCTTTCAACACACGACCGCTATTAAGGGTGAGCTGGGCGTCAAAAAGCAAAAATACGGTGAATTTTAATTTGATCGATAGACCATCGAACAAAAACACTTGATAAAAAAAATGATGACAAACCGAAGCACTGCTTATTTCTGAAAACCTCATGTTCAAAGTCAAGTTGCATATTTTACGGATATATTTATTGATTATTATACATATAGTATTGATAAAAATCATCCCCACATTTGTAAACATGTATTACCACATAATTGAGAATTTCCGTTGAACTCTTTTCAAGAGAGTTTCCTGTAATTTAAGTGTTTAATATCCTTTTTAGAGACTAGAAGTGAGTAATTTTAGTTTGCTATATTATCCCTCTATTTTAGAATCAGAATGGATGTATTTATAAATGCATACAATATATATTCGTTTTGAAAAAAAAATGACAAATCAATTGCAAAAATAATCAACAAAAGTGTTTGAATCTGTCAGACAGGCAGAAAGTAAAAAGCGCCGACGACTCTGTAAAAGGGCTGTTTTTTAGTGAAGCAAAAAATGTTTAAAATCTTGTGATATAAATGATAGTTTGTAGCTCGCGTATTTTGAAATTAGATACATTCCTATTACGTCATTCAAAATACAATTAAAAAGTAGAGAAATAATGTATTATGATACAGTATAAAGGTTAGTAGATATTATTTTATCGTTCTTCTCTTTGTTTTTTTTTATATTTCTGTATGCAGTCATTGTAAATTATTGCCGCAGGATAACCATTAAAACCAAATATAGTCAATAAGCAAAGCAATTATTTCTCCAGAGTATTCAGCGTTATATTCTAATCGTGAAAGCTAAATGAACATACGAGCCTGGGTCATTTGTAGTTGGGGGCAGTCGTTAGTATCAAAGCTCGATTCCCCTGAAAGCTAACAACATGAAAGCTATGCAGTTGAGCGTATGGAGTAATATTTATTGTCGTTCAATTCGTATTATCTAGAATACATGCGCAAATTCGGGGAAAATACTTATATTTTATTATAGTGATAGCTGATGTGTTGGTGTCAAAATGCAACTATGCCACGCATTTAACGAGTATTATGTAACCAATAAAAATAAAAGATGGAACATACTTAAAAACATATAAAATCTAACAGTTATAATTTGAAAACTAATAAACAAACGAAGCTTTTAGCTGAATTTGGCGATATGACGTGGCCCGTAGTCATGATTGTGACTGGTTTAATAAATAATTTCATAATAAAAGCTATAGGTTATTGAATGGATATTTTCATAAAATATGTCTTTTGGAATATTTGACGTTTCCTTATCAGGTACAAATAGGGATTAGATACACATTTAAACAACACCTGAAAAATAAAATAAGCATCAAATTTATACACATATATTTTCAATATTTATAAAGTTACGTTATAGGATTTTTTTGGACTTCTACCCATAAATACGGCGATTCTTATAGTACATATAGGCCTAGTATAACACACTTTTATACAGCACGGATGTATAAATTTTGACATGTTTTACAATAGGGAATCACAAAATATTTTGGAACTTTAAAAGGAAAAAAGTAAAGATTTATACGCTAAAAGCAGACAGTCGCTTATCAACGATTTTTTTAAGGGTAAATCCACAAAATAATCAGTGTCCTCCGATGATGAAAACTTACAACCGATCTCGAAAAATAGTAAAAAATATAGAACTCTTGGTAATAGCGACGATGAATAAATGTAATATTATGTTATTAAAGTTTCAATGTGTAAATGCATAGTTTTTTATTTAAAAAAATAAAGTAAATATTTATATGAAATATTTTGGAATTATTTTGGAACACCAACCTTAATTTTGCATAAACTTAAAACCTTGTATAACACGGATTTGTATTTGTTCATTTGTTCTTCTAGTCTATATTACAATCTACATTGATAGAGGACATTCGTTAAAATTTACATCATTCATGCGTTCATTGTCCAAGAATAATGTGATGTTTCTATATATAAATGAAAAAAAAAAACATTTCAACCGCCAGCGTAGTGGGTTAATTTATTCGGCAATGGCGTCTTATTTGAATTGGGAGGATAAGGACCCGGTGATCAGTCAGGAAGCATCAAGCCGTGGACAATATTAACCTAGAATCAATACATACGTCCCTAGCTGAAATAAAAATTTAACTTAGTTAGTTATTGTACTAACATAAGTAAGTAAATATTCCCTTGAAAATAATGTATTATTCTGGGAACTGTGACGATATATTATATGATTGCTTTTCAAACTATTTCTGCTTCATAAAGTAAAACTTATTGAAAAAAGGAGATTATTATATGGTTTATCATTGTCAAATTTGCTAGTTTGGCTATAATTATGTGATGAATGTTGTTTATATGTTAAGAATTCAAACATTATTCTGGTAAACTTACACTATAAGCGTTATATTTTTTCACATGTGGTTGGTTGACAATTTATGTTTGAATTGTTTCATAATTTGATACCTATATAAAACTTTCAACTTTCACGACAGTATCATAACAAAATATCGATGTTTAAGTGAGAGACAGTAAATGGTCGAGTGCGTAAATGATAAAACGATTCTTTCTTTTTTAAAATAAACTGAGCATTTCTTCGTAAACACGCCGGCAATTATAAATACAACTAACATATTTACAAGCTATTTTTGTACAAGAATAAATCAATAATATTTTTAATGTCGAATTGTGCCCTACACATTAATTGATCAAATATTTTCGAATTAATACTGATTTCAAAATGTTTAATTTACATATTATGAAACTTTGATTTTGAAAATTTAAAAAAAAATAGAAGTTATGTACTAATCCAGCTCTCGAATAAAGATTTAAAGGGTATAATTATATATTTTCTAAGAGAAAATAATTGATTATATAAATATATAAAACCTGAATTCTACACTGAGAAAAGTGTGTTCAGCAAAAATTCGAAAAATAAAACGAGTCGGGATTTTAATTTATTTGACAATCCGCGATTGTAAAGATTAAAAAAATGCTTCTTTATAATCCAATATGTAAAACATTTATGCAATGAATTTATCTGAAATTATGCCACAAACGAAATAATATTTATGTAATGTATGTTCCAGCAAATATGAATTGATAATTTTGCGTGGTGCTAATAAAATTATAGAACTGGTTTATTTATGACTGTGGTATTTAGGCATGCTAATTTATGGATACGTATGAATGTTCACTTCGAGAACAAATAACTGGGAACGGTCCAATTTATGGACAGACAAAATCAGAGGAATTTAATTCGATAAAACAATAAGGAAAGTGCTTTGCATAAATAATAAAAATTAAAGGATTTTGACATTTTGTGAATAAATTCAATTTTTGATTTACCATGCAAATTCGAGAATGGAAGAATAATTCACACTACGCAGCTGAAATCGACTGTGCTATCTATTAATTTAGGTAAATAATTATAATTTTTTATATCCTATAGGATCCCTAAATTTAATTTAAAATCAGGTTAAATTTAAATACATCAAATAATGGTATCATAATTCCCTTGATATTCGGAAACATTTTATTTCTTTCTCTCTTAGCATCGAGCAAAATAGTATTTTTCTGTTCTACGTAATTCTATTCTTATGTATTTTAAGACAATAATAATTCACTTTTTTGTTATTTTCATTCGAACCTTTAAAAGTTAAATACGGCTGACATATAAAACAAACTCAAAAATAAATACATCATTTATTTGGCCATTTGAAATACGACCGTGTTTTGTTTTGTTTATTGCAAAAGCAATCACACAATCCACAACGAGACGATTTTTATTTGTTGTTTTACAATTAATGATACTTTGTACTATAGTATAAACATTTATTGTATTTGCATACATTCCTTTTTGTGAAACAATTAAATATCGGTCGTGAACGCAATGTGTAGTACCTAGTTAGCGTTATATTGCATCGGTTGTAAATAATGTTAAGAACTGCTAACTTTTAATGGACTCTGTTTCTCAAATGAAGCTCTTTCTACGTTATTGCTTTCCTCTGAACATATTTAGCGTAACTCGTAAACTGTGCTCGCCAAAATCAACTGATTTAGTGGGAATCGGGGTGGAATTTAAATCCGGACCTTACCAATTAATTTTATTCTGTTTTTCGTAGCGGGTTCCGGTTTTTTTAATCCCGTTTCAAAAAGGTCTGTTTGTATTTATACGATTCAATTTATATTTTGTTTTCCGTGAGCACCGCCGAAATCTGGTAAAGTACTTAAGATTTTTACTAAAATCTTTTTATGTTGAAATCAGGAGTTTTAACAACAAGTTTATTAAAATATTGTGTTCAGTGAATAAAACTTCATTTTGATTATTGAAGTTGGTAGTTTCTATGCCCTTTATATTTTACTACACATCTAATTTCACTCTTCGTTGTACTCAAAGCTTGTTCTTTATGGATTTACATTATTCTTACAACTTCAAAAATATTGTTCCATTACGTAGGAAGAAAATCAATCACGTTTTTTGAAAGTGAAACAAGATGAAAATAATTGAAGCGATTGTAAGGTAAATTTGAATAAACTACCTTCACTCGAAAATTTATGATCCCCTTAACAAATGCATTGTGATTTTTAATTTTGAAAAAAAAATGAATTTCATATTTTAAATAATAATAACCATTGTGGAAGTTATATTATTTATAGCATGAGTTAAACTTGATTAGACTATTTGTAGTTTTAAAAAATTATTTGAGAAGATTTGTTATTTCCATGCCAAAGATTTTAAAGCTCTTTGATTTGATGATGATTTTCGATAAATTAATCTAGATCTATTCGATTTCGAATGAGTAACTTTTATCTTCTAAGATTTTTTAGACGAGATAAGCTTTTATTGAAACCGAGATAAGATGTATGACGGCTTGAATGTTTTTACCGTCTATCTGTTGTCTTATACTATATTTGATTTTATTGACACGTTTACAGAAATGGCTTGTTTTATATCATATTGCCGATAAAAAATATTTTTCAATACAAGTATATGGAAATAATTGTATTATAAATGTCAAAACCACATTTTTAATACTATTTCTAAAATATATTATATGATCAGGACAAGTTTCGCTCATCGAAATACATAAATTGTGGATTTAAAAAAAACATATCTCTACTACCTTACCTACGTCTGTAAAAAGAAATAATCAAATTGCATTCTTTATTTTAAAGTTGTGAAGTAGAATAAATGTTTACCATATAAGTAATTATTCTTGCAAAATTTTTGAATATAGATACTTATAGAAACAAAGGATGTATTATGTAATAGCTATCAATTTTAGTTTGACATTGTATTATTATTATTCAATTGAAGGTTTTTTCATTTTTTATAAAATAATATCTAGCAAATGTGTGCGTTGAATTTTTTTGATGAATAATTGAAACGTAAAATGTTTGGTGCTGATTCGATAATAATGTAATGTGCCAGACAGCGGCTTCCCAATATTTTTTTTATCTGTCTGCTGTGAAATTATTATGCTTCGTATTCTCAGCACACATCCAATAATGTAATCGAAAACAAAGCAATTCGTCGTTGCATACACGTTATGAATAAAGATTTTCCACCATTACTTGGATTCCCATGTAAATAACTGACAATCAAAAACTTATCGAGTGAAGGGAGATAAGTTTTTGATTGTCAGTTAGCTTAAGTATAGCTAGTATTAGCTTTTGTATAGCTTGAATATCATTTCTTGCAAATTCACCAGACATGTACTAAGGTAGAATTACAAAGTCTTTAGAACTATGCGTTTCACTTTAACAATAGTTAAATTATTCATTCTGTAGAAATTCATTATCAAAAGTCAATTAAGCAATGGATTAACTTTCGATTTATAAGCTAACTGACATCTTCGTAGGCTAAAAAGCATTTTCGTTGAAAAGGCAGAATCTTAAAGAGAAAAATAATTATTTTGCGTCCATCTCTTAAATACTTAGCTACTTATTCAAAACCATGCGCTACAACTTCCCATTGTGTATTCTTCAGCGTAACGAAATTAATTCTATTTCATTATTGTGAAATGAAGGCCAAGTACAGTCTCTTAAAATATCGTTTCAAAAATATTCAAGAGTAAAAAGAAAAATAAAATACAGTTTCTACAACTCAATGATTGTTAGCTAGTTTCGTAAGATCTCTCGACTTTTTTACTGTTTTTTATTTAGTTATAGTTAAAACTACGTCAATGTGTTTAAAGGATCCAATGCAAATAAGTGTCGTTAATTTGATTTATTAATAAAATAACATCAAATTAGTGCAAATATTTTTTACTTGACTACTGCATGCCGTATTTAGTAGAAAAATTACTTATACTCAAAAACAGAATTGATTTTTTTTTTTAATATTTTTGTTTGTTGATAGTTTCAATACTAAACAATAAAATGTTTATAGGTATATGCATATAAAGCCCTGTTGACTATGTAAAATCATTGAAATAAGCGCTTTTGATATTTTTTCTTCGAAAACTATAAATCGATCAATGTTGTACTTGATTGCCAAATATTCTAATTATCTACCTCAATTTTTTTTAATCATAAATGATTATCAGAAATAAATGAGTTATGACTTAGGTACGATGTAAGCTTAGACATGAGCAAAGAGCAAAGTTTGTGTTCATGAAAAAGTTTAATGCTTTTATATTAATATCTTTTGCAACAGTCTTTAATATAAAGTAAGCTTTTATAACATTCATACAATAAATTTGTGAAATTCATTTTAAAATTTATATAATTTGATAAGATTTTTATTTTGTTAAAACTCATCCGTTTTTTTTTTGTTGAAGAAGAAGAATCTTACAAGTCCTTTGGACAATTACTATAATCCAATGGAAACTGTATGTGAAAGTTTGTTTGAACTGTATGAGGCAGAGAAAAATTATTGTAAAATTATTTATGACAGTTAAGTGAAAGAATCTGGAGTTGATTAAACAATTCAGCATTGGCTATAGGGTAAGAGTATGACGGAAAGATATTTAGATTATAAATATTTAAAAAGCAAAAGAGTGTAATCAGTAAGTGAACTGTCATTATGTTGTTATGAACAATAGAGTTTTACAAAATATAAAAAGAATTACAACCGCAATTATTTTTCTTTTATCAGTTCCGTGTCCAACAAACGATTCACGTTTGCTTAGCAATTTACTGAGGCAAATGGTGCTATAAATCAAAAGTGAAACTTTTATTCTTATAAGCGAATCTTATTTTCTACTAAGTAATTCAAGCAACTAATTGCGCCTCATATCTGTAATAAATATAAAAAATAATAAAATTCTCGTTTCATAGAAAACATAGTGAAGTTAATTTTATTATTTATAACCAGTTATACAATTAGAATCAATTATGGCAGCCTTATTTTTTTTTAATGTGAAAACTTTTTTAGTACAAATTATTGATTTTGTATAGTAAGACAATGGCTGTTTGCTAGTTTCTCACAGTTAATTATAAACATGGACATCGATCCTTTGCTACCACGAGAAACAAAGCAAAAGTTAGTTCTCAACCTTAAATTTCTTTGAGCATATTCTACAAAGAGAAATTTTCAGCGATTGGCTTGCTATCAATTTTAGTCAAACAGTTGCTGATGAGCTGTTTCATTAGGAGTCAAAATGATGTTAATAATTGAATTAAATCACGTTTAATTTCAATATTATAGACATACATAATAATTGATTTTTCAGCGTGAATGTAAAGTTTTTTATTAATTATATATACAAGTACTGAAGATAAATATCCGATAATAATAACAAGAACGACGGAATATTTTATTGATTTAATGTGGTGATGCGTGTTTGCCTTAGAACCATTTGCTGCATCTAATAATGTCGAATCATGTATTCAGACCGCGTTTACCCCATATAACATGGTAGCATTTCACCTCCCCATACATAAATGGGATAGCGAACGAATATACCCTCTTCCCCATTTATGTATGCACTGCAGAAATAACTGGACTTTAATTCAACATGCCGCCTTTACCCAAAACCGTTATGTACATACTGATCGACTAGCCTAAGGCAATGTGCTTTTTCCGAAGCTTCGTAGATCATTGTCGACGATGACAGCTGTTGTTTTAATCACATGCCAGAAAAAACAATGATAATTTCTATAACAAAATACTTAATAATAAAAAATCATCTCAAAGTTAGCAAAACCTCACCTCCAAGAATGTATTTTTAAATTAACAAAAAGAGATAATTATAATAGTTTCATTTCACGTGTTTCAATCTTGATGCTGCTTTAACATTTAAAAATTAATACCCATAAATTTGAAATAATTAAACCATGCTGGTTTTTGAATAGTATTTTTACGAACAACTTTTTGAGAGTTTACTGTCACTTCTTGATGGAAAGGCATGATATTTTAAATAATATACACATATTTAAGAACTTATTTCCATACTATATTTTATGATTTTGCCGGGACTGGTTTTGCCAGGTATTGTGAAACCGGTCGTAATCATAATTTATGTTGTAGAAATTTTATAAAAAATGTATAAAATATGCTGAGAAAATTTCATAATTTGTGTTCAACGTTATTAAATATTAATCACTTGGAAATATTTTGGCAAAATTTGTCTCAGGGATCTTGCCACAAATTGCCATACTTCTGACATAATATTGTGGAAAGCGTATTTCAAAAGAATCTGTCAAAAGCACACTCAAGATTTGACATCGACATACCCAAAATGAATTCGAAAATCGTCAAGGCGTTTCTAATCATAACCACAACAATTCTCCATCAAAATTTGATCATTTCAAAAAATAAGTTTTTTGATAATGAAAATATAATATTTCGTTTCGATTCCATAGATTATAATATAAATTCAATATAATCAATAGAATCAAAAAACTCGCTCGTATGTATTATTCATGAAATATTGTATACGTATTAATTCTACGAGAGATATAAATATGCCATGATTCTAATTGGAATATGAAAAAGCAAACCTAATTTTTTTACGTAAATTGATTCATTTATACTAAAGGTAATTATGCAAAAATAATATTTACTACCTCATGTCATTGTAGCAATTATTTAAATAATGTAGCAAAATTATTAAATCGAATATAGACTTCATGCTTCGTATTCATTTTTATTGACTATAATTTTATGGTTAAATAGAAAAGAGAACAGCAAAATTTTCAGGGATATGTTATTTATCGGATTAATTTTGTTATTTCATGTAAATAATTTAAAAATATATCTTGGAGATGAACTGTTGGTATTTTTTGTAGCCTCATCACTCAGCATATAAGGGTTGACTTTTTCTCAGTAAATGTATCGTTAAAACATTTTTTTTTATTTATCTTTGAAATTTAGTTGACGAGTATCTCTGCAAAGAACTTTGAAAGAATTTACACAATTGGTTTTCAAACGTTGTAATATAACGCACCATATTAATACACATTGATGTTGATAACGATTTATTTTATAAAATTGGAGACATTTTTGAATTATGTAGTGAATCCATTGAAACTAGCAAAAAAGAGTTTGTATGTTAATTAATGGTTTTAATTTAAATTAGAGTTATAAAGCGTTGTAAATTTCCATGCGTTACTTAAAATATGGATAAGTAAAAGATTTTTAGTAAAATAAAAATTGCTCTGTTGATTTTAAAGAAAAAAAAGGGCGCCTTTAATCGGACTTTTAGACTGTAGCTATATTACAACACGGAAACTAAAATTGTATCACTTACACGGCACCGTAGTAGAAGTAAAGACGTGAGAAAGAACACATTAAAATTCTTCATTACATTTGCCATTAACGGAGTCTCATTTCCATTAAGACTGTTGTCTGGAGGTAATGCATTTAAATTAATTTTGATATGCTTAATAACAAAGAATAATTAATATATTTTTTCATTGCGGTGTGAGCAGAAATAGATAAAAAAAATTGTAAGAAGTAGTCGATACAACGCTTTTTTCGTAACGGAGACAAAAAATAATCGAGTTCACGTCAAAAAATTCAGATCTGTGAAAAAATAAAATACAAAAAATAAATAAATTTAATCGAAAGATTATTTCATTCCGCAATCAAAACGCGTTAAAAAGAGCTTTGCTTTATAAATTTAATTATATAAAGTCCGTTTACCTGAGCTTTGTCGAGGATTAACTCTGACTCTGTTCTGAATATAAATTGAAGTTTTGAATTGCTACTATAACATAAATAAGAATATAAATATAATCACTTTGAAGATTAGTTTTATTGAATAATCCTGTTTTATTTTTTCGCATGCTACTTTGTAGAACTTTGAGCTGTCCTTAAATTGCCGAAAATTGTTTTTTTGATAATAAACTCAACAAACATTTTCATTATATATTTTTTTTAATTGTTACAATTTTGTACGACTCCACATGTTATGTCACTGACGACCCGGATTTCGCCTTTCGGCATCTTCAGGCATTCCATCACACGGATGCAACAGAACTGACTGTTTTAATTCATTTAGACACACATTAGATTTCAAATCGATTACATTTTTTTGTTAAATATTTTTTATGTAACTCGATGCAACACTTGACAACAACGATCGATACAATACCATTTTAGGTCAGTTCTGTTGCATCCGCGTGATAGAATGCATGAAGATAGAACCAAACCCATGTCGTAAGTGACAAAACATGTGGAATCGTATAAAATTGTAACAACTCAAATTTGATATTGAAATTCCATCAAGCACCTTCAGTCGATATCATTTCCATTATAACTTTAGATATCAATTAAGGTTGTTCGAAAGAATTTTTATATCAAATTTGAATTGTTGAAATTTTTATGAACTGTCACCTTTGTTGCATTTGCATGTCTGAAGATGCCGAAAGAAAAAACACAGGTTTGAAAATGTATGTGGAATTTTACAAAGTTTACACAATTAAAACGTGATTTCCGTTATAATGGGCACATTAAGATAGAAGTAGCAAAATGTTTGGGTCTCAAAGACCACAAAACTTAAAATGTTGATATCAGGGGCCCAAAAGCTTAATTGTACTGTAAAAAAAGTACAGACATAATTTTCATACAAATATAGTTTATTTTGACAATTTGCTAATTAATTTTTAAAATTTGTTCATACGAAATTGAAATAAGTTTATAAACTTTTGATTCCAATGGCGTTATTGTGACTCTCCGGACCACAGATTGGAAGTCACTGACTTAAACTGTCTAAATAAATATAAAATTATTTGATATTTTTATTTAAAATACGGCAACATTGCAGAGAATTTATTCAATTTCTATTTTTCAAAAGAAACAAAAGTAATAAAACCGTTTTTTTATATTATCAGCGGCTTTATTATATTGGAGTAATACAAAAAACCTAACCTCATGCGCAAAAAAATATCGGGAAAACTGTCATTTCCCGGCTGACTTATAAAAAGTGTGTTTCAGTGGAAAATATTTGTCAAATAAGCTCTCAGATTTTTGTTTTATCATTTTAATGAATATAGCCAATGTAATAGAGAGTGAAAGGTTGTAAAATCTTTAGCAGTAAAAAAAGAGAAGTGATTCATACTGTGAGAGTAATTATGTTATTTTTTACGCTCACACTTTAAATGCGATTATATCCTATTCTTTTATTTATCCGTAGATATATAATTTTTTCTTGTTTCTATGATATTTATATGATTTTCAGTAAAAGAAAAGACGAACAGTTTTTTTTATTTAAATATAATAATACGATGGTTTTGTAAGTACTTAATTTTTAATGAACTGATAATTTAAATTATTTTGACAGAAATATATAAAACCATGATATAATCTGATTATTTTGATATAAAGAAAATTATTATTCGCAACATGCACTACATAACGAAAAACATTCGAACTCATCAAGGAAATCAAGAAAACTGATGAAGTGATTTCATAATTTACTTCTTTATTTCATTTGTGTGTAAAATGGTGAGGATATTTGTTGAATAACTATTGCAGTGCTGATGTGTTTATTTGTGGATCGGAAGAAAATCTATATTTTTTTTTCATTTAAAAATACTCATCTTATTTTAAATAATAAATGCGTAATTGAACTAACTCGTTTTTTTAATCACAATGAAGGGATAAGCCCAATTAGACGAAACATTAAAATCGGGAGTTTATTGAAGAACCCAAAACAATGAAAACCCAAATTCACACCATCTCAAAAGCAAAACACAATTTCTCCTCGCCCTTTCAGTGGCTTTCAAATAGGATTTTTTTAAAACTGAAAGAAATAAAATAGCAATGATATTATTCCTGTAAAAAATGCTGGGGACACTTTTTCAAAGTATTAGGGAACATCTAGGTGACGCTGTAAGACGGCACGGCCCTTATCCCACATCGATTTTTATTACAATTCCCGTTTTTATACAGCTCTTTGGTGGCAAATAAGCTTAACTTCATATCGTTTGATATCAATAACTAATAAAAAGGGGCGATGTATTTTACTTTATATTTCCAAGAAAAACTTTTATATGAACTTTTTATAAACACCATAAAAAAAATATTATCTATTTGGTTTTTTGATGACATAAAATCATAATTTAACTTTTTTCATATACAGGATCAGTATTATCTGTACGATTAAAAAAATCATTTTTATAGAATAATCACTTCTTTTAATTTTATAATAGTATTAATTTACAACATTATTTCAATGTTATTTCACATTTTACAATACTATCAAGCTCAAGTAAAAAAATAATCAATGAGATATCATAATGTATCAAAGTGTTCTTTCATAAATAATAATTCTCTACCATATTAGGTCACGCATTACCAACGGTGCAGTGTTCGAATATATTTTTTTTCATCTCACTAATTTTTAAAAAAATCTTGATTGTGTAAAAGTTCACACAACGAACCAATTGAGATGAAAAAATGATTAAATGTATTCTACGACAATAGAAATATTATGTTAATGAAATCATACAAAAAGATGATTTCTTATAGTTCTATGATATATTTGATTGTTCTAGTTGTATAATATTTTTGTGTTTTTTAATTTTTTTAAACAGTTCTGCTTTAATAAGTCACAACAATTTTGATTATCGTCCGTTGAAAATGTTATACATTTATAACACCAAACAATAATTTTGTAAGTTCATTTAGATGAAAAAGGTTCACTTTACATTCTGCATTTCTTGAGGACGCCAATGCAGCAAGTGTAATTTGCTAAATCTTTAAAATTCCCAAGATCTCACAGTGAGAAAGACGTAATAACAACACTTTGAAATTTTAATTCGGCAATTATTTCGAGTTTTCTGCTCAAGATGTCTACCAGATGGCGCTTGCCACGTTTCTAAATAAATTTAGCAGGATTCTCGCGTTCTAATTGCCACCATTTTTATATGCCATAAAGAGAAAGTAAAGAATTGTTATTGTTTCAATTAATTAATTCTGTAAATTTTAACTCAACGAAGTTCGTGTCAGAAGCTTTCTAATGTCTTAGAACAATTCACTAAAATTGGAGATTATCTATGCGCGATACAAATAATAAACATAAGGTTGTTTCTCTTCTCTTCTCTTTAGTAATATATAATATGTAGCTGTCGATGAGAAATTTAGTTTATTTAAAAGTTTGGAAACTTTCTACTGTACGAAAGTTTCTATCGTATCGTAACGCTACATCTCTAAATATTTATTTTGTTTTCAGCATTTATATTTTATAAGTGAAAAACTATTACACTGTAGAGTATTTAAAAGAGACTTTCGATGACATATTTTCAATGCTTAAAAAATTGATTGTAATGGTTTTGGATAAACGATATGCCTTCAATCAAATCGCCGAGTTTGTAATCGACTGTTTAACGTTTTTGGGTTCATCTTTAGAATTCAGCGGCTCAAATACCAGTGCAGACAATTTCATACAATGATTAATGAATTTTCCTTCAAAGGCAAAGAAGTCCAAATCTCCTTTTTATTTACCTGTACAATCGTCAGAATGGATGGGCAAACAATGCTTTCTGTGCCCCCATCTGTTTACATATTCACATTCTGTCAAAATAAAAGAACTTCAGCGATTCGGTAACAAACAGTTCACCGTGAAGGATTTCTGTTGGGTGTTGTTCTGAATGTTAGGAGCGGAAATGGAAACAAAAAATATAAAAGATTTTAAATATATTATAAGCATACCGAAAAATATTGTTATTTAAGTTCGTATTCTAGCTCTGTAATATTTTTGATATAATAATTATTAATATTTTGGCTTAGTCATAATAAATATTGGTTCCTTGCAGTATTTGAACACAAAAGCTACTCATAATATTGGAATATTTTTCGGAAGTCATCGTTGAAACAAATTGAGACTTAAATACTAAATTTCACAATAAAAATATAAACATGAATTACGGTCGGAGCTTTTTTTTTTGTTATATTCAACGTGGTGTAATTTCATATTTTTATGCAGACTCAACGTAAAACATCTGTGGCGTAAGAAATTATTTGGGTTGAGCTTTTAAAAATAAAAATATAGGTCAACCAAAATCTCCCTGTCACATGTTTGTGGGAAAGTAATATCGGTTTCTTTTTAACCGCATTACTAAATATGTAACATAAATATCTCTGTAAGCGTCATATGCAATTTATATATTGCAAAAAAAAGTGAAAATTTATATTGTATCACAAAAATATAAATACATATACAATGCTGTGCTTATTGCAATAAGCTAGAAATTAACAAATCATTTTATTTTACTATCAAAATTGCGCCATCGCAACTTTTTCCAATTCATCAACCAATTAATCGTCGTATGCATTAAATAACTTGTATTATTACAAGACATAAAATTCTCCACGTTTAACAATGTTTAGTTGACAACTTGGAAATGTTATTTTTGTTAAATTCAATGTTGAATTATATTTTTGAAATGCGGATATTATTCTATGTTTTTTTTTAAATTATAGTTTTTTTAGCTGATACTGAAGATTTTATTGAATAGATATAGCCAGTAATTAAAACAGGAAATATAAAATTACTGGTAATGACCACAATAATTCCAATAGTATTTATGTTTTCTTACCAATTAGATACCAGTAATACCTGTACAGCTTAAAGTTTTTGTAAATTTTACTTGTCTTTTGTGGGCCAAGCTTTTAATTGTAAAAAGAATTTAAAAATATAGTACAAGAATATTTTAATACCAAAAATATTTAAGTGATATAAAATTATACTGTTTCATAAATATAATACGTATGCACCACTAACAAATGTATAAAATGTTTCATATTCTGAAATTATAAATTAATGAAGTTTTGAGATAATATATATATTTCTGTTAAGATTGACGCTTTCTTGTGCTTACAGTTACCACCATCAACGATTTAAAAAAATACTTTCAAACAATTACACATTTTTTTAAATTGTGAAATAAATAGAAATATATTATTTTATTCTGGGTGGCTAATCGAAACTTTTATTGTTAATACAATAAATAAGTAAAATCATATATGGAGGTACTCAGGAATGAAGACTGAATTAAAATGCAATTTTATATTGAAGCTGTAAGCGTCTTCGATTTAAATTATTGGTGTTCAATTACCTGAAAGCTTTCAACTTGCGTGATTTTTTTTCAATAAGAACGCCTCATAATTCAAGTGGTCCCTTTATTCGCTTCCTAATTCTTTCAGTCTACTCAATAAATGATTTCTTTCAATTCACTTTACGGTCTGAGTGACTTACTTTTTCAGGAGATTTGAGTGGTCTCACATTTCGATTCGCAAGATTTCATAAAAGTTGTCATTTAATAAAACTAGAGGACCTAAATTATTTTTTTATTGTCAACTTTTTGTTGTTCAATAAATAACAGCAAAGCTACTATGACTTTAATTGTTTCAACGCCGAACAGAAAATTTGAGTTTTATTTTGTTTCAAACTTTTTTTCTTCTCTAATATCACTAATTTGGAAAAAGATTTCAAGTTTTTTATGAGTGTCATAATTCATTATTATAAAATAGAAAAACTGGTAGTAGTGCCACCTGTCAATGCGCTTATTTCATAAAAAAAATGAAAAAGAGTTTAGTCTATGTGGTGCTTTATTGCACATATATTTATTATCATCATGTCAGATAAATCAGTGTGTATAATAAATACTGAGTTCGTAATTATTTTTAACAAGCTATCTTGAATTTTATATAATCCTTCGCATATTCTTATATAATTGGTATTTGAACTTTGGAAAATAAAAGATTTCATATTATTCATTCTTATTCCACGCAAAAAACATTAAATTTGTTATCTTCAATAGATATAATACATAAGTGTTTCTAAACATTTTTTGGTGAACTACTAATGCATGCGTATTCAGCCGAGAATTCTTTTGAAAATGGAACCGCATGGAATTTTTTACTCCGTGCTTCGTCACTAAATAAAGAAAATTCAAAACACGACGAGAATCCACTCATGCTATAGATGTTTTCACGTGAAAAAAATCTTGAATCCAAACGATTATTCACGGTTGTGGAATTTTTCCACCAGCTTAAGAATGAAGCTACAAGTGTGCCGAAACGTAACGTCTCATTTTGTTACGATATAATATGATGGACTGTGCTCATTTCTCAGCTCTTTAGCTAAAAGCAACGTAATTTGTCACGCTTCAAGATCTGAGATTTTTTTACAACCTACTTTTTTTCCCAACTAAATTTGCTTCCGAAACTTGACGAAATTATTCAGCAAGTGAAATTATCAGCGTTTAATCTCTGATATGTTACTGATACGTCGTTGATACTAGATCCTACAAAATGAAAATTTAAATGAGCGGTTACATATCCATTAATAAATGTTTTATGAGGAAAGAAAACAAAATAGATATAAAACCTAAGACACTATTTAAAATTACATGGTTTTGGCAGCTCTCTATGATCTGTACAGACGGGATCTACGCAAATTATGTATAATCTGTCTATATATATAAAAATGAATGTCTGTCTGTCTGACTGTCTGTCCTTTATAAACTCCTACACTATTAATCCAATTGCGATAAAATTTTGTCGAATTATTGCTTAGACTACCGGGCAAAAGATAGGATACTCAGAATTTGATTTGATTTGATTACAAAAATTAATTGAATATTTACGAAAAACATGTTTTCATACAAGACTATTGTAATACAGAATGGCCAGTTATGATACATTGTATCCATAGCAACGCTGAAAACAAGAACGAGGCAAATCTGTCACATTCACTCACCTGTAGGTAATACCTGTATGATAATAATGTTCGATTTTCGAAAAAAGTGTTTTAATGTTCTATTTTTTACCGACTTCTTTTGTTTTGGTTTTATGTCGTATGACAGAACGAATTGAAATAAATATTATGTATAGATCGTGTGTGATAAAGAAAGAATTTATTCAATATATCAATTATTTATTTTTTTATTTTTCAAAAGTGAATTTCAAAACGTAACATTCACTGTGAAATCAATTATGCCACCCAAACGAAAAGGAATAGGTCAGTGTACAATTCAAGCACGAAAGAAAATGGCGAAACAATGAGGTTGAAGTTGATAATCGTTGGATTGTACCGTATTCACAGCTTCTCTCAAAAACGTACAAAGCACACATCAACGTCGTGTATTGTAATTCAGTGAAATCCATCAAATACATTTGTAAATATGTCAACGAAGGAAGCAATATGGTAGTTTTTGGAGTGGGAAATTCAACTGCATCTATCGATGAAATCAACCAATATCAACTGGGACGCTACATTAGTAGCAATGAAGCAATATGGCGCATTTTATCATTTCCAATTCATGAACGGCCTCCATCAGTTACTAATTTGGCAGTTCACCTTGAAATTGTACAGCGAGTGTACTTCACAACAGAAAATGCACGTGTAAGAGCATTGTCACCACAGCCAACAACATTAACTGCATTTTTCTTATTGTGTAGGGATGATATGTTTGCAAAGACGCTACCTTACTCTGAAGTGCCAACATTCTACAGATGGAATGCACCAGAAAAAAATTCAACGTCGCAAACAAGGTGAAACAGTTGAAGGACATTACAATGTATATTCAACCGACGCATTAGGCCGTCTATACACTGTTCAACCAAATAATGCAAAATGCGTTTACTTGCGATTACTGTTAATCAACATACGTGGACCGAGATCCTTCCAAGAATTGAGAACAGTAAACGGTCGAATATGTTTCATTTATCGTGAAGCCTGCCTCGAATTAAATCTTCTAGAAAACGATGCACATTGGAACACTTCATTCGCTGATTCATCGAATGCTGCTGACCCACAACAAATACATGCGTTATTTGAAGTAATATTAACAATTTGCTTTCCATCCAATCCAAAAGATATTTGGAAAAATAGGTTAAAGGTTACAAAGGCTACATGAGTGAAGATATTTTACATAGTTTGCGTGAAACAATTCAAAATCCACACGTTCAATTCACACCAAACGTGTATAATGAGGCATTGCTATTGATTGAGGACATATGTTTAGTAATCGCTAACAAATCATTAGTACAATTGGGAACGGCTGCGCTGAATTCATCTGAAAACGACTGACGTGATTTCCAACGAGAAACACACTTTGATGTGAATGAATTGGGTAAATTTGTTCAAACGAATCTTCCGAAATTGGTTTCAGATCAACGTATAGTGTATGACACAATTATGGATGCAATTACAAGTCAAAGTGGTAGATTTTATTTCATAGATGCACCCGGAGGCACAGGTAAAACCTTCCTCATTTCACTCATTTTGGCAGTCACACGATCACGAAAAAACATTGCACTAGCAATTGCATCATCTGGAATTGCAGCAACTCTTTTGGAAAGGGCCTAACAGCTCATTCAGCACTGAAACTGCCATTGAATATGTAAATAATTGAGAAACCAACATGCAATATCAACAAAAATTCTAAAACGGGCAAACTACTTACATCATGTAAAATCATTGTATGCGATGAATGTACTATGGCACACAAAAAATCATCGGAAGCACTTCATTGCACACTAAAAGATTTGAGAGGAAATGAGCAACTTTTCGGTGGCGCACTCATTTTATTGTCTGGTGATTATTCACGTTCAACAATGGCAGATGAACTTAATGCATGTCTGAAATCATTCGTTTTATGGCGATACGTACATAGATTCACTTTGAAGACCAATATGCGTGTACAACTACAACATGATGCATCCATTGAACGTTTCGTAAAACAATTGTTGGATATAGGAAATGGGAAAATGGCAATAGAGGAATCCACACAATGTATCACATTGCCAGCGAATTTCTGTAAAATAACCGCAACCATAGACGAATTGATTCACAAAGTTTTTCCAAATATTGCACACAATCATAAAAGTCATCAATGGCTCAGTGCACGTGCTATATTTACAGCCAAAAACAAGGATGTCAATGCAATCAATTTCGGCATACTAAATGAAATATCAGGAGAAGCGACAACGTATAAGACAATCGATACCATACCGAATCAAGACGAAGTCGTCAATTATCATTGCAACGCATGCAGGGTACACGCTAGTTATATATAAAAATATGAAATGATATAATGTAATATCAAATTTGCGTGCCTCGAATATTTTTTTGAGAAGTTGTGGATATGGATTATTTGTTCTTTCGAAATGTAGAACCAATCTGCCAGTGGGGATGCCAATAGTGCATTAAAAATATTCAATAGTATTGCTTCAAATGTCAACATAATTTATATGGACGAGAGTGAGTTCAGACTATTACTTATTATATATATATATTATTTTATATGGGGATTGACTTTCTTACTGTCCTTGTTATTTATTTCTTTATTTTTTAACATTATTTTTAAAAAATATTTTTGACATTCCAAAAGCAATTCATTCATGGTTTATATATTTTTTAGCTTGTTTATACTAAATAAGTTAATGAAAAATATTTATTCTTTAATTTATGATATTGGCTGTTGGTGCTTGATGGAATTTTAATATCAAATTTGAATTGTTACAACTTTGTACGATTCCACATATTTTATCACTAACGACCCGGGTTTTTCTTTCGGCATCCTCAGGCATTCCATCACACGGATACAACAGAAATGACTGTCAGTGAGGATGCCGAAAGGCGAAACCCGGGTCGTTAGTGACAAAACATGTGGAATCCTACAAAGTGTAACAATTCAAATTTGAAGATTTATTCATTTACCAAGTATACATAGCAAAAAAAAAAAATTGTCCGAAATAACGAAATTTAAGTTCGATTTAAGTTGTTGAAATAATTATTTTGATATTGTAGAATGAGACTGTTAATGTTTTTGTTTTTGTGCTTTATGGCTTGCCGGGGCCAAAGAAAGCCGATCTCTTTTATTTATACGCTACCTTCTTCAATAAAATTCTATGAATATGGGCGAGATCTTTTTCAATGGAAGGGAATAAGAATTTACTGAAAAAGAAGATTTCAATGTTTACCGAGAAATCTAAAAGAAAGCGTTTGTTTCATTATCTGTTTGAAAAGAAAATCTCTCGGTGCACTTTTATTCTATTGAATCGGAAAATTTAACCGTTTCGCTACTGGATTTATAGATAAACACAATTGAACTTTAAATGATTTTTCAAAAATCTTCAACTATTCTGAAGATAAAATACTTGCATTTCAACATGTCGAAATGGTTTCTAAGGTTTAAAAAGAACTTAGTAAGTGAATAGTTTTGATATTCTAAGCATATTTTTTTAAATAATTATGTAGCTTTATCGTAGTAAAGTTAAATTATTTCACTGATATATGATAGATATGGTGATATCTACAAATAAAATATAATGATATCGCTTTTGTGAATGTATATTTGATTATTTAAATTATCATCGTATCAATAAATTAGATATACATTTTTACTTGCCTGAACTACTCGAATTAAACATATTTCAAAAGTATGTAAGTAGTAGTAGTATGTAGTAACTGAAAATAAAACACACTTTTTTATTGGTTTTAGAGTAAATTAATTTTTAGTCGAAATTTTCGATTTAATACGAAAATTTGGGTAATTGTGTTTATTTATTTTAACTAATATTGCTTCACACTATCGTATCATTTACATAGAGTATGCTTTTGAAATATCTATTATAATTATGTTATATATTATTTTTGATAAATGGAATTTATGAAGGCAAAAACACATTTTTTTTAAGAAAAGTGAATCATATTGTATTTTTGAAAACTTTTTAAGAAATAATATAGTGAGCTATATGTTTTATATGAAGAAAAGATGTGACACTAAAAAATCTCTTGTTCCGTAAATCAAGTCGTTTAAAAATTGTAGTTTTTTTAAGATTATCGTTACACAAAATTTATATTAAAACAATATCTATAATCAACCAACAATTATTAAAATGCACGGCGATAAAACGTCAAATGGTTAACATAATTGTTGTATTTACTTAAAAGTGAATGAATAAAACAAATTTTGCTTCTTGCCAGTCAACTACAGTGATCAGCAACGAAATCCGCTGTTAAAAAAATATTTAGTTTACTAAGATTAATATTGAATGTCATTTATTAGGAAATTGAGTGTAATTGAATTGAACTCTCTAAATGAAGGTCCAAAAATGAACATGTGCCACACTCTCCAAAATTAAGGAAAACAGAATCTCTAATTCAAAAGCTACTGTTTTTATTGCACGCATTTAAGGTTTAGCGCTCCACAAAAGTCGTTTCGAAAGGAATTATTTTCCACGTTTCATATAAAAATATTTTGTAGTTATGTAAAAAGTTTGGTGGTATGTAGATATTATATACAAGAAAATGATTATATTAAATTCTCAAAACATGAAGCTTTTGAGACTCGATAACAATTCAAAAAATGATAAATTGAGTACATCGAAATCACTAGTGCTTAATGATTCGTGAAACATTAAAGAAACTCAAGCAACAGTGAGAGTACTTTTGATTCATTATGATAAGGATACTAGTATCAGTAAGACTGTTTCTTTTTTATTTGTGAACAATAATAAGGTATTCAATTATGACGTAAAGAACTAACAATCGTTTTGGTTTGACGACCAAGATTATGATTTCTTGAAAATTCGTTTTCATACATATATTTTTAAGTAGCCTAAAATCATAACTCACACTGTTTAAATATTGAATTTTTAGAACAGTAGAAAAAATGCTATGTTTGTATTTATAAATACTTGATTAATTTTAGTTCCATTATAAATTAGACTTCACATAATACAAGATATTTCATTAGAGTAAAAGAAAATTTTCAATTTCTAGTGATCTCACATTATTATTTAAAAGTATTAGTGATGGTACCAAAAATACTCTCTAACTATGACTAAAATACATTTATGATATCCAAAAATACTTCTTGATATTATTATATTTTAATCCATGTAATTATAGAACGATGAGTTGTCCAAATCAATCGCTTAAGTTTACACCTACCAGTTTTTTTATTCAATAATTTTTCTTATCTTTGAAATTACATGTGTTATATATTGACGTTTTTCTTCGCATAATACAAGTATATTTAATTACGAGATGAGTAGAATCATGGAACCAGTCTCTCAACTTTTAGTTTTAGAAGATAATAGACTTGTTAGAATAAGGCTAAGGAAAAAAATTATGCCGGGTTATTTGCTCTCTTTAAAAATTCGATGACTCGAAAGCAAATTTTAGATATTGTAATATATATATATATATCAAAAAAATTAATTCACGGGTTATTAGTCACAAAAGAAAAACGTGTGATATCTAAATTAAAATTATGTAATTTCATATATTGTGAATTATGTTTATAAATTATACATTTGTAATTGCGTAAACTACGCAATTACAAATGCATTAATACACTTCGATTAAATAAATTAAGCTTCTTGGAAGTTCTATGAATCAGCGGCATTCGTTTTACGTTTAAAAAACGACCAAAATGACGTTATGAAGCCAATCCAAGACATCATGCAAAAAGATTTATTAGAATTAAATTAAAAACGTAATAATATTAATCAGATGTTTGTCTGTTATATCTAAGGTTTTTTGTATGGTTTTTTTTATTTTAAATCTCTATTCTATTTTCAAAACCATCTTAGTGTCATTTTTTTAATCAATCATCTTATTCGATTAACGTTGTGTGCATAATCTGAAGCGGCGTCCGAGATTTTCTTTCACAAGTCACACACCCCGGTGTCGTTAAACTCGCCCGACCGCTCGGAAGTTATGCGCGGATGGTCGCAGATCAGCGACGAGCGAGGGAGCGGGCCTGGCACCGTGTCAAAAATTCTATCAACCGACAGTTATACCGCGCCGGAGATTGTTTACCCTTTAGGAGCTGGGAAAAACAACAGTACGCAATATTCGAAAAATCATCGTATAATAATAATCTACGAACCGACAATATTTCCGCTCTTCATTTAGATGGAAAAATATTGACTAGCATCGTTTTTAATATGATTAGCTTTAATCGAAGTATTGTAAATATTTGGACGGTTAGAAGGTAATGTAAACTTTCCCACAAAATACGCGTCTTTACGATATTGACATTCTATGTCTATTTGAAATGTTTATTGATTTCAGTGACTTAAAACTCATTGATTGTAAATAAATACTATTCACCTACTTTAATATAATATTAATTATAAATATAGTTAATTATAAAATTAGAATAATATACAGTGTTCAATAAAATTAAATATTTGTTTGTAAATAAGTCTTACTTAGCCCGCTATTGTTGGATGAAGTAAGATTATGTTAACACGGTGAAAAATAGCAATGTAATTTAGTTCTACATTTTTTTTTTATAAGATATAGTTGATAGCTATTTCGGCTCACTCCATCGATGGTGTTGCTATTTTTCAACCGTGTTATAATGGAGTTCTACCAAGTCAATACCAATTTAATCAATAAGATTATTATGACTGTGAAAGAACTTAGTTTAAATTGAAAAAATATTTATATACCATGGCACCTTGTCATAATTATTTTATGAAAATATAAGTTTATTTTCCAGTCGTGTTTTTAAAATAGTTTAAAAGGTTTCATATAATTTTATTTTTATAATGTATGAAAATAGCTGGTAAAATGAGTATTTTTTTTTATTACAGCATGCCGATACACGGTCAAAAATTAACCCCACAATACCCCACTGTATTAATATTTGAAATAAAAAACAAAAATCATTCTACCATGAAAATTTGTGATTGTTTAATTAATACGTGATTTTTATAAACATTTAAAACTATCGTCAATTCGATAATGCCAATATACATATTAAATGTTACGGTTGGAGTTTACTTGCAATATTATTTATAACACCTTTAATAATAAAGAAAGAAGAAGTTATCCTGCCCAACTGAATAGTGTATTATGTTTTCTTATGGATGTAAATAACGGTTATTGTTGTAATCTTTGTTACCGGAAAAAAAGAATTAAAAATAAAACTTTATTTTCATAAATCAAAATAACAGAACGAAATGCTTTTTACAGTTTAAAATTTATTATATTGTGTACATCATCGAAGGGTTTAAGAGTAAATGTGCCAACGCGTGATATTTGTTTGTATCAATTTTTCGAGACGTTAGAATCGCTAAAGATTACGACGATTTCAGTTTTCCCGTTATTCGACACATAAAAGCATTGTTAATCAGATCGCTGCCCAAAAATAATCAGAAAAATACACCGATTGTTAAATATATATCAACATCAAATAATAAAGTGATACACGATAAAGTGTTGATGATTACACGATAGACGCACATGCGTATTTATTTTCGAGCTGTAAAAATTGTACTCATATTTCATAGTTTTTTATTCATTGATGTCTATGATATTTTGTATTTTTCTTATATATTAATGTGTTCTTGTTTCTTTTGTTTCAGATATTCTCCGATACATAAATCGCTTCCCCGTCATCACATTTGGAACATTCTATGTATTCAATAGATGAGAACGGAAAATTTGTAATATTTTAGAGCTAACATGAGTTATGGTTATTATGCAGTTGAAACTTTTATAACTATGAATGTATTGAAATACATGGAAAATAAAATAAAAACAAATTAAAAAAAAAATTTCAAGCCTTTTTCAAAATATTATGGTATATCAAAAACAGCACATTATTTTCAAATACAATATTATCTAAGAATAATTATTTCAAGATTTTGTTATAAGCGACCTTTTTTTAATTAGGCTTGATTTTTTAGCTTTATCTGTAATTTATTATTTTTTATGTTTCTTCATAGTATTTTTATTTTTACTATCAAGTCAACTGATTATTAGAATACATATAAGCACCTAAAATTGAATATCATATCGCACTGGTATTGACTTTATCAGATTTCGAAAAAAAAATTGTTACTTTTTGCAAGTTTTTAAAATATTATTTGATAACCAATTTTATACTCAATCGTTTTATGTAGATTTTACGAAATGTGGATAAGTCAACACTCCATTTAAGACTTTTAACTTTTATGTGAGAATCTTTTATTTAAATTGAAATTCGTTTTAAATTTTAATTAATTTAGAAACTGTTTGTTGGCCATAGTAAGAAACTATTCGAATCACGCTTCTGTGTAATATAAAACTTAAGGCAGTACTATGGATAAAGAGCACATTTACATTTTTTACTTATCACGCATTTCATCATTATAATATTAGTTAGATGATTCAAAGTGATATAAGCTTATTTATAAATCAAATCGTTAATAAAGGATTGAAAAAATAACATTTTTATCCCTATAAAGTTAAATATTGTGATTTCACTCGTATTTGTTGTGGGTCTATTATATGTGCTAATCAGAAACATTGGCTGCCAACGTGACAAAAATAAAAGTCTAACTGATATAGTAAACGACAAACATCGCTTTGTAAAAAATTCAATTAAAAATAAACCCATTAGGCATATAAATATATACGAAAGCTTTTAATGCAGGGATTCTAAATCTTTATGGAGATTTTAAACGTTAAATATTCTATTAGATCGATAAATGATATATTTTGGCATATAATAAAAAAAATATATAAATAAATAAACAAATCCGATTAAATATTCAAAAAATTAACTCGATATTTTCGTTTAAAATTTAATTTTACACTTGGTACAGACGTTTTTAAAAATGTGAAAGTTATTAAAAAATATATATTCAATATTTACATAATTCTTTTCATTTAATTTTCTTTTAATTAATAATAAATTGCAGGATAAATTCAACAAAAAGTAACAGACGTTATAAACTAATCGTTCGTTCAGTGATCCAGTTAAACAAAAAACTAAAAATTACTAACGTAACAAGAACTATAAACTAACATATATGATATGTGTAAGCAAATCTAGTGCTCAGTTCTGGGATCAAAACATAAAAACGGCATTAAAATGTATCATAGAATCATAAATATAATTAAAAATAAATTTTATTTCATATTGGGTTTGGCTATTTGGCACAACATATTATACATATAAATTATGAAATGCATTCATGGAAATTGAAAAATTATCATTTGTTGGATGATTATGATTTTGTATCTTTTAGAATCACGTAATTTATACGCTAGAAAGCTTAAAGGGCGTTTTCGTATATTTTGAACATGCGGCAATGTTTCGGAACTTGTATGTGAAACAAGTACCGAATACATGTGAGCAATCGTCTTGTCATGTTTTATGACATTTTTCGTTCATGTACATTTAAACCGATTTCGCTAAATTATTTATTTATTGAAACGGATGTTTGAGTCTTGGCACTTTTTATGTGACGCCAACATTCGCTGATGTCAATTTATTTTAGTAATACCTATAATGTAATGCTAAAATAATAAAATACGAAATTGATTGAATGAGTTTCACTTTCATGGCTTTTAAAAATATTTTGTTTTTTTCATCGAAATATTATAACAAAAAGGACATTTTTAGTTGATACCGGAGTATACTATTCTTGATTGTATCTTTTTGCAAATACATAATTTTTGTATAGTTTTTGAAATGAGATGAATAGTCATGTTTTTTGAAAGAAAAAAATGTTTTCCAACAAATTTAATTGCATACACAAAAAACTGAGTTCCTCAAGCAAATAACACGGTAGACATTTTTATTTTTCCAAATAAAAAAAATCACGCAACTTTTGACGTAACAAACCCTTGACGAGTTTTATAGGACTATATTTTATGCTGTTTCCAGGAGTGACGCTATCATTATGACGGCTTACTAGTTGGAATTTGCCAACAATAAGTGGCACCCGCACCACTGGTTGCAGACTGGCACTTCAAACGGGTTAAGTGCTCTCGGCAGTTAAAAAATGAAACTGAAACATGGGTAATTAAAGTTAAAAAATATACTCGAAAAAGGTTGGTGCTTAAAATCATTAAAACGTCCGACAAAAATTTCTGTTCAATATGAAAAAAATACAATTCGTTTTATTATGCTGTTGAATTGTTGTCAGAATTTTGTTTTCTATCTTTGTTAAAAAAAAGTTGAGAGTTAAATAGAAAAAAATCAAAAAATCATTGGTTTTTAATTGAATATTGTATTCGTTACACAATTAATTTCAACGAAGTCAAAATTACTTCGTTTTTAATGTTCTGTTATGTTACAAATAATATTCCATAAAGCACTTCAACGATTCGGTAAATTTTTCATCAGTTCACATTTATGTTAGTTAAATAAGCTACTAATTGTCAAAAATTCATTCTATAATTCAAATAAGATATTCGATAAACATTTAAAGCCTTGCGTTTTAGGAGCCGATAATATATTTGTTTCTTATCATTGGTTCCATTTTTGTTTTGATTTCATTCCTAGTTACTGAAAATTTTCAACAATATTCTTTGTATTGTTCAGTTTCATAAAGAAAACTTTCTTGTCATACATTAGTGCTGGATTTTTTTCTCCCATTTAACATTTAAATAAATAAATAAATTTTAAATACGTTAGTAATAAATAGTAATAAAATGAGCTAAAGGTAATTCCAGTTCAATTAAAACCTTGAAGAACTTCGGCAATATTAATTTGCATACGCTCTATAAATTTAATGTAGTGCGAATCGGACTTAATGAAAAATTAATCATATGGAAATTTCAAAGTAAAAGCAATTAAGTTATAAACCATCAATTTGGAGACGGCTTAGTTATAAAGTCAGACAAGATATAACCCGCTTAAAATCAACATCAAAACATCAGGATATTTTAGGTAAATTAACTTGACCTAGTTATAGTAGAGTATACTAAAATTATTTATAATACAAAATTAAATTTATAATTAGATCTGCAATGTATACAATAGCAGTAATACAAAAATGAGAATCGATAATACTGAATGAATAGTTATTATTGAAACTGTTATGGAAGTTTTATAAAAAGACGGTTAATAAAACTATAAAAGAATATATTATGTTTAATAACAAAAAAATACAATAATAAAATTAATGATAGCATTATTTATTTTAATATGTTTGTATTTGTTGAAAGTGAAGTAAATTTTGGTTTTTTTCTGTTAATACAGTGAAAGTGTTTGTTGACTATTATATTTGTTGATATTTTATGATACATCGTAAAGCTCCAACACGAGCAGTGCCGGCGTAGAAACATAAGTGGAAATGTTAGAGAAGTGCTTTGGTTCAATTATTGAACCAATAGTGAGTTGACGTGAGCTTCTTCAAGCCGTTGAGGATTATCATCAGGCAGAGAAAAACGGCGCTTAAATGCTACCCCCAGGATTCGTCTTCTACCTTGTCTTAGGTAAGTCAGTTTTTTTTTGTTTATTATTAATGAAGATTGTGTTTCATAGAAATACCAGTTATTTCAAAATGCAAAAGTTCAAATATAATGCTGTATGAAAAATGTTAGAAAAATATTACTATCTTTCGTAGTCACCTTGTATTAGTTACTCCATTGTATAGCAAAAATATAATAAAAATATATTGAACACCGTTTTTCCTCCCCAGAATTTAAATAACCTTTATGAAATATGTAAGTTAGACACGTGTTCCACTTAGTAACATCTCGTGAAAAAATACTCTGAAAATTCTTTATTCATTTCAGCTCGGCGGAATGTAAAAATATCTTATATTTTACAGGAAAGCAAAGTTTGACTTCAATTTATATTAAACTTAGAAAATAATGCGGGAGTTTTAAATATTTTATGTTACTCGTTTTCAATAAAGCCCTGAAAAATATTTTTCCTAACTACTTTCACGAAGTTTTAAATCGATTTTTAACAGATTATTTCTAATCCATAGTACATATAATATAATTGATTTACATATATGTGGTCCTTTACAATTGAATGTTTTTTTTAAAGCAATCTTGTACAAACTTTAGTTTTTATAAACTATTGTATTTAAAAATTTCAAAAAGTAATTAGATTACTTTTTTTAGAAAGATAGTACTATAATATAATCAGCCACTTCTTGAAAATGCATCGTTGCTTTTCGGTTTCTTATACAGGTGTGCGAAGGAACAGTTAATTTATTTATTTTTCTATAGTTTTATGTAAAACAAAAAAGGCTTATTCCTGAATAATGTAATATTGAATGTTAGGAAATATGCATAAAAGATAATTTCAGTTAAATGCCCGTCACCATCAGTCTAACGAGTTCTGTCTCATTTCACAAAATATTTCAACAATAGCTCAAATATTTAAACTGGTATTCAATTGATTTTATCACAAATGTTTTTTTTTAGTTGTATTTCTGGTTTGTAATCATAATCTTTGATCTTTTAAATACACAAAAAGTCTATATCTGTCTGATCGTGGAGGCTAATTGACGTAACTATTTATTGAAATGATTTATTTTAAAATACAATTTTTTCAGTGACTCCTTTGTAACATCGGCTGTATGTGATGTTTTAAGAACCGCTTTGTAAGAACCAAATATTAATCAAGCCCAAATCATCCGATACTAGTTTCAAAAAGTTATCAACCATGATAAGATAATTTTCCTCAATAACAGTTTCCATAATAGCACGCTCATCTTCAAAAAGTAAAGGTAAATGATTTTTCCATTTCCAAAAAGAATACTATAAAATCTTTTTCAATGGATGCAATGGTGATTGATGAATAATTTGAGGATTTTCTATTGCTCAAAACTGACTTGTTTTGCTTATTAACGTACGCATTTAAATGAAAATTAATCATTGTCGGTTTATTATTGTTTTTTTTATGTAAACATTGGTAATCAAGAGCAAGTTATAATATTTGTTATCTTATTTGCATATGTACGGAGTTATAAAAGGTCTCTTGGAGGAAGCTTTTGTGTCAATTGAATTTTTAATGGAACCAAATACACATCGTTCCCAAAAGTTATTGTGTAAAATTCGATTTTTTGAGCACAGTGTTGAATTGAGTTGGATTTATTGTTTTCCTACACTTTCTTTGACAATAGTAAATTTTATAACTTGACTACTAGTTCATTGTGAATCAGGCTTTTGTTAAACTGCTAATGAACCTATTCCGTTAAAATCATTCAATCAATGATAAATAATATACACTTTTTTAATTGGCTTTTTTATTTTTCCATAAAATGCATACTTTAAAACTACCAAACAAGAACTATCAAAACTTGAGTTTACCAAAATGGTGACTAAATAAAGCAGTAAACGTTTCCGAGGAGCGCTCTCTATAAAGGAGAATTTAGTGCGATGCAATCCTTAATGATGAAAAATTCGAAAGCCCAGGAATTTTCGCTTTTTTGATTACGTCACACATATGTATTTTATGATATATTATACATATATATATAGCGAAAGTTTTGATAAATCCTCAGTTATAAAAAACAATAGTGAATTTATCGATTGAATTGGCATTTACTTGGTTAAATTCCAATATAACACAGTGAAAAAATAAAAATGTATTTGATATTTTTTCGCCATGTTAATAGTGAAGTTATATGAACGATTTTAATGTATTTTAAAATTTTAAGCTAGTTCAAAAGTTTAGTAAGAAAATCTTGTAAGTTTATGAAGTAACTTGGAAATAGATATGTTTTTTTTTTATCAACCTTTGACTTCTTAATTTTTGTTATTTAACCGGTCAAAAAAGTTATGCATAGCTCAAAAAATGTAAAAGAAATGCGATCTTTGAATATTTGATTGCACATAAAAGACTAGCAACTGAATAAATGTCTGAACACTTCGCGAGTTATTATCTTTCGCCTTGGACTATTTAAAGTTCTATTCAGAAAAGATATGCTCGTTCAAAATTCTTTCACAGAAACAAAATTTCCCGGTAAATTTACCGACACACTGCGCAATTTGCATTCTTATAAAATCAGTAAGCACTGCTTTATTTATTTAGCGTACTTATTTTTTACAAAACAGAATTCTTGAAGTATGATTAAAACTCTTTGAATTCATTACAGTAAAATATTTAATTGTTTATTTATATTGAGAGAATATTTCTGTTAATATACCGTGTTTAATCATGCGCGTATTCAGAAAATGTTCTAGCAGAAGAGCTACACTGATAAAAAATCAATGGATACGTTTTTATCTTTAGTTGTGTGTATTTGTAAATATTTTAAACTCACTTGAAAAGCAGTGTGAAAGCTCGCTGTTTAAATCCGCGTTATCGAGGTGTCTGTTGTATAATCAAAGCCACGCAAATTTTGACAATAGAAGATTTTTCATTAACATTGAAGCTCAACTAATGTCCAATCGAAGGAATCACAAAGATCTGCTCTCATGAATCGTACTTGTCGGTCCGTTTTTGGTCCATGAATAACTTAGGTTAAGTTATTCGATACTTTGTTACATTTTTGTATGTTAAAGCCACGCTGGGATTTTGTATCCCAACTCTTTTTGCATAATACTTCTTCAACGATTATTTCTATGGCATCGTTCGTTTTTTTTTGTGATAGCAGAAAAGTTAGTGTCGAGCTTTTTTATAGAAGTGTCAATGGGCTCAAATCCCAACACATCGAAAAAATGATAATTTTATTGAAATAATAAAAACGTTTTTTTTAGTACTTATTTCCACTACATATTTTTTGATCAGGACCGGTTTCTGTTGTCTGATAATGCTCTATAAGCGAAACCGGTCCTGATCAAAAAATTTATTGTGGAAATAAGTAGTAAAAATGTGACACGGTGAAAAAATAGCAATGTATTTTAGTTCTACAAAATTATTTTTACAAATATAGTTGATAGCTATTGGCGTGAGCCGAAATAGCTATCAACTATATTTGTAAAAATAATTTTGTAGAACTAAAATACATTGCTATTTTTTCACCGAGTTATAATGGAGTTCTACCAAGTGAATGCCAATTCAATCAATAAAGTAAAAATGTGTTTTTATGATTAAAAATATCATGCCTATCCATAAAGAAGTGACAGTTAACACATTAAAAGTGAAAAAAAAATGCATTTAATTTTTTACCGCATTTTCTTAGACTGTTATATCTTCTAGTATTATATATTATCACTGTCTTTAATTCTCACATTTTCTATTATTTTTAACCTAGTTGAAGTTGTATCTTGAGTCAAATTGATTATATGTCAAGCATTGAAAAAATCATTCCGCCTTTTTTAATGATTGTTAATAAAAGCTTTTACCATTTATTTTGAATCTTTTCGAACCTTTTCAGTCTCGATAGCACAAATTCTACTTACCTTTAAAACTGAAACTTTAATCGAATCGGAATGGGGTAAAAGCGTTTTAAAATGAAATGGAAAAAAAAACAATTTGTGAAAATACGTGGCCTATGTCACCTGGGAATAATCGTTGCAATATTTCAGCACTGTCCCGCGGGGCCTGTTTCAAAAAGCGCATCGCTCTGCAAATAACTATTCCCAGCGGGTACATTGCGTCTTTTTTCTTCTTGAGTTTTGGGCAATATTTCTAACGACTCCACGCCGTGTCTTCGCCTCACTCGGCTATGCGATTTATTCTGCTGAACATGATTCAATAATGGCGTTCACTATATGAAATAAATTACTATAGTGAGTGTTATATGTTATTTTACTGACCTTATGCAGCAAGACGAGCTTTGCTTTATGTTTTGTAAGCAGTCTTGATTTGTCACATCGTAGTTATTTGAAGATGATTGTTGATAATCGATAACTGTTTTCACAAAACTGAAAGTCTTCAGCAAACGTGGGTTTGACGGAAACTATTAATTGAATAAATCTTAAAGTATTATATAATCTTTAGACAATCAAAAAGAACAAACTGAGCGCGCGGTTATTGAGTTGAAAGGCCATGAATTTTTTCCAAAAAACTTCATAGCCACTAAAATTTTCCAACTGCTCGTTGAAATTTTTATTTCTAGCCATTTATAAAAAAACGGAATATCTTCAGTAGCCCCACACCAATCTAGCTTTAGACTTCAATATAATACTTGCATCTCAAAAAAAAAAAAAAACCATTTTACCGTAGACAGTGCGATGTCAATAAACTTGCATTAAAATGAATCAACTTTTGAATACATAAATTATTTTTCTCTCATTGTAGCCAAGCAAGCTTTTAAGCCAACGAATTGTCCAACCAAAGAATTCACGAGACAAATAAATGCTTTTTATCGATTATAGTTTAGTATTAAAAAATAATTATCATGATTTTATTTTGTTTTTAAGTTGCTATTTTAACACACTACGCCAAAGAGTTTTTAATAAATATTGAGAGCACAAATTATTCTGTTTTGGCTCTCTCTAAAAAGATGTAACGAAATTGATTGACTCCTATCGCTGAAACTTTCATAGTACATTTTGTGTATTACTTTGCGAGTAAAATTTCTTGAAATAGTATCTGATTATTTTACTAAAATTTGAAGCTATAAAAATACGGTGCACAGAATGCTGTAGTATTTAAAGGCTTGATATCGTTGTTGAATTAATTCAAGCTTCTGATAACATTTTAATGAACTTCACTCAAAGAAAAATAATAATATATACGAATATTAGTCTTATCTGATACTCTTTTGTTTATGCTGAATAGTAAAAATAGCATTTTAAGGGTCATACAAAAAAACGTGTAGTAAAAAATTAATAAAAAATTTCTTGAATACTAAAGGAAACAATTTAAATTGTAGATATAAAAAAGAATTGGGGAGCCAGAGTTAATTGAAGATTACACATATGATTTTTTTTAAATTAATACAATTTTTGTTTTATGACGGCAAAAAGCCCCGCTTGAAAACTTTCAGGTTACAATGTGCTGTTTTAAAATATGGAATGTGTGGCACAGGGTTCCATATAAGGTAATAAAATGTCTACCGCTTTAAGTTGGCATTTTCTCGTTTAAATTTGGCACCGAACCTTGTGTGATAGGCAAAAACACCGTACCAATCTAGCTTAAAAGTTTTGATGATGCTAGTGCATAGATCACTGAGTGTAACAAAATATAACAGTTGGCCAATGGTTGTGTTTATTTCACTTTAAAAAACAATAATATTGAAAGCATTTTTCTGAAGAATTTGCACAATGATTAATCCAATCAGAATTTGTAAATTTATTATTGTACAAAAAAACTCTTTTAGTTCCGATCCAAGCGGAATTCCATAGTTGCTTTTAACCACAAAATTCGTTTAAGAATAGTAATCGTGTTTTAGATTATACTAAATATTTACTATGACTTCCAATCCTGAATTCTCTACCCTCAATAATTCAATTACATAATGTCAGCTTGGGTTAAGTAGCCTAAGATTTAAAATTTACTAGTTGATGTTATAAACAAACTAATATGACTTTATGATTTCTTATAATACGACGTGTATCTTGGATAACTTTGAGAGAAATTACATTTAAACGTATGTTTTTGAAAAACACCTATTATGGTATTTATGACATCATACATTGGGTTTATGAGACATGTTTCTTATTTAAGATAATTGAATAGAATTATTAATTTTATTTAAAATAATCGAGTCATGTTTAAATTTAAGGAAAAGATGGCAGTTGAAATGGATGTTTAATAAAAAAACCACCATAATTTTTTTTTTATTTTGTAATGTCATTTTGATAGAAGTTCGTTAAAATATTAAGAAGCCTAAGTAAATTGCCCAAGGGGCGTCTGTCTACTCTATTGGATCTAAAAATGAAAATTTCTACCCAAGTTTGCCTATGGAGTATAACCCTGGAAAGTTTTTCGATTACGTACTAAATATGTTTTACTTGTTTAGGTACTAAAATTTGTTTTCAAAATTGTTCAAGCCTGCTTTCGGATCTACAAAAACATGTATTCAAAAGTTTATAAATATCAATTACTTCCAAAAAATGGAAGCAATAAAGATTGCTTTTCGTTTTGATGCAGACCTGTCAAATATTTACGTTGATCTAATCAAAAAATGTTATGAATTGCTTTTTTGTTACATTTTTTATGAGCAATGAAACATTACAACACGTATTTGTTGTGGTAGAAGTATTTAAGTCAGGGATAAATATAATCCAATACGTTAAAAGTATTTATTAAGCCTTATCAAAACGTTTACATCTACAATCTTGAATCATTCAACAAAACATTAATAACTTTACTTGGTCAGAGAAATGTCTTTAAATACTCAACGCGATTTGAATTGCAATACTTCACATTAACATTTTTACCCCCATAAGAGCTATCGTTTCATTTTTGATGGTTTTGGCAAAAACTTTAATGAAAATCGATTTTTGAAATGTACTCAAAACCCAAAATTTATTTGAATGATTCGAATATTGAAATTCGATCGAGCACCTTCAGTTGATTATAAATTTCTATATATGTTAAGTTTCTGCTTTTAATGCTTTTGTACCTATTATGACGGTATAAAAATTAAAGAGATTTACTTGAGAATATTTTCAGAGCAACTTTTTCTACCAGCAAATATAGAAAACTATATGTCCGAAATACTTTTGCAAAAAAATAAAAATATTTCTATCAAAAAGTTGTTGGTGAAAAAACATTGCTTTCATTCATAATGGACACAGGTAAATGAATTGATAAGCGAGTGATAATTTTATTAAAATCTATTTTTCTTTTATTCTTAAGAAATCTTTCTTATTTTTAAACAATATTGATTTTACATATGTGATATTACAACGTGCTATATTTAAAGATGATTCATATCTTTTAATGAGTTTCAATTTCATAAAATATAACAAAAAACCAGAAATAATAAATAATGTCTAATGACTGTAATTAAATTCCAAAGTAAATGAATAGTTTAAAATATAAGAATAAATGTTTTAATTGTGGGTTTAAATAATAAATGTTAGCGGGGCTCATGCATGGTCCGTATATTTTACCTTAGGTGGCAATAAATTCTCCCCCTATAACGACTGCATTCTCTCTTTAAATTTGGCTCTGATCTAGATATCGCTCTGGGCGAAATTACTTTCACATCGCAGAATAAGCGATGTGCCTCGCCCTTATCTCAGCTGTTCGGATATTGTGCTGTTACAGCTTTATTCTGATCTTTATTTGATCGCTACTCCTTTTTGCCGAGACTGCACGCGAGCATTATTGTATTATTGCTGTGGATCAGTATCGCGGAACATTTGCAAATACAGTCGAAGGCAGTAATGAAATATATGTTAACACTTTACGGTACACTTTGCGGACGCCACATTGTCGTCATTATTGAGACAAAGGTTACAATCCGGGAACGCACAATTTGTCGTCTTCGGATACGCGCATCTATAGTACCAAAAATGAACATAAATTTTTATTCTTACTTTCAAAATTTATCGATTGATGGATGAAAAATATACACGAGGTCTAAAATCAAAGTAGGAAAAAACTCTTTCGGTGTAGTTATTTAGCGAAAATGTGCGGACCGTTAAGTGCTAAATTATGATAATGTTTAGTAAAACAATATCTACTTTGTGCGATTCCACATGTTTTGTTATTAACAACCTGGGATTCGCCTTTCGGTATTGTCAGGCATTCTATCACACAGTTGCAACAGAACTGACATAGTGACAAAACATGTAGAATCGTACAATGTTTCAAAAAATTAAATTTGATATCGAAATTCTATCAGACACCTTCAGCCGATATCATAAACTAAAACAAAACGGTTGTGAAAGCTTATAAACAAATATTTTATTTTTGTTAAGCCCATTTTTATCCGGTAGAAATAAAATATGTCGTCAATAATATAAATAATCAGATCAAAGCATGTAACGTTAATTAAAGTAAAGCACATTAAGAATATTTATTAACGATGTTAAACAAGCAGAAATACTCAAGTCTGATAATATTTTAATATATAATAATAATAAATATTTTTAAATTATCTACATAAAGTTTGTGATAATAAACTCGAAGACTTTACTTTATCTCGCTCGGTCTTACTGATAAACGCTGTAAGTAAAAAAAAGCATTTACTAACCAGAATAACAATTTGAATTTTGCACGCGTGCAGTGCCATAGCTAATCTTTACATTATAATAAAAGTTTATTTTTTTTCAAAATATTGGTTAAGTAGAAATAGCATTGATATTTTTTTGTTGAACGCTCGACCTTACATCGGATAAGTAGTTACGTGCAGTCAATTTGATTGAAAAGTGGCATTGCAGATAACAAAATTAAAATGTAAATGACTTGTGAAGTGACTGTAGAAAAGAGTATAATATATGTCTACATAATATGTAAATTTAAAGATTATCTCTTGAATAAAAAAGAAAAATGGATTACATTTCGTCAACCTAAAAACAATATTTATTTAAATCAATTAGTATTAACCCAGAAAGATTTTTTTTCTGATTGTTAAGTTTTTATCGTATTACATAAATAACGGTGAGTGTTTCTGTTGCACAGAATTTATTCACAATAATCATTTAAAATATTGAAAAATAAACAGTTTTAACGTTAAAGTAACTGTTTATTCATTTGAACAAAGAAAACTTAGAACGATATTCGAATAGCACGCCATAAAATAGAATAAATAACATATAAAATAAGGACTTGAAATATCTATGTATTTTTTTCCAATACTCTAACATAACATGTTATGTATGTGATCGTAAAACGAGTGTTCCGAACGCCAATAAGGTTGTTTTATTTTATTATTACAGCTCATACAAATTTTACTGGAAACTAAGCATTCATTTTGCAAAAAATAGCCTTTGAATAAATTTTACTTCTTTGGGGGTTGATAAGTACCTTCTTAAAGAAAAATCTAAAATTCAAATTACATAGGTTTTTTTTGTAATGCAATATTATTTGAAGTATATGATATCACCAGCAATAGTGATCTTTTCTTGCTTCTATGAAAAGCTGAAAGGTTTTATGAGATTTGAATAATTGGCTTATAGTAACTGAGGCATCATACAAAGTATTTGAATTTTAATGTAAGTAATGAATGTAAGCAATATTGCTCACTACATGATTTCAAAGTGGTATGTTTAATGAAATATCAGCTTTTTTCATGCCAAAAAAATATTATTTAAGCTTTACTAAGTCTTGTATATTAAATTATTTAGTATACCTTTTATGTATTAGTATATAACGCTAAATATTTTTATTCGAATGAGAAAATCAACTATTTTTAAAAATATTGTGATTGACTGATCAACCTTTCATTATAATGCTCCCAATGAGAAAAACCGGTCCTGATCATAAAATATATTGTGGAAATAAGTAATAATAAATGTGTTATATAAAATATCATTTCCATCTAGAAGTGACAGTTAACACCTTGAAAGTGAAAAAATCAACGTTCAGAATGAATATTCTGCATATGATACATAATATGGCTAAAAAAGCTTTGACGTTCACCAACCGATGAGGGTATAAACGCTAAATTTGATTACATCCAAAAATTTCAATTTTTCTGTTTTTTTTTATTTAAATATATTCTGTTATTCGATTTCACGGGAAATTAAATTTTTGTATTATTTTATAATGGACTCACTACTTAACATAGCCAACAGTTATCCATAGAGCATATATAAATTATTTATTAGACTGAATGTATTATACCTTATTACGTAATACACATAAGTTTTAAAAGGCAGAATATAAATAAATTTTGACTTGTACTTGTTTTGGCGTAACGAAATAAAATACGTCAATTGAAAATCTTATGTTTATTCAATGTTATTTTAATTATGTTTTCACGCTTAACAAATATACCAAAAATAGTATTACTTAATTAAATACATAAATTATATTCCATAAATGATATAAAATTCTGCTTTACCGCGTTTGAATTTTAGGATTTTTGGCTAGTATAATTGTTGACTGATTTTAATTTTCGAAAATAAAAACGTTTGTGTAATGTAAAAAATATCACCATATCTAAATATGATATATTATACTTAATGAAAACGATGTTTATAGATGATATATTTTAAATTTTATAAAATATACAATAATTAATTTGAATCGATCAAATTTTATTTAAAATTCTATTAAAAATACCAATAATACTGAAGAATAGGGTACTGTAGTTATAAGTAAATGTAAATGAATTACAATGTAAAGAGTTAACAAAAGTTTTCTAAGGGTTATAAGTTCAAGTATGATTTATTTGTATCAAGTTGTTACACAACACTCTCTGGTACTCTCTTTAGGCTCAATAAAAGAAATTTCCTTTCACTTCATCTTATTTTCCAAATAGATTGGGGTGAATTATTATTATTATTGTCTGCTGCTTGTTATTTAGATCACGTTCCCCAAAAAGTTTTCGCAAATAATACGCTAAAACATCCCTTAACATAAAAATTCCCACTAGGATCATTGATTTCACCTAAATGTTACGGCTAGCTTTAACGTTTATTTCACGTTACAGTCAATGTATTTAAATTGGAAATTTCCCTACCATTCAATGATACGTTTTTAAATTTTATTGTGTAACTGCATCCAATTTTTGAATACTGGAGAATTTTTTTATTATTTTTTTTTGAAAAAAGCACAGATATACACATGTATCTATTTTTTTGTATTTAATTTATGTGACACCTGTCATTTGTATCTAATTATATTAAATCGTTACTATAAAAAATACTTAATTATTTCAAAATAAAATGCTTATATGATCCGATCAATCTTATTCATATGCACTTCACTAAACTATAATATTATGTAAAATATCCAAGAAGTAAATGACTCAAAACAAATAGGCTTACAAAAGTTAAAATATATGTGCACTGTGAAATTATTTAAAAAAGTAAAAACATAAACTGGATTTTAAGATATTAAATTAAACGAGAGTCCGAAGCCGACGCTATCAGTTTGAATAACTGTGATAGGCAGCGGATGTCACTTCTATTGCATCCGTGTGATAGAATGCCTAAAGATGGCGAATGGCGAATTCGGTTGTGAGCGACAAAATATATATAAATGTAAAAACTTTCAAGAATTTATATTACACACGGTTTTTCATTGATATTAAAAACTTTTCTAAAGCTAAAACACTATCTTTTATGTTATTTGTTTTTGGTTTGGTCGACATTTTCATATTATTATTTCTTCAAATTAATGTTGCTCTTAATACATATTCTTATTTTATAAAATAAACTCTTCTTCTTCGATAAATAAACGCGGCGAAATCGATAGCTCTTGTTGAATTTTATTTTAATTAAATTTATCAAATAGTGTTAAGAATAATTCTCATCATGAGACCAGTTCAATCTTGCAGTATCTTAGTATATATTAAAATTCTCTATAGATCATAAAAATAAAAAAGGTTTTGTACTTATACAAATATAACTTAATGTAGAAAAAAAATTCACAAAGTTATCGCCAAATTTAACGTTTAACGTGTTTAGTTTATTTATTTAAGCAATTTCGATACAATATAGTTCTTTAGCAAAATAGTTCCTGTTTTTGGAATGAGCCAGTTATAAGTTTGCGCCAAGCTTTGGAAAATACCAAAAACTTACAACTAATTGCTATTTCCAATATGTAATATGTAATAGTTTTACAATTTCATATTGCCACCGACCTAAATCAAAAAAAAAAAACAAATGATAAAAATTTACTCATGGTCATATAATATTTGCTCTATTTAAAAAGTCTTTCTGTTACTTGGGTGATTTTGAAGCTCTGATAACTCACAGGAGAAAAGAATGTGATCGCCAAAAATGACCCAATTTTGCAACCCTTTGTGCAAAAGGCTTTTTTAAAAAATGCTCTATTAGCGCCCCTCGCCAAAAAATGGGATGAAAACGTCTATAAGACGTTATAATTTTTCTCTTTACTCTGACTAACGAAAACAAATTCTTCCTTGAGATATACTTCTTGCAAAGACGAAGCTAAATTGTAAGAATAGCAAAAAATGAGCGATAATCGTTCTTGGATTTATCACTTACTGATAGAACTATTATTGGCAAAAATGCTGCACACATGATTTATTGCATTATTTTGATTCGTAAGAACGAATATTTTTCCACATTAACTCTTTAGTAATTTTATGAACTTGTCTTCAGCGGCATAAATATCAGGGATGTTTGCATAAAATTCCACCTGTTCAACCCTTACAAAATGGGTCACAACAAGAGAGTACATAATGCGCTTTATCAAGAGGGTAGATGGAATGGCTTAAATAAAAACGAAAACTGAAAACGATTTTTTTTTAATTAACTGACATAAAATGCTTTTGAAAAGAGGAATGTCTCATTATTTTTAAAGTATGTTTTTAAGCAATATTATATTACGGAATTCTCTTTGTAAGTCATCTATAGTGAGCGGAATTTAGTTCATAGCGCATCTAACTGATAATATTTGAGACGGTAAATCATTTGTCTACCAGTGGCTGAGGACTAAGGGGTATGTTTAGATTACCACGATCGTTTGGAGTCACTTTTTTTTACTTTTCATTTCAGTTTTTCACCAAAGAGAGAATTAACTTTAAAAACATTAATAAATCGATTTTTATATAAAATAAAATTCATAAAAATCACTATTGCAAAAATACCTTTCACGAGCATACAATAATTTTTAACGTAAATATGTTACTTATTATTGTACAAGAAATTTCGGTTTCTACAGGTAAACATTTGAAGCAGATAATATACTTAGAAGTGTTTGTCAATCTTTACGAGAAATATGCATTCGTTTATGCGCTTTGAGTGTTTGTAAATTTTAGCATCAAATTCAATAAAATAAAGGATTTGAAGATTTTCATTAGATGAAAAAAAAAATCATAATTTTTTGATATATTTTAGGCATCGTTCTTAGTTTGAAAATGAAGTTGTCAAATAATTTTCAATTTGTAATCGGAAGTTATAGAAGCTAATTATTTCTGCTTTTAAGATAACTAAGCTCAATATTGACTGGTGCAAAAGCTTAAAATAAAGCAAGATTTTCAGATCACAAAGATTATTATCAAACGACACGCCGTCGATAATACTACTTGAGCAGTACCAAAAAGCAATCTGGGGGGCGCTACTGGAAGTAGTAGAAATTTGCAAAGGTATTTTTCATCATTATTCATTTTTGATACGTACTTTATAAATTTAGACAAATCATAATAAATCACTTCACCAGGTAGTGGCAAATTGTCTTATCGTAGATTTTTAATCATTAAAATTTCCAAAGATTGCTCAAGACGTCGTTTATAATCGATCTTATATAATATACTACGATTTCGTTGAATTTAGTGTAACTCTGTTAATCGCCTGAATGCACTGTCATATCGTCATGTGTTTGCAAATAGCATAGCCAGTACTTTATTATAAAAAAATATCTATAGATTATTTCCTTTCTAGATGAGCTAATTTATAATTTATCACACTTCCTCCACGTATCACCATCATCGCTTGAAAGCAGTTTGGACGTTTTGTCATAAAACTGTGGCAAATTAGGTGTAGAAAATTATTAAAGTATAATTAATTAAAATGCCACTTATGATATCAATATTTATTACGAAATTGTTGGTGGCCGCACACTAGAACTACTGTTTTACACGCTGAATAGCTAATTTGAAATGAGTAGAATTAATTGTATTAACCCGCAATTTAATTGAAGATTTTTAATGAGATTTTAATATCAAATAAAAAATATTCAAGCTTTGCACATTTGTTCATGTTTTGTCACTCACAGTCCGGGATTCATTTTCTTGAAATCTCCAGGCATTCAAGTATACGAGTGCGCTCAAATTGATAATAATCTTCGAGATTTAACGTCAAAATTTTTTGTTATATCTCTCATACATAAACGATGAAATTGTTTTTTCACTCTTTGTCATGCGTCAAGATTCGTTAATGCAAAGCATCACTGTTATAATGCAAGCGTTGAACAAATAGTCTTAGGTATAAACATCAAACAATTGCATACCGCAAACAGACCACAAACTGTTGGTGATGGGCTAAGTGTTTCTGAGCAAATATAGAGCTATTTTTTCTGCTATCGTTTCTCAGAATGTACACACCTAGATATCTTACGCTATCGAAATTGCCAAGGATTTGTATTTTTTACGGGACAGGAACGAAGCAATAGTGAGGCTTTGGTTCACTCAAGCAATATAGTAGGAGGGAATCGGGTACGACTATAATCTTTAGTGGGATCTCAAATGCATCCGGTATCCTCTATAACACTCAACGATAAATGTTGTCAACAACCTTTTCTTAATCCATGAACCAACACGTGAGCACGTTGGTAGGTTTGTAGATTAACTTGAATAAGGCAAGACAAAGACATGAACACGATCAAAAGCTATTTATAAAGATAAAACCGTTAAACTTTGTAGTTGATAAGCTGGCTTAAAATCATAAAAATTGTATGTTTATCAAAATGTGTATTTTTTTCTGACAGCAATACTACGTAATAAATAAATTATATCCGGTTACACAAATCTATGTCATCATTTAATACTGCAGTTTAAGTTTCAATATCTCAACATTACTACAGTGCGAGCGCTGGTTTACAGTTACCTCCTAATTATTTACTTTACGTTTTTCTTAACAAAGCTTTTATAAAGAGCTTCGTAAACCGTGGAACGGCGATGGATTAAATTATAATAATATGACTCAAATATATTAGAGTCAAAAGTTTTATTATATATATATGTCAACAAACTGTACTAAAACTTTAACAGCGTTTTGAGTTGATCTTTCGAGTATATTTTATACTAAACGCGGTGTCTATTATGGTAATGTACTAATATAATTTATAGCTGCACATAAAATTTTAAAAAGAGACTTATTATATATATAATATAAAAAGAATTATAATACATCTCATCTGACCTTTGTTTATAACTGTATATAAATAAATAAGGTATTAAAATCCACCTCTTGGTAGAAAAGAGCATTATAATTAATTAATTAAAATACAACAGAAGAAGAAATAGAAGAAAATATAAAGTTAAAGACCAGATTCATTTACCTTGATTATTATCAACTGATCTGAGACTTGCTTTTTGAACCGAAAAAATGTATATTTATTGCTCAAAGAGATTTTAATTACAGAAAAACATTCGTTTCTGTTGAATATGGAAAAGTCATATTGTGTTGCACAGGTAGCTTTTTGTCGTGATATTAAATTCCTTTTATTATGTCTTATTATTTTGTATATTCGATACTTGATAATAAAGACTATCCTTCTTTTTATGTGTTAAAACTTATCATTGATAAATTGACCTTTTTTATTTATTTATTGACAGATTATCGATTCTTCAGTGTAAACACCTCATTAATATTGAAATAAAACTGATAGCCTCAATAAAGTTTTGCATTATCCAAGCAGCAAAGTCTTGATATTATAATATCATAATCATAGATAAAAGTAAATCTATTTTCTGATCAAATATTTTTTATACGTGATAGAACAGATATAATTAAATGAAAATTTTTAAAAGAGGATATTCTTCAACTCATCGTTGGAAAATGCTCACTAACAAGACGATACTGTTCAAGAATTATGTACTGTACATAATTTATATTTAAGTAACTAATGACGTACAATTATTTTAATACTTTCCGAATCCTCGGAATTTTGAAAGTACTTTTGCTGTTGTATCGTTGTTTGCCAATTAAACTTAAGTAGATTTATATTGAGCTTATATACATAAGTCCTTTTACTCGCCATTGAAGTGAGAACGTTAACGAAATCTCAACTTTTAGCACTCAATATGGGCGTTTTTTTAATCAAAATGTAGACCTGGCTATAAATTTAAATACATGTTTGATGATGATTAAGAAGAGAAAATAGATTTGGGTTATAGGAAAATATAATGACGACTTGGAACGTATTTTGAAATAAATATGTTTGTTCTTTTTAAAACTGACAAATATTTTATGTCGCGTTTTACCCTACAACTTAATTATAGATTTTCAGCAAAAATAATATAGCTAAAGCTTGAATGAATATTTTATAATATTGATTTTAATTTTGCGTAAAAAGCGCGGACGTATTTAATGTTTACATTTCATTCACGTATAAGCATATTTGCAGTCCTACCCGCATATCTCCACAACATAATTTCCCTCTTTAAAACAACGGTTGAGCAATTGAATAACACATTGTTTTTTTAAAAGGACTTTTGTGAAGATGTTCCATTTTGCTGCCTGTTGAAAATGACGCGCGATTATGACCAAAAAGATTTTTTTTAACTCAATTAAAGTATTATAATACAATTTACTAAGAAACATATCTGCAAATTTTATCGAGTGGTCATTTTGCAGCTTTTTTCATTGCGTTACATTCTGAAATCGATGATTTATGGGCTGACTTTTGGTTAATAAACATTTTTTAGTAGATATTAAACTAAATTGAGTTTATTAAACTAACAATATCCTGATTTAAGAGTAACAGAATAAATACAAGTTGATAAGAGTCTCTGGAATATGATATATATTATACTTTTAATCATTTTTGCTACGTAAAGAAGTAAACTACCTTAGAAGGATTCCTTACATGTTACAACAAATGATAAAACATCTTTTATATGCCAAATTCGTGCTATATAGATTTGAATAATAAATCTTTTAAGTATCTTCTCAGCCACTTGACGATCAATATTTTAGGTATACCTATTGCAATAATGTAGAGTTAATCTTGAGAACGATCCCAAGTGTATACATTTTTTTCTTTTTATAAAGGATTCCCACAAAAGCCGTGAGAGAATATACACATAATTGTACAGTGCCACCAAAAACCCATGATCACTTTTTTGCGAAAAATTTTCTGCTGATATTATTTTCAAAATAGTCTGAATCATCGGCAAAGAGTGGATAACAGACATATCGGAAAGCCACATTCACTCAAATGAATAAAAAACGTGTGTATGTATAAATATATACATGCATAAAATATTACGAATATCTTGCAAAGATTGAACTTATCACATATAACACTTACGACATATAATAGATTTTTTAGGTGGTATTTTCTTGACGGAAATGCATTTTATTTTAAATAATAAAAATATATTACTTTAATATCAATTCCGTAATTTAATGTGGAAATTTATTGATTGAATTGGCATTCACTTGGTATAACTCCATTATAACACGTTGAAAAAAATAGCAATGTATTTTAGTTCTACAAAATTATTTTTTTAAATATAGTTGATAGCTATTTTGGCTCACGCCATCGTCAGAACTATGCTTAAACTAACATTTGCTTATGTGTATATAGCTGCGTAGAAAAGGTTCACAATACATCTTCTCTCCTGTTTTAACGGCCTAGCTTGTTACTTTCTCACAATAAAACTAAATTTTCAAAAATTGTAAATGAAACAAAAGGCGGCTATGACAATAAGTTTACATGTTGGACGGAAGTGGTCATTACGGAAACAAATCAGACCACCCCCCAGGGTTAGGTTGGACTAATGGGGACGCTATTATATTAGTTTGTTTGTTAAGAATCCTTTGTGATAGTTGATGTCTATTGATTTCCAGCTGTTCCAAAGCCGTCATCCTGCGATATTTACTACAAAGATGCAAGCGCTGAGTTTGAATTTATATTGTGTGATTCCTTAATAACGTGATTAGCGAATTGTAAATCTGTTTTTTTACTGTTAAATGATCTTACATGATCTTTAGCTCGAGTAGATATACTTCTACCTCTCTGTCCGATATAAACGGATAAACATGACCCACAGGACATTTTATTGTATAAATACCGCTTCTGTCAAGTTTATTAATTTTTTCTTTACTATTTTTAAAATGCCTGCCCAAATTGTTGTTGAACGTAGCTTTCAAGGTGTGTAAATGTGGAAATATTATTAATACGTGTTTTTATTATTTAATACATAGAAAGCATATTTTTAAATATTAAATGTGTTCTATTTTATACAAAAAAAAAAACTTTTTCGAAGGTAAATGACTGGGAAACTTTAGTAATAGTAGAATGAATTTGACTTTAAAATTGCTTTTATCATTATATATTAATTAACACTATATTCTGGTTGTATTTTTGAAGCACTCTATTCATATATATACAATGGCATGTTTTACGCAAATATGTAGCTTCTTTCCTTTGACGCAATATTTCTAAAGCTTTAGGGATATTTTCCGCTCGCAGAAAATTTACTACATGGGCTTTGGATTTCAAAAACATGTCACAAAACGTTTATAGCATTAATAATATCGCTTTAGAACATTTAAGATACATCCTAAATGAAAGGAAAATATTGAATACGTTTATTATCTAAATTTAGGTTGATTATAATTGTATTACATATACATTTTTCTAGCCTGTTGTTTTATATTTGCATCTGGAAACTATACGATAGTTGTAGTATACATTACTTTTTTCAGTTTTTATTTTTTCTTCTTTAGAGGTTATATATTTATCTTGTGTTTTATATAATTGCCTGCATATGAATTCAAAATCACGGACACTACATCGGAATAACCAACAGTGCTTACCATTTGACGCCTGGTAAATTTGTTCTGTACTGTAGCCACTTACTTATTTATTTTTGTTTCATTTAAAAAGTATTTTTAAAACGAAATACATAAAGCTTTATTTTTTTCAAAAACTTTCATCCAATAGCTTTCATTTATATTTTCCATGCGAAGTTTTATATCGCCTTCTTTATCTGGCATATCACAATATTTCAGCATTCCAGTAGCTAGCCTTCGTAAAATAAAAATAAATGTTTAGCAACCCTTATCTGGACTGCAACCCATGAAGCCTACGTTTCACCCTCGTATTTCCACCCTTCAAATCTCCTCATAACTACTATGACCACACGCTACTTGTTGTATAGGACTTTATTTAATGCTGCTTTCACCCTATTTCGGCGACCACGCGGTCAACATTAATGTGAAAATGGGTTGAATCAACAATAAACTTGGCGAAGGGATGTGAATATTGATTCCTGCGTATCTAGCACAGGTATCGAAATCAATTTAATATTGATATAGATTAAATTAATGTGTTATGTTTTGGAATTAGTGAATCATGATGTTGCAGTGGTTTAAAGAGTAAAGAGTAAATCTCCGAAGTATTTTCCACATTATATTTGCGTATGGTTATGTCCGAATACACAGTAAAAACTAGTGACTAATTAGTAATAAAAAATAACAATTTTCATCAATTGATAAAGTTGAACAACACAGCATATTAACAAAAAAGCTAATAAAAAATGTCATAAAAACATGAATACAATAAAATAATTCCAGCAATATATTGTCACCGCACTCATGCGTCGTGGATTATCTGCATTCTCCTCATTTTTGTGGAATTTTGTCTTTTGTATCTTCGAAAGATTGCAAACAAATTATTTTCTCCGCATCCGCATAACACGAAAATTACTCGCAAGTGGCTACACTGCAGCTGATAAATTTGTCACCATTAATTATTATTGATCAATATATGTTAGAGCGAAAATGTCACAAAGGCAAAGTCTATTCCAGCTCCGAAATTGTTTAAATTTAATCATAATGGTATGTTGCACAATCGCATTATTTGTGGATGGTTTTTCTTGATGGAGTTATTTGCCAATCAAATTTCCTTTTCATTTTAGAATTCAAACAGCTTGTCGTAATCATTAGATTACGTTTTTGAGTATTTAATATCAAGACAGTCATATTATCTGTGTTGAAGCTTTTGAATTCAATGCTAATAAATTATCAAACGAAGCAAGCAATGCCTTTTGTTTTCTAGGTGAAAACGTTTTTGCAAGACTAATCTTAAGGGAGAAGTCAACCAACGTCACATTTATAATTAACTTCGTTGCTTTAATTCTCTTTTTATTTACTTCCTTCTTCTTGAGCTCGTCTGGTCTCATAGTCCGTGTTCTTTCCTCTAGAAAAACACCCTACGCCATCGTCAGAATGGTTTTTTGTAAATACTTCAATTCCGCATTAGCAAAAATAAATAATTAAATTAGCTGAAACAAAATAACATACTTTATTATATCGCTTAAAAGTTAAAATAAAAAATATTTGCATTGCTATCAAAGTTTACTTCAATATAGCCGTATATAATTTTTGCTAAGAGCGTGTCGGGATTTTTATATAGTTATACGTGAAATATTTACTATTGTTTTTCATTATTCTATAATATTTATTTAAGAAATTCAAAATGTAAAAAACATATAAACGTACTCTATGCTATTAAAACCAAATCCAAAGTTGCGAGCAAAAGCTTCTTTCAAATTTCAACCATTTGGAAAATATACAATTAGGCTTTCAAGAGTGTATAATATATTATATAATGAAAAATAGTAATATTTGAAAATTTACATTACTTAATTATTTGCCTTCCCATTTCAACAATTTAATTTTAATTTGAATATATTTACATAAAATAAGATGTTATATTATAAAAAAAATAAAAGGTGTGTAATTTTATCATAACTTTAAGTCCATAAGTGTGAGCAAGTAACAATCTTCTTCATATTATCAAAATTCTTGCTAAGTAAGACTTTATATGATCATATCATAAATTAAAATAACTATTATACAACATATGAAATTTATACGGATCCTTTCTGTTTAAACGTGCTTAATATGACTGATATGTTTTAGCATAATGTATACAATATTGTCATATACATATCTTTCCCCCACAAATAATATTTCTTCTGCTTCCAATCTTAACGTTGTTCTGAAATATGTTTTCATTTTTCTTTTTGATACCGTAGTGCGGTAGAGTTTTTGGCAATTGCTCGATACATCGTTTGCTATTTTCATTCGCTGTTTCATTTTATTGTCTTTGTGTATTTTGTATTAGAATCTAAAATTTCATTTTAAAAATATCTATTCTTATCTGAGGGACATCTTAATGCCATTTTCTCATACCCACTGAATATTTTGACGATAATTGAGTCTAATTTATTTCCAATTAATAAGCAGTGACTTTTGTAATTGGCATGATGTTTCACTAGAAATAAATAGCATTTTCAATAGTGTGTTTATTGAATTAAAATACATTAATCGGGTTAAAAAAATTAACCGTGTATCCATCGATATAAACTTCTTTAATGAATTATTTTTTTGATATTTTGAAATTATTGTGTTTGCTGCAACAATTGATATTGTTATGTAACAATTAAGAAAGCAGAAGCTTACAATGTTTCTAAAATACTATAAGTAGCCAAGAAATAATTATTATATCGATAATAACACTTTATTGTTTTTTTGAGACATTTTTAATTTAATATAACTTATAGTAGTTCCCGGAGACTCTCAAAACTCAAAAATGTATTCCCTATAAACAAAAATGAGTTTTTTTATAACTAAGCATTACTTATTTCATATACGATATTGAAACGTCTTGTCCTATTATCGCAGATTTATCACAACACTGTTGTCAAACCAATTTAGTGTGATGAAAAACTATCGCCAAATATATTAAATAATAAATTGAAACAAATACGTATTTAAGAATTTTTCAAACAAAAGTTATAGAGCCTGAATAATGTAATTATCAATACATCTGTAGACGAATAGATTTCCTATGTGCTATGTTGATATCTTTTTTTTCCAAATTTTCGAATGTACCTGAATACAATAACTTATATTTTATTACCATATCCTACACATATTTTTAACGATAATTTATTTACTATTTATGTATTAAATGAAATTTGAACGAATCACTAACTAAAATTTCTACTAGACAAAATACAAATATTTATACTGTGGTTGAAAATACAACATCAAAGTCGTAAATTGTGAAAAATTTTAAGGTGTTTTTATTGAGTATTTGACACTTTATTGTTCTTACCTTTGTCAAAAAGAATGAAAATTTTACATGTACATAAAACAACATCAGGGGTGTAGCACGCTCACTTTGATACGCATGAATATGTGTTTAAACAAAACACACCGAGCACATCGGATTAAATAAATGCAATATTCACAATGCAAAGAGTATTGTATGCGTATTATGTTAACTAAAGCACAACCGGCTCTGCTTGATTCGTATTTTAGTATCTTAAATTTTAATTAAATTAAAATTAATTTAATAAAAGTGAACAATTTAGAAAAAAAACTAGGTACACACTTGATCAAACTAATTAAACAGAGCATTTTAGTTTTATTTTTTATAATACAGATTAGCTTGAAATTTTTCAAGAATAATAAATTATCTTATAAGACAGACTAAAGAACATTAAAGAGCTTACATTTTCTCCACATTTTAGCTGTATTGTTTTAATCATTTTTTGGTGGAAAGGCACTACGTTAAATAAAAAAACTCTAAACGTTGTTTATTGTAAATAAAATCCAAAATTATGGTAAATATTTCATACTAAGTGTTACAAATTAAGCTAAAAATAGTAAAATCATCAAATAATATGTCTTATTTTCATCCGTGAATAGATGATATAAACTTTGTTAGTGGCTTGCATAACATAATACGATAAATGCATAGATATTTGTTTTCGAAATGCGCATTATTACTGATTCATACTTGAAATGGCTACAAAAATTCAATTGGGATTTTTTTTTGATTAATTTAGAAAACGATTACTTTTTATCAAGTCTTTTATTGGTGTTATCTAGTATCGTGGTTATTAGTTATGTAGCTGATCATTTATTAAACATTCTAACGCGAAGAAATGTACGTGTGTGTTATGAAAAGTATATATTAAATTTATTTTTCGTATCTTCGTATAGTAACCTAATTAAAAGAGAGCGTATCACAACAAAGTGTATAGTTATGAAACTCAGAGATATGAGAAATGATAATTATTTTATTTCTAATCTTGGTTCCCTAAATTTAATCAATAAATAATATCTGTATTATCTGTTATCACGATGATCCATGACTCACTAATTTATGAAAAATATTGAATGTTAATTAATATATTGTTTGTACAAACAAATGCACAGTATTGAGTCCCTAAATTAACAAAAAAATACATGTTTTTCATTGCATTGCAGACTACAACACTTTTCAAAATAATAACGCGTTACAGAAAAGAAATTGAAAAGCTTTAAAAATTTCTAAACGTATTTGTAAAATAATTTTTGTGGCTCATATTTAAAATTTTCTAAAATAGACAATTTAAGGTTAAAATATCATTTCAGATATGAACAAAGAGATACGGGTCGACCGTAATCGGACATTCGGGAAACACTTTGAAATTCATTTACATGATATGATAATCCTCAACAAAAAGGTTACCAACGGCTATATTGACACTTCAATATGTTTTCCGGGGAAGCTATTGCTTACCCCTGGAGGAGTATGTAATACTTTATATTTTATCGCATATTAAATTTTCATGGAAACATCCACAAAATAAATGCAGAGCTTTAAATATGGCGCCGGGGACATTAGTCATGGGCAATACGTACGACCTTACGGCGGAATTTCTGAACACGATACATACGAATTTTATTTCGAGTAGCCTTTGGGATTATACATTTACATCAAGTAAAAAAAAATATTTACGAATAATCATAAACGGAAATAAAACAGTTAGACATATAACGTCTTGAAATAATACATATCGTACCTTTAGATTAACTTGATGATAGAAGATACTGAAAATCGGTTTGATTTAAGAAAACGAAAAGGGTTAGAAACAACCGTGTCGTTCATATTTTTGTTTTATGACATAAGCCATTTATTTATTTATTTATAACTACACGGTACAAAACATACAAGTTATCAATTGATTGCTTTTGCAACAATAACATATTTAAATATAAAGTATTGGAAATTCAAAAAATACACATTAAAACAATCAACAAGGATTGCAAAAAAAGTTAAGCAAGTAAGCTCATGAAATATCTACTTTAACTGAAAAAATAGCATTCGTCTGAACTCACTTTCGTCCACGAACGCCTTAAATGATAATGTCCGAAAATTTAATTTAAAAAAAAATGTATATTAGTTTTTTGATTCTGAATATTTGAATTTTTTACACTCTTCATATGTCGTATTTTGAAATTGAACAATAAATATATGTTTTTCTTCTTTTACTTGTATTGATACCTAGTGAAAATATTACTAATAACGTACTGAAAAGAACTGAGAGTCAATTACGCACAGCTTTATTTTTTTTTAAAGTTGGTCTATAATTAGATTTTTACTGAAGAAAAACAGATATAAACTTAAGAAAATCTCCACATATCGAAAAATAATAAATTATCTATTATTACTTAGTGTAGGTGGATAATATATATGTGTTGTTCTCACATAAACTTGGCGAAAAATAAAATTTTTCATTGCCCGGAGGCTCTGCAAGAAGGAGGATATGAGGAGCAGGAGAGAAATGAAGGGATGGAGGAATTTCATATTTCATGGCAGGAGAGACGCATTTTTTCAGAACATAACAGAAATACTGAAATAAATTTAATACAATACACTCTTGAGAGGGCATAATGAATGACTTACACGATTTTATGACAGGCAAAGAAAATACAATAGCGTTTTTTTTTGTATATGTATAGATTTTCATGAAAAATTGTTAGTAGTGTATTATAATGTGCAATCTACGGTTAATAATGAACATAAGTTTGGAATTTACGGGATGTTTGATTTGATAAGTTTTCGTAGAAATTTTTGTTTTAAATTATATGAAACTGAATGATAATAATCTTTTCATATTAAGTTGTAGTTAATGACAGTGATGTAATATGTCAAACTCTGTAAAATTAGTGCCTCATAAATTTTTGTATTTTGAAAGACTACACAATTTTATCTTTAATTTTCCATAAATTTATGCATAATATATTTCGCAAATTGCATCTGCACAAAAAGAAAATATTTTTATGAATACTAAGGTCAACAATATTGTGAATAAGTTAACTAAATAATTGATTTCTGAAAAGATTCTTTTAGGTTTATATCTGATACTGAACTTTTAATCACATTCGAAAATTTCCCTCACGTTATAGCAATTCTAGACAATGAAATGGTAGTTTTATCGATCTTTTTTACCAATAACGAATTTACTATGAAAAACCTATGAAGTTTTATTTTTCCAATATGTTATGAAGAGTATACGATACTTATTCACTTTCCTGGAAATTTTACAGCTTGGAATTTCAAGAAAACTAAATATAAGATTCCTCAATGATGGATGAGTATCTTTAACTTTTTCGAAGTAAATATGTTTTGTATTTGCAGAATATTTGCTCTGCAAATTAGCACGCTTTAATTTAAATATCTGTATGACACAAAGACTTGTTTATTTTTATATCAAAGATTCATAAATAAGAATCGACTTCAATAATGCAAAAATAAAAAAAAACAATTGGTCAAAATCCAAAAGACAAAAAAATTCTGTCTAAAAAAACAATGAATCGAAAAAATTGACAATCAAACCGATGAACTTTTAAGTTGTTGATAAAAAATTACTAATATAATATGTTAATGGAAGTATTAGAAATTTGAATTTTTTATTTATACCTGAAAATTGTTAGATCTCAAATATTTTGTGATTTTTTAGACATTATGAATTATGTTATCCTTTGACAAAATGTCAAAATTTTTCAACCAATCTAATAATTATCTTCTGTAATTCTTAACATTTTGTATTTTATTTGATAATCACCATACCAAATTTTAAATAAAAGAAATTAAAGACTTATTCATCTTTTGTAAATAAAGTAAATCAGGCATTTGATTGGTGATAAAATTTAATAACCGCGTTGTGATTGCTCAAATACATCCAACGATTCTATGCAAAGGGCTTTCGTACATCAGGTTGCCCTTAAATTGAAATCTTTGTCGTCGATTACCGCAAGCATGCAAAGGAATTTGCGTTTCAATCTCTTTTTATGAAATAGCGGATAAATTTTAATGAATAATTTAATCATACGAAGAACACGTTGTTTTCGATTAATTTTACAGACAGAAATTTTAGTTTTAACCGATTTTTGATTATAATTATAAAATATGAGGTTGAAAAACTTCATAATGAGCTTACACAATTTTATTATCTGCAATTCTAAAATAATAACAATAATTTACGCAACGTCTCTACAGTAATAAGCTTCTACGATATACGATTTTTATGGATGTTCTTTAAAGAATGGAAGTAACGGTTACGCAAAACTACTAAACAATATTGATTGGATTATTCTATTCTATTATTCTATTCTAGCTTTAAAGAACTCTTTTTTAATAAGGATCGAAATAAAATAATATTTATTTCACCAAGATGTATGTAAGTGGTTACAAAATAGTGATTTGAAGAGCTACGCCGTTGGAGATAAAAATCTATAAAATTACTCCAAGCAAGTATTAAGAACTATTGAATTAATTTAATCTTATTATACTTGTATATAATTTAAATAGATCACTGAAAAAACTTTAACCAACGTTATGTATTTTAATCATGTAACAAGTTGTGCTGGTTACAAACCGTAGAGTTTAGTGAAAAACGAGATCCCAAAAGATGGAGACCGTTGATTTATGTAATATAGTTTATTACCATCACATAATTAAAATTACACTAAAATGCGACGATCCAATAAATTAATAGTTTTTGGAGACATTATACCATAATAATTTGAAGAATAAATGTGAAGTTTGTGTAATGGGGCGATTATTTTAAAGAGTTTTACTTTAAATCAACTTTTACAAATAAAATAAAATGTAATATTTTCATCGGTATTTCTAAGGAATTACGTATTAATATCGTGAGGTAAAAGTGTTTTTTACTAATACTAAAATTACGTAAGAATTTATTACCCAATGGGAATCAATAATTCATTTTTTTGCCTTATTATTCTGAAGTTTCTACAAACGAATGCTCATTCATTGTATTTAAGACTACATTAACGAACAATAGAAAGTGTTTATACTTGTAATATATTTAAATATCTGAACCAATAAATCTTGAAAATGTTTTAATAAATATTTCAATCAATAACTTACTCAACTATGAACGAAAATAAACTAAAATAATTACGGACTTAACTATTTATTGTCAACAATACTTACAAAAGCCGCCTGAAAATGATCTGATAAACTCAATTCTAAAATTATAAAAGATATAAACAAGTTTGACACCATAAGTCCACAGTTAGAAATCAAATGAACCTTTGAGATATGTGCAGTTTCACTCTGAAAATCTAGTCAAACGACATATATTTTCAGAAAGTATTCTTCTTTGTTTTCGTCGTATTTCAAATCAATGATCATCTTTCAAATTCAATTTTCGATTCTTATTATATTGTATCTTAAAGAAAAATGAAGGGTGCAGCTGTCAATCATAAGTGGGAAATTTTAATACATGTTAACATCAATCTTTTTCTGAATTTCGTAGTTGAATAATCAACCATTCGGTACTTTAGTTTTATTTGATCAGGGACTACCAAAAGATTAATTGATTGGTTTACAATGGCATATATATCTAATTTTTAGTTTGTCTCCAAACTATAAAATCCTAAAATGTAGTAAGAGTGATAAACTTATTGCCTGACCCTTATGGCTTTACTATTTAGCAATAACTGCTCGGACATCAGTTGTATAATTTATAGAAAATTTATCGACATTACAATCCGATATGAATTATTCACGTACATATATATATTGGTGACAATATATGTCTATTTTTAATGTAAACTCTTCTCGTAATAGCCTATTTTTTCTGTGCCTAGATTTAATGACACTAATTTTAATATAAACAACTTTTTATGATAAGAACTAAAAGTGCTTGATGGAATTTCAATATCAAATTCGACATCTTCAGGCATTTTGCATCTGTGTGATAGAATGCCTGAATATATCAAAAGATGAAACCAGGGTCATTAGTAACAAAACATTTGAATTGTAAGAAGTTTGAACAAATCAAATTTAATAAAATGTATTGTTCATACTTATATATTATTATTCGACAGTGCTCATTTTACGCATTATTGATGGATTTAATAGAAAAAATGAAGCAGCACTTTTATAACATCAGAAATGTTATGAAATACTACTTTTTTTACCTAAAATATACCCGGTTAACGCTGAGATTATGGTTTTTGTTTTTTATACGCATAATATAATATCGCACAAAGTGAAATATAATATATGGAACGAGCCCGGTAGCTTCTTGCTGAATGTCATAAATTATACTCTCCTTTTGTGTGAAGAAATAACAATAACATGAAAGCAAAGTTTCAACATGTTTTAGTGGGTAAACACAATTTTAAATATTTCCAACGCGTTTTACATACTTTGTATGTTAATAAGTTTGCAAAAGTCTTGTTATAAAACAATATTATTTGATTTTAGGGACTCTTTGTAATAAAATTACAATATAACGATACAATTTTGCAGCGCAAACGAAAGTTGTAAAGAGCGCTTAGCGGAAAATTGATCGTGGACAATAGGCCGCACGGCTTTTCGGGATTTAGACTTGGTTTTAAATACAAAAACTTTATATTCTTTATTTATTTTGAGTGATTTAGGGTAGCAAGATAACATTTTTACAGACAAATATGGAGGTATTTATGACAATAAGATTACGTGTGACAAAATAAAATTCGAATGAATATTCCTCAATAAATAACTGGAAAGATTATCGAGTAGATATAAATTGATCTGTTATGCGCATTTTTGTCTCTCAACTATTGTTTACTAGCAAAGTATATGGCATTAATAAACTGAAAATTTCACATTCGAATATTGTCATACATAGTTGGTCTAAATTAAGGAAAACATTTTAGCCTGCAGAGTATTAAGTCAAAATACTTCTCGGTTTTAATCTCTATAAAAGCAATTCGTTTGATTTTTGAGTCAATTAATGTTTGTTCAATAATTTCGTAACGCATTTTGGCTTAAAAAATGACTTTTTATGTATAACAGATTATGTTCCGAATCCAGGAATTGACGGTAACACAATGTATGTGTATAAATATACATAAACAGATTTCATACAATACGACTAAGATACGGCTCGTATAACAAACAGGCAGTCATCAAATATGCATTAAGACCGTCTTTAAAGCAATTTAAGAGGAAAAATTACAAAGAAGAGTAATGGTGCACGATTGTAAAGAATAAAAAAAATATATATTCAATTAGGCAAGAGCTAGTGGAAAATTTGCGGTGTAAATAGTTGGGGTGGTTAAAATGTTTGCTTTTTAATATACGTGTTGAAAAACATTTCTTTTCTTGAAAAATAATAAGCGTGAAAATTTCTCGGTAAAAGGTTCACAATAAAACATAGAATTACACACTTTCAATTATTTTCTCTCCTTTCTGCGTTGATATATATCTCTGCCTAATGGATTGTTATAAGGTAAGTGTTTTTTTTAACATCTATATCCTTATTTATGTATATATTATATAATATATATAAAATATCAAACGTATTTTATTATGGAAATTTATTTGATTTAAAATAATGTATCCTTTAATGATCATTGCCTACGATACAGAAATAATTGTCAACAGTGAAACATGTTCAAAATCACTATTATTTAGTTTTTGAAAACAATACAGTTAATGTTTTTGATGCAAATTATATTTTATTTTTAATCGTTGTAATGTTATATCATATTATTTCACTAAAAAATCCAATACGATTCTGTAATTATTTCAGTTCATAGCAGCAGAGTCACGGATTATCCCATCACACTCCTCGCTATAATTTAAAAACGCTTAACGTTGTTTTATAACGAGTTCCATCAGATCAGGGCTGTGAATTCGTATCCAGTAGAAATAAGTACGATGCAAAAGTTGTGAAACACTGGAAAATTGACATGCTAGTATGGATATGAAGTATTTTTAGCAATTTAGGTACTGTAATTAGCCATTGGTTTCAACAGGATCAAATGACATCTGTATATTATTTGCTAATTAATAGAAACTATAACCTATGAAATTGGATTCTGAGAACACTATCAGGTGACTGAACGCTGATTCATATAATGAAAAGCAGAAGCACTATTTTTGTTAATTGTATTTCGGTGCACATGTTCTAGTTATAAAATGTGATATTTGTAATGTCTCGTTAATATAAAAACTTAAGCTATATTAAAGTTGCTTAGCAACCATTTGGTTATAATAATAAAGTTATCACAAATTATCATGAATCTCGATATTTTTTATTTGAAGTTGTATTCAGCTAAATATAAAGGGTGGATTGATTCGTTGATTAACAATAAAAATACTTAAAAAAATGAATATATCAGAGCCGAATGATCATTGAAAAGACTTCTATCGTTTCTGTAGAATAGCGTACAGCTGTGAATAATAATTTATTTACAACTATTAAATACTATGGTATTTGAAAAAAAGTATGCAATTCAATAAGAAATATATTGCAGTTATCATGTTGTATAATGTAATGAAATGCATAATCTATTTGTGTAATAAATTTATAAGATTAAAAACACATTTTTTTTGTACTTATTTCCACAATATACTTTTTAACGCGAGCATTATCAACCGATACTCGCGATGTGCGAAACAGTTCCTGATCAAAAAATGTTTTGTGGAAATAAATACTTAAAAAATGTGTTTTTAATATTTAAAATATCATGCCTTTCCATCAAGAAGTGACAGTTAACATATTAAAAGTGAATTTAGAAGAAGTTTAACTTTTGTAGTAAATATATTATTATTTGATATTATACCTGATGAAAACTAAGCTTTGTGAATATAAGCTTTGTAAAATAAGATCATTTGAAGAACTTCATTTAGTGTATTATGTAAAATGGACCTTATTTTTACGGCGGTCTTGGAAAATTATCCCCATCAAAAAAGTATAAACGAGTGATAAAATAATTTTATTGTACAATGTAAAAATTTGACGCGATCACGTTCGATATACGAGGCGTACGTAGCATTCAATTTCATATTGCCCCTTTTGTGAGTAGCCACGTCTCAACATAAAGTGGAACACACATGTGCAGTAAAATATCTTGCGGGTTGCTTCTACATTCTACCACAAAGCTCTGTTGGTATTTCCGTTTCTGTGACGTCACTAAGCCGGAAATGCATTTCACTTTGAAGACGGTGTACGATTTGCTTGAGTTTCACAGCAGTTTTCTCTCTTTGACATATTATTGAACACATGTTCGTTAGCCTAGTGTGGCATACAAGTGTCTAAATGTTGATAAAGTTACGCAAACATCTATTTATCCAACATTGTTGTCGCTGTAATTGGATATTGTTTTATGGAATTCGTATATACAATATAAAAAAAATGAAAGGTGGAATCATTGGTCCGTACTTTTTTAAAAATGATGCTGGTCAGAACGTTACAGTCAATGGTGACCGCTATAGAGCCATAACTACTGACTTTTTCGTTCATCAATTGAACAACCATGACGTGCAGGAGCTGTGGTTTCAACAAGACGGTGCAACATGTCACACAGTTCGTGCCACAATTGATTTATTGAAGGAAACGTTTGGTAACCGCATAGTTTCATGTTTCGGACCCGTGAATTGGCCTCCAAGATCGTGTGATTTAACGCCGGTAGACTTTTTTCTGTAGGGATATGTGAAGTCGCTAGTCTACGCCGATAAGCCTGAAACGATTGACCACTTGGAGGACAACATTCGCCGCGTTATTGCTGATATATGGCCACAAATGTTGGAAAAAGTCATCGAAAATTAGAGCTCCTGATTAGACTACGTCCGAGCTAGCCGTGGTGGTCATATGCCAGAAGTCATATTTTAATTATAATGCCAGAAGATTATCTTTGGAATAAAGTAAATTTCATGTCTATTTAAAAAAAATATCTTTGTTTTATTTCATTTCAAAGTTCTATAGCTTTAAAAAAATGCCCTATACATAGATTTTTTTATAATTGTTGTGTCGTTGCTGACAAACTTAGGTCGCTGCAGAGCTGAGGAATCGACAGTGAATCCGGTTCACGTAGAGAATTCCAGAGCGGATGTTAGGGATCATTATGTTTTTATACAATATTTTTATTTTATAAATACATTTTTCTTATTCAAAAACACGTAACAAGAACAACTAGGGTGGCATTTTGGGAGCTGGAACGGATTAATGACATTTCAACTAATTTCAATGGGAAAAATTGTTTTAAGATACGAGCAATGTTACGAAACGAATTAAGCTCGTATCTCAAGGTAACACGTATGTTTTACGTGGCTCAGCAGAGAATGGGTTAAGTAACTCGAAAGAGTTGTAAGAGAATAAGTGTCTTCTTATGAACACACTTTTCATTATTATACCAAAGCAATAGAATTATCATAGTACACGATTTTATAGATTAAGTTAAAGGTGTTTACTCCATAACTATCAAGGGTTTATCATAATGTTTTGAAAGAAAGGCGCGTGTTTACCAATATTCTAGCGAAATTGATGATCATTCCAACAATGTTTTGTCTGTAATATGTACTACATAAAAGCATTATTAACAAATATAATAAACATATAAGTTTCAGCATGCTTTTATACATATTTATGTTACAATTCTGAATAAATATATATTGAGTCAACATCAACAAAAATTACAATATTTCCACAATCCCTCTCTTTTTCTACCAAGTGGCATGCGAGATTTAACATTCGATTTTTTACTGTAAATGATTATTTACCTGTTAAATAATATAGCAATTATTTTAAATTTTCGATTCAGTTTTATTCAAAATCTTAACTAGTCGTAAAATTGATTCATTGAAAAAATGAATCAATTTTTTAATAATTAGAACCAGTAAAATAAGTAAGCCTCATACTTTTGAGTCGAGGTGAACATATGATAACATTAAATAACACAATTCATGATTAAATGTTAAAAAAATTTGAAACAAAAAGAGGATGTTTAATTAAATTCAACGTTTCTATTCGTCGTATAACCTACGTACTACATATCTATTTTGGTCTGCTTCAATATCATTCGAAATCCTTACAATAGTTCTTGATATATACGGCTTAGTGTTTTCTATGGATAAAAAATTAATCGCTCCGTTGGACGCGAATACCAAATAAGAAATTGAATAAAATGTCCCACAAAAGAAAAAAGAAATCGATTTTTCTTACAAAGCGAGATATAAACCATAAGCGTTACATTTCATTTCGGCTTTTATTATTGAACGTTTCTTGTACACTCCACGCTTTTTGCCAGTGACATCTCTATTTTAATATATGTAATACATAATGTTTTCAATCACTAAAAATTAAAATAAATTTTGTTTATTCTCGTTTTCGCTGCTATCTCTTTAAATTGATATTTTTTATCTATTGTGCGCTAGTTCGAAATAACTTTGTTGAAAATAATTAATTAGATAATTTTCATATTGTTTTAGTGTGATCAGTTTTATTTATTTTTAAGTCTCAAAAATATATATTGATTGAATTGGCATTCACTCGGTAGAACCACATTATAACACGGTGAAAAAATACCAATGTATTTAAGTTTTACAAAATTATTAAAAAAAAAATAGTTGATAGCTATTTCGGCTCACCCCATCTTCGGAACTATCAACTATGTCATATTAAAAAAAGGTAGAACTAAAATACATTGCTATTTTTTTACCGTGTTACAATGGAGTTCAACCAAGTAAATGCTTATTCAATCAATAAATCAACATTTGACTTTACAGCTATTTGGCATCAATCAAAGAATCGCTGTTGTTCATTCATCGTGAAAATAAGAGAACTTTCATTTCTTTGTAGATTAAATAGGAAAAATATTTATAAATCAAAACATCAGTTACATTCGCAAACAATATTTAGATATAAAAAATAATATACTTTACACATGGAACTTGTTTATTACGCTTATCAGTTAAAAACTCATGTTATATCAACTTCAATATCTCACCGTCCTTGGCTGCGCACGCCGCTGCCCTCAGAGAACTAGATCCAATAAAACTGGCCTGAAGGGTGAATCTTTATTGCAGCGGTGCCCAACCTTTCGTGGGGCAGAGCTGTTTAATTTTTCACAATTTAATTTGGCGCGAACGCATTGCCAGCTTTCTAACTGGCCCGCCAAACGCTTTGGCCTTTTTCGTTCCCATATTAATGCTCTAAAGGGATATGTATAAAAACACAGGGCGAAGATTTAAGAAGATGTGAGGAGTAATGCTATGTTTGCAAAATATACTTGCAGTTCTTGAATACTTAAAGCTGTAAAGGAAAGTGTTTATTTTTATTCGTGCATAATTATTAATGACATTTCTAACTTACATTAATTATAGGCTCTCTTCAATTAATTTTTGATAGAAATAAATGAAGAAGGGAATGGATAGGGTAAATTAATATTTTCCAAAGCGATGGTGATAACAGTATGAACATATAATATATATAATATTGGCTTACTTTTATTACTTATTGGCAATTTTATTGATACTTTTATATTTTTAACGGTTTTTATAAACAAATTCTTTATATATCTTTCCCACGTGCATGCTAAAATTATACAGTAGTAAAAAAACTATGCAACCAAAATGCTTTTATTGATAAAAGAATTAACAAAAATGCTTAATTTTTATCAAAAGTATGTTCATACAAACTGATAATTCTTCTTAATGATTTTTGATTTTTTATTTCATACTTGAAACTGGAGCACGGCATGATTTCAAACATAATGACAACTCACTTGAAAATTATTCAGGAAACCTACTTGAACCTACTTGGTGACATGAACTTTTTAATATTTTTTTGTGACACTATTCAGTTACTCTCAAATAATAAAATATTGTTAAATCGGACTCCTAAGTCTAATAATTCAAGTAAAATGTGTCCTTTTTTTTCATATTTTTTGTAATTTTGTCCTTCCTTTTGAGTGTTGTAAATATTGATTAAATTTAAACGATAATAATATAATCTTAATGTCTGTTTTCTTAAGCGATATTTTTGTTAAAATTAAAAATATTTATCCCTTTGGCTTTTAATATCTCTGCTGAGCAGAAAATTTAATTATTGGTAAATGGCATTTGATTGAATTGTAAAAATGATGGGTGGATTCGTATATAGGTCAAATACCTAACAAGGAAATAGAGTGGGTGTTAACGTGTCGAAAAAACGAACATTAAAATATTTTCCCGTAATGAAATACCACAAAATACCTTGCGTAGTACAAGTAATAAGAATTAAATAACTGCAATATGATATAACACATATATCAGAACTATCAAATGGTGATAAATTCATTATAACAAAATTTTACACTAATATATTTTTGAGAAAATAATTACATGCGCTAATATTATGCGATACGTATAGGATACAAGCTGTTATATTTTAGTTTTACCAAAGGAATATGTTTATATTAAACAATCTCTGTCTTCTTAAGCTATACATGCAGTAGTCAAAATAATACCCAGTAAATATCGGGGTGTGTTATGCAACACAGCAGCATAAAGCTCTTTCGAATAGTTGACCGGTGTATAAAAGCAGGCAAGACTACGCTTGAAATATAACACGATATAGTGAGTAATTATTCTCCTTCATTTTTTGTCCCCGGACATCTACAGGATGATATACAAGCTTCCAGTGTAATATTTAAAGCTTTTTGCCACCGAAACCTATTTATTTATTGGTCAGTGAGCACAAGAAGAAGTTCCGAAAATTTTTTGAAATATTTTTCTACCAGACTGATTAATTTCATACATCATACCATTTTCTAAAACGTACCTTGGAAAAAAATAAATAGTGTCTCAAATATTAAAATATCATAGTTTCAAAAACATTCTAATAAACGACAGAAGTCGCAATTTACAGTCAAATCTTATAAGATGTTAAGTATATCATTTTTCTTAACCATATCTTTTCATCTTTAATTTAGTATAAAGGAAATATAGGACTCGCCAATATTTTACAACTTTGGCATCGTTATAAATAGTTCACATAAATTTCCAAACTCATCTCAAAATCTAAAGAAAGTTTAATTCTTCACCGTTATTAGTTTTTATTTCGTGTGATACGCCTTTTTCATAATATTTTTGATCATATTGATCTATTTTCCATCCGCAATTGACATTGCACTATTCCAGTGACCACTGCAGTAAATATTTATACGATGATTATTTTCTAGTTCAAGATTATCGACTCGAACTGTCATTCGTTCGGTTCAGAAATAAATACTTCGATCTGTAAACATTTTAATGGGTTTCCGGCCGCTCGTAGTTTCCTCCTTTGGCCTCGTAAAATTTACGACATTGTAAAATGAAGACGTAAAAATATTACAGCACCTGTACTTACCTACACCCGAGTAATTTTTAAGCTTATGTCATTAAAATTTAGACATAAGGGAGGGTGTCATTGATACGCTTAATTTAAATGTGAGGTTTTGACATTTATTCACTAAAGCAGAATGTTTTGAAAGTATAATAAACGCTTCATTGTTTCAGAACATATCTGCGTCAACTAACGCAAACAAAATTACGCTTTGGATCCCTTAATTTTTCACATAGTGTTATCCCGTCAAATATTTTATTTTTATAAATTAACATGTGACAGCGAGTTTTAAAAAATGATTTCATTAGATTGTCATAACTCTGCCTGCTTAAGTATAACGCATTACATCTTTTAATACAGCTCAAGTCAATGTAAATATTATAAAGAGAAATGTTTATAACTGAAGAGGATAAGCGTATATATGTGTTGATACTCCACTATTGTAAGATAGCTTATATTTATTGCTACACCCAATTTTATGAGTCGGATACCTTGGAAGAAATTAAAACGTCACAGACACGACACTGTTCGCAATGGGACTTGAACTCATGAGTTCTATAACAGAAGCCAACGACTGTGGTCTGTGCACCACGTACCCAGTTATATATTTCAGTTTTTCTTGGCCATGCGATACTTATCAATCTAATTTATTATCGGAACATCTTGAGGGCGCTGTTTGATGAGATTTACAATTGTGTTCTTTCATACAAGGCGAATAGCTCAATGTTTATTTTCATATATATCTTCGAGATTGTTTTGAGCCCATACCAGTAGTCATATATTTACTGCAGTGTTTTGTCTGTATTTTATATCATTATTTTTTGTTGCAGGTATGTGATGATTTAAGTCAAATATTGCACGTGAACTTAGAAGTATATTGGTGAGAGTTTTATTTATTTTTGTTTAAAAAATACAAATAGATTTAAAAGATATTTCTTTTACATATATATATCTGATATTGTTTCTTAATGTTTAACAAATACTTTTTCGGTTGAATATTAAGAAACAGTTTATCAATTATATTCAATAAATGAACTATTTTTGCCAACATGACGATTAACTTTGTGTTCAGACGAAAATCATCATCAATGTACGTATGATGACTAAGTTCGCTTCTGCCCACCTTGATTTTCACAAACGGTAGGTAGTAAAAACGTTATGGTAATATTTATTTTGCTATCCAAAATGAAATGAAATGAACTCGAATTGTATTGGAAAATTGTAGACGTTTGTATTTAAAATATTCCCAAGATCAGAACATCTTTAGGCATGGATGAAGTAAAATCGTAAATATGTGGAGTTAATGCAGTTTTCTAAGAGCATTATACATTAAATTTGATTATCAGTTAGAGCGTTAATGTGATTCCATCAAAAATTATCACTCATAAACGTGAATATTATCAGGCCGCGCTGACTTAAAGCTACAAGCGTAACGAGACGAGAATATTTTCTCAATAGGCAGTGTTATTAAATGTACAATATAAAATGATCGCATAAATTTTTCCCTAATATTTTAGGAATACATTGAAAAACCCCCTTAAAACGTATTAAGACTAAATGAACTGATACATAATGAAATTGGTTCTAAGTTAGTACAGATAGTTAAACTTCAATTTGATTTTCAGAACCAGACCAATTGTAGTATTGAATAAATAGATTTATTTTAAATACATGCCTTTCAATATAAGTAGACGTGAATATATTAATACTTTTTTTTGGGTGAGGTTTAGAATAAATAACCATAACTTGGAAAGAGTGTACGAAATTCCATTATAAACTTCATATTATTATAGAGTAATATATACAATAATGATATTCAAATCTTTAGAAAACCATACACCAATAAGTAATCAATATGTTTCTGTTCGAGGAAAATAAGCAAGATAGTTGTTCATTAGATATTTATGGAATTATTTCAGAGAATTTTGGCAGCTTATTAAAAAAAGCGTATCACAATCATATACATTACTATACAATTTAAATAGCTCGGGGTTTTTGTTTTATATCTAAAAGATTTTTTAAGTTTTCAATGATAAGTAATTTTCAGTCAATTTATTTATTTTTATAATAAAAAAATCATATTAATAGTATATAATATGTTAAATTTGTAATCTAATATTAAGCTTCCATGACGACGAATAGTTATAATGGGGCAATATTTCATTATAAACAGAATAAACAAGACATGAAGTTCTTAGAGGTAAATCAAATTATATAAATAATATTTTTTTTCTAATATAAATCAGCTTTAAATGAAGAATTATATAATAGATTCCGTGAAATTTATGTGTATATTATTGATAGGTTAATAAAATAAAAGTTTTGAATGCATTCAACCATTTTTCTTCTGTTACATTATATCACCTAGAGATATTTCCCACATTAAAACTACTAACGAATTTTCTTAAGTAGGCACTTAGATAGTGATTTATCTCCCCTGCCCAATTTTCGTCGTATTTGCAATGAGAGCAAAGGCCAAGATCACAAGTAGTCGAATAATTTCAAAACTTTGGCACTTTGAAATCGCGAAACATTACTGAGTCAGAAAAGTTTGGAGTGGAACACCTACCCTACCAGATTATAGACCCTTATCGTAAGGTTTTGAATAACTTTGTTTGGAATCTTGAGGTTTTGCGTTCGGTTATTTTATTCTCCTAAATCGAAATTGTTTTTCCTGGAAATATGTTCGGTATCATGATGTAGTATATATTTTTTAATAAAATAAAGCAACTCTCCAGCATAGCGTGTAATTACACAGTTTGATACAAAAACTGACAGGAAAAATAGAATTTTATATTAAAGTATTTATTATATTTATTTATATTTACTGTGTTATTTGTTTAAGCATCTTTAGTGATTATTAATACATCACAATTTTGAAATAAGAATTATAAATCTTCTAACGACAAATGAACATATAATTTGGAAAATAATATATTTACGATATCGACTATAGTGGTTAATGGAATTTCAATATCAATTTAGAATTGTTGAAACTTTGTACGATTTCACATATTTGGGTTTCAATAATTCAAATATTAAATAAATTGAATGAAATATAAATGCATTTTTTGATTTTATTTTCACAATATTACCATAATCGATCGATGCTCGCGACATGCGAAACCGGTCCGGATCATAAAATATATTGTGTAAGAAGTACCAAAAATGTGTTTTTAATATTTAAAATATCAGTTCGTAACTTTGTAAAAGTAAATTAAACGTTGTAGAATATGTAACTCGTTAGTTAGAAAAATCGTTATAATCAATTCGAGTGTGTTATTTCGAAAATTGTTAAAAAAGCTTTAAATAAATTGAGCACCCACATCACTGAATAAATAGGATACATTGATTGAATTGGCATTCACTTGGTAGAACTCCATTATAACACGGTGAAAAAATAGCAATGTATTTTAGTTCTACAAAATACATTGCTATTTTTTCACCGTGAAATAGGATACATATTTAAAATGACGATAATGAAATAAAATAATGTGTTTTTAAAATTGAAAGATACTTTCACTCAGTGTGCGTAAAGAAAAAGTAAGAAAATATTTTTAATAAATCGAGAGATCTCTTTAGATCGGCGATTACAAATTATCTTCGTTTCTTCTTTTTCTTTAATCAAAAGATTATTCATAATTATCATTCTTTTAGGTTCTCATAAATGATGAGAGTTCTTAAATACCCGTGAAGAATGACTTAATATTTAAAAAAAATCCGTCGAAGGAAACATTCACCTCTTAATAATATGAGCGATTTAATTTGAAATTGAGAATTTTAAAAACGCTTAGTTAATATTGAAAGAAGCTTGTGCACAGGAAAGCTAAAAGAACGAAACGAGGGCTCATTTTTATAATCCTGCAAAATTAAAAAGACTTTAAATTGAAGTAAACATCCTTACCTTGTCGAATCATGAACATTCTATCGTACGTGAATCTATTCATCATATTTTATTGTAATATTCATAATAGACAACATTTATTCTAATATCGGTTGTGCCTAACTAAGCCTTTCGTGAAACATCATAATCATTAAAAATATTTTCGATGAAAGGGATAATCACAGCATATTTGATAATACAATTTTGTATTCTTCTTCTTGGTCATATTTTTGAACAATAACTATCAAATCTTTAAAGTTATTACCATTTCTTAAATTATTCACAGTATAACAGTTAAGAATGAAATACTTTCATTGTTGTGGTGCAGACCGTTGTTTCAAATATTCCAATCAATTGAATTTTCCTCTTCTGAACTAAATAAATACAAATGAATTAGCTATTATGATTTTTTAAAACCAAACAACCACTTAATTTTGTTACCCAGTATAGAATCACATGTTATCGTTTAATCACTCAATAAAAAAGTATAACGTTTTAAGATAAATTAATAATCGAAACGGAATCGTTCGTGAATTTAGTTATAATTTATGAACCAAAAATACATATTTCTCTTTATAAAATAAATATTTATAGAAACCTTAAAATTGCTAGAAAATTTGAAAAACTTAAAATACCGTTAGCAATTTGACGATGTATCATATGTAATACAACAAATTACATTCCACTAATTTTACGTCTTCATTCTTTGAAAGAGTAGCTCTTCTTTAACTGTTAAGAAAAAAATATTTTTGTTAGAAATTTTTTAAAATAGAATAAATTTATATTTAATACGTGTTTTAGATACTTTTCATTTTCGAGCGGTTTAATACAACCCGAAATCTTTATTTGAATTTTGTTTTAGAAAGATAAATAAAAATACCGTATTTTATTTTCTAAAAGTAAAAATTGCGTGACTAAGAAAATAGTTTAATGTTTTTTCAGACGAACAAAACAGCGCACTGCTTCCGTGTAAAATGTTTCGCAAAATTAAATGCTTGGTTTACAGGAAGACAGATGACTCCTGCCTCGTTTCCGTTTTTGTTTTGCGCGGGAAAATAAATTAATTGCTCTGGCAACAACGTCTTTAGACCTTCAGACATTTTCTCGACGTCCGATTGTTGAAGCGCTTTAAAATGGCTGCCAGGATGGCCCATTGTATTCAAACGAAATATGCGAAACAGATTTTATCTGATCGGCTTTCACGTCAGCTTTATTGAAATTTTATTTGATAGGGTAATTAAAATATAAATAACGATCCCGTTTTCGCCGCAAAATTTTTTTGTGATTGACATTTAATTTTGTTTAAAAAGGATTAACGTAAAATTTGCGGGGAAAACATTTATTGATAATTCAGGTATGGTTGATACCGTATTTATTTTCATAGATATTACTAAAAATAGATGTATTCTATTTCAATGTTCTCATCAACCCTGATTCTCAGATGTAGGCTATATATAAAAGTGTTATTGAAAAAGTTGAATCATTGGCCAGATCAACTTCTATGAAGGAGTATTGACATGATATATTTGTTTATTCTCTATGTCTATGAGTTGGTCTTTTTTTAGAAAATCTTTCAATTGCAATAAATGTGTAATATACATTTATATGATACGAAGCTATCGTTATCATTGCAATATTGTTTATTTAAAAAATAAGTCATCTGATAATTGTTGATTTTTTTAGACACAGCAAGTACGCATTGATTATTGATTTGCATTTTATTATAATAAACAGTGCTTATAATATGTAACAGGATATTCTTGTGAAATTAAAAAAGAGATGAACTAGTGTTTCTCGGATAGGTTGAATTTGTGATATCTTTGTTTGACAAATGTTTAATTAATTCACATTGATCTCTTAAGATCAAGCAAACCTCAAATAATAGAAACTTCTTCATTGACACATCTTTTTTCCGTTTATCATACTTTATTGCATACGAATAATTTACTTCCCAGCCTCAAGCGTACATTTTTAATTTGAGATAGATTTAAAAAGCAAATGATCCGAGTTCATTACAAATTTTACCAAGCTATTAGTGTTCGGGAAGAATTCATACTATTGGAGTGCTTCAGTCAATAAGAATAAATCAAAAACGGCAAAAAACTAAGAGTTGATTTCGCGTGATTAGCTTGTTTTAGACACAGACGTTTCCTCACGCGATTCGAAGATTTGCATGCTTTGAAACAAGAATGACGTGCGTAATGCTTTCCCATTTAATTGAGCTATTATTTTTTATTCTAAACGCCATTCAATTTTAATTACATCCTTTTTTATTTTTTAAATAGTAAGCAACATTTATATATGTGTTTACACATAGGCTGGCAATTTGAGTCTGCTTAAACTGTTATTTTTTTTTGTGTTTTTATGAATTGTGTAAAACGTTTTACAATCTTTCAAAGAGCACATTTGTTTTTTTTTTAATAAAACAAACATTTTAAACGTTTAAAGCCAAATCAGAAAAAATATTTTCTCGAGAAAGACATTTTTTTATTCTTATAAGCAGCTTTGCTTTCAGACAGCCATTTTTTATCTGTAAGCAGGTTTTATTTGTATAGAGAAACTGCTGACTATTTTTCCAGAATATATTTTCTAGTTTTATTGCACTGCAATAAAAAGCTACTACGAGAGCTTATTAAAGCTCAAGAATAAACAACAATGGCGTTTTATAAACATATCCAAAGCAAATCATCGCTAGTTTTGTAAAAAACGAAATAGTATCTCTTCAACGTATCCTTTGTAGACACGACAACCGTAGCGTTTGAATAAGATTTAAAATTCACATTCTACTAATACATATGGCTATTAAAATCAAATTTTCTATTTAAAAGTGCACTTTATTTAAAAATCGCAGAAGTCATTAATGATCAACGCCATAGTATATGGTATTACGTGTGGTTTTGTTGTCTTGAAGATGCCACCTAACAATGTTCAGCTTCATTCGTTTTAGTAGAAATCCACAAGATGTATGTAACGCCGACTCATTAGAGAAAAATATGTTCCTGACAATCATCTGAACAATTAAGAACATGATTTTGCTTACAAAAAAAAAAATACAGAACTAGTCTGCCAACGCAAATAGTATTTGAAATAACGTCAACAATAGTAGAAAACATATTCGTAAATTTACAAGATTCAGATCATTATTTACAGAAATTTTGTGTTTATTTATTTTTTGTATTGTTCATTAATGTATGCTTTGTCGTATTTTTTATATTTTTGTTTATTTATAACAATATTATACCAAATAGAGCACCAACGAAAGTAAAATATGATTGATGCCTAGCAATAGAAATTGAATTTTTAAAAACACAATTATTTATAACACAATTAATTATTGTTGTTTATCAATGATTCAATGCATGTTAAAAATTTGTAATTGAGCTTTGCAATTGCTGCTTCCATTACTTCCATGACATATTATGGTTTTTTTCTTTAATTTCATTCATCTTTCTGTTTTAATGATTGAAAAGGTTAACAATGTCGAATGAGTTAATACTGAACAATTTTTTTAACGTAAGAAAACATAACAATTTATGTAATATTAAAATAAGAAATATGTAATTAGGTATGCATCAAAGCCACAAATATTTTAGAAAATTATTTCTTAGAGCATGGTTAAGCCATAGTGTAGGAAGTATCTTACATCATGTGGACGAGCTAAATATATTTTTTTTACATTTACATAGAGCCGGAAACAATTTTATATTGTTGATATAATGGAATTTTTTCGATCTCTAGTCTATGCACACAATTATATCAAATACGCTAAAAAAAGATTTGGCTCCATTGAGACGATGTAGTACAAGATACAACAGTAAGTTATATAAAACAAGATGTGGGATATGAATTGTGTTATGATAGCTATGTTTTTTTTAATATTATATTTTGTAGACTCTTTTCTACGTAGGATTATTAAATAACAAAACATAAAGATAATATATGTGTAAAAAAAACATGTGTCGATTGATAAACAAACCACTTTCAAAAAGCACTCAGAGTTTCCAAGAAAAATTTCATTGTACCACTTTGCAAGAGACATTAAATATTTCAAGACTGAAAATCGCGACAAAACTTTCGACAAAAGAAAATCACTAAAGAGCTTATGTATATTGGTATATTACTAAGCGACACGGAAATTTTTAATCTTTTTACTAAGATGAGTAATATCACAAGTAAAGTAACCACTGTTTTCAATACAATAATGTCATTTTTATATACAGTTTAAGCTGTTTGAAATCGATTGATAAAAACAGTTTAATCACAAATCAGTAAGAATTATAAAATTACAAAGACAATATATTAATATCAATAATTGATAAATTATTAAAAGGCACGTATAAAAAATTGTTAATCAAATAATCGAAAGATCTTGTTATTTGTGTAAATAATCTCCAAATTAAATAAGTGTAATTTTTTCCAAATAAACGTGGCATTCACGACGTAATATTCAAAATAAATTAACTAATATTGACTATTTTTCTTCAATTTGTATAATACTTGTTATGTATGTATGTGAACAAGTCACTGCACGTGTCGTTTGCGGCATATGTTCAATTACATTCATTTCTTGGTCGATTTAAGTGGTTTCGATACCACCCATGATGTCAAATACAATACACATGTATAATTAAAGAAGTTTAAAACCAACTGCGGAAATCAAAATTTCTTTCAAAATGTTGTAGAATTATTGTGGTATTACAAGGAAAAAGTATTTTCACGTATGACAATTTAAGATTATCCGTTTGATTTTGTTTGTGATTCCTATAAACTTTAAATATTTGCAAATAAAATGTATTTTTAAGGTTTTTACTCAATTTGTTTTACTGGTAACATTGCAAAAAATTTCATTTAAAAACGGCTTTGTTTAATAAACTGGCTTCGTCAAACAATACCATTTGAATTTCGAACAGTTTCATAAATTTTATCTCTTACGATCTACAAAATACAGTTTGTAAATATTATATGTGATAAGGAATTGAAACAAATATTTTTTCAGTTAATCTACAAAACTCGGAAGAGATTGGCATTCCCTCTTATTTTATGTAGTAGTTGTTCCTAAAATGATATTGAAATTTCACCAAGCAATATTTCTATTATTAAAATGAAATATTTTATTTGCAATAAGAGATTTGCAAGGCAATAGCTTTCGTGATTGTTTAATTCAAGAGTGTCTTATTTACACGAAAAACACGTTTCACAAAATGCTTAAATTCACAATGAATTGTTTATCGAAGCAGAAATTCTTCGAAACTGAACCTTACAATGAAATGTCGCGGATGCTTTAATATATGAACGTGTAAATTGAATTTTGGATGAGAAAAACACGATTCTTTTGAATCGAAAGTGATTAATTTATATTTCGACTTCGGCGTTTACATCAAAAAAACTTTTTCAATTTAGATTAATTCTATTTAAAATTTTTCGAACGACGGTGAATGAATTTTACCGGCTACTCGTGGGCGACTATAATGCTTCACGAAACAAAGATTAATTTGATACAATAGTATTTATATTACATCCATTAAAATAACCACGTATCCCAGATATTTTTTAGTGTTTGCGTCGAAATCTTATGTCTAAGTTTATTACAATATTCTCCACGAACTTTTTATTTTCGCTATTGTAAGACGATTTTATTATCGTTAAAATAATTGGCATAAGAATTTAGAAAAGACCTTGACTTATGGAATAAAAGTAAAACCTCGATCTATCAGATTAAAGATTTAAATTTAAACAACTTAAATTTTCGTAACATATTCTGTTTATGACAGACATTTTGAAGTCCATAAGAAGGCGTTAAAAAACAATTCGATGCGCATTGTAAGCGTGTTTTAGTGCGTGGAAGTGATGATACAAGCTGCTATTTTCTTAAAATGAATAACTTAAGTTAAGGTAAATTTGCGTTACAATTGCTGTACAAAATTACGATTAATTATAAAAACCATCCGGTATCAAAGGTTGATAGAAAATAGTTGCGAAAAGGGTACAATATAATATAATACAAAAAATAATTACACAAAAAAAAAAAAATCAACAGTTTACTCAAACGCATCAGGCAGGTTTATAACGTATTTATTTAGTGGTATTAAAAAGTAAATCTATATTATTTTTGATGCTTTTTTTCACAAAGCTGTAAATTATGCCTGAATTTTTTATTAAAAAAAAAAATGTGTAGCTGAAAACATTTGTTCAACATTTCGGCTTGCACTGTATTTGTTTTATGAAATAAAGCATATTATTTGCGCCTGGAATCATTCCAAGCCGATTCAACTTTACTGGTCATTTGCATCCAATAGAAAATACGAAGGTACATTTGGTCAATCCTACCTGCTAAAGTAAGCACTTAACTAGGGTTCTGCGGCTTAATGTACGAGTCATTCGAATACTACGATGCTATATCACGGGTGAAATTAGCAATGAAAAATTATTGTATTACTAATAGCTACGTTTACTGCCAAGCACAGATACGATGTAATTCTGAACATCAGGGGCTTGCTTAAGAAAGTTAGAATTTAAAAACTCGGCAATTGTCAATATTTACGAAGTCTTAAAAATAGCTTCCGTGTCATGACTAGCGTTTTGTAATCAATATTTTTGAGGTGGCACTGTGTTATATCACAGATTATAAATTATGTTTTTGTTACGTCTTCATCCGTCAAGATTTATCCCTCTAAAAGCCTTTTATCGAAAAAAAAAATGATAGTTTAATAACAGAAATTTTATAATCAAACATAAATGCATCACTGACATTGTTAACTATCATTTGATGAAACAAATTGTTAACAATTGATCAGATTTAAGTGATCTTTGATAAATATGAATTTGAAAGGAATATGTCAAGTGATCGAGGCGAAATATTTAATAATGACGACCGTATTTTATATTGAGTTATGTCAAGTGATCTGGGTAATATGATATGAGATAGATCTACACCTTGCATAAGGTGATTTTTTTTCAATATAGACGAGTCATCTTCGAAATATTTCAGATTTTTAGATATTTTCACGATCACCATTCGTTTTATCGGAATATTTCAATTTATTAGGAATTTCATAAAACTTTGTCGACTTGTTTTTTGATTATTGGTTTATGAAAAAGGCTTAAAGAATTTATATACATATGGAAAAGTATCAATAATATAAAATAGTATTGTTTATGAGTTCTATTATTTCCACCTCGACGTGTCAAACAGTTGTACAGTGAAAAGTAGTTTTTTTTTGTATACTGTCTCTATTGCAAAAGTGATTAATCTTTAACTTGTATTATTTTACAACTTAAAAATTCTTAAAAAATATAAATAAAATTATTTTTAAATGATATTATTGGATTTTATGTTTCATAACATACAATACAATATGGATGAAAAAATATCAATCACAATTTCGTTATATATTTGATATTGATTTGATTTATTTGGCAGATAGATGGTGGTAGTTAATTTTTTTATGATATTATGAACATATTTTTTATTAATATAGCACAAACCGTTTTATCAAAAAAAAAACATACCGAGCTTATTGTTGTGATGGAAAGAATGCAACATGAAACACAAAAACATTTTTTTGTAATTACATAGTAACTATCAGATTTTTTTTTACCAAAAAAAAATCTAGAATCGAAACTCCAACAATTGGCGCTTCGTGTAATCGGCGAATATAAAGATGACAAAGAAGGCGCTATAGGGTGACGGTTGACTGCCAAGATATCACGTCTGCATCTGTAAAGGCAAAAATGATTGTCTGTTTACACATCTGATATCTACATATATTACAACAATAGGTATGCTGTGAAAAATTTCATTGCGAGTGTTCAATCTGTCTACAAATCGATCCATTTGTAGTCACAAAAAAGGATAAAATAATATTAATTATATACAACTGATAGTTTTAGAATCAAAATTTGATATTGATTGGAACATTTGTCTTGAATACATGACTGATAACAAAAAATTTCATGCTGCTTTGCTTAATAAAAGCAATATTTAATCGGCAGTTTTTTTTCTAACAATATAGGCATTCAATTTTGCTTTTAAGATCTTTAGAGTATAAAAAACATACCCAAATTATGCTTAATGTTATTATTATGCCCTTACGCATTAAGAGGAAGGGCACGCATAAACAGTACATAAATTGTTTTTTTTTTTCAAAAAAGCAATTTTTGTATGAAAACATTTTGTCGGACATAAATTTGAATGGATTATGTAAATACCCCGAGAACGGGTGCTCGCAAAAGTGGCTTTTTGCAGGCAAAGATATTTTTCTACCAATTTATGTATCACATTTGAGGTGTATGAAATGAGATTTTTTACCTTTAATAGTAGAAATAATAAAATAACAACATAGACGATAGCGTGTGGGTGTATTATAAAGCATAATACACGTCACATTATAAAACCATTTATGATGAGATTACTCGGATAAAACAAAAAAGCGCCTATTTAATTTTCACTTGGATTTTTAAAAGGAAAATAAAAAAAATGAAACCATTACTGCTATATAGTCTTTTACTCGAGCTGTACACAGTTTTAACTCGCATAATAAAATATGGTAATGAAAAATAAAATAAATATATTTTTTCTAACTAATTTATGAATTTTTGAGGCGTTGAGGCATTTGCTGCTTAGATTTCGCTATTAGCTAGTTTAGACTCTATACTTTATACCATACACTAAATATATACATCACATAAAACGTGATGTTTAGCAATACAATAAAAAAAAAATCATACATTTATCGCCTGCTGAGATGCTGTATTTAAAGGTATATCCTTCAAACTGGGAATGTATACGGTAGAACACAGTTCTTTGAAACAAAATTATTCTGGCAAGAAAATGTCAATACAATTAATATATAAATCAATTTAAAAATATATCAAACGTGTAGATGCTTTTTTAATCCTTGTCAAGAATGTCGTTTTATACATGAAATGAACTGCGGCAAATATGATGGAACATTTTCAATCAAATGAATCTGATCATATATTTTACAATTTATTTCTAAAATTAGCCCATGCTTAAATCAGATGCCACCAACAAGTTCTAAAATATGATGAAATTGGATTTCAAATGTTTAATACCCAAAACCGCTGTAGCGTAGCAAAAACATCGCGTTTGGGCTTAGAATGTGTTTAGTATTCACCTCATATACTGAACTGTTAAATAAACATAAACTTTCAAGTTTATGTTTATTTCACAGAACTCTTAAACTAATTTAAAGCGATAAACTAATTTGGACTTATAGTGGGATTAAAAAATCCACTGTTTTTAAAACAAGTGCATTTTTTGAGGAAATGAAAAGTCGCATGCATATCAAATTTTAATGTAAGCGATTAACCTACTTTCAATAACAGGTATTTATATTCATTACAAAATGAATACAGGGTGTAGTGAAAAAATAATGAATTATATATCTTTTATGTTATAAACTGTATTTTTTTAATGGAAAGTCATTTTACTTTGGTCCTGTAATACTTCTGGAAAAAAATATCTTTTTTTAGGTGTTAACTGTCACTTCTTGATGAAAAGGCATGATATTTTAAATAATAAAAACACATTTTTTTAGTGCTTATTTCCACAATATATTTTTTGATCAGGACCGGTTTCGCTCATCGCGAGCTTTTGCGAATTTGCGGATAAAATTACCCTATTAATCAATCAAAAAGTTAACTTTTATGTTAGCAAGATTCAAAAAAACTTGCTCTAAATAGTACGAGATTACTAGAAGTTTATTTTACAAAATAAAACCTTAAATTTACAGACAAAGAATATTGAAAAGTTTTCAAAGAATCAGCAAATGAAAAAAAGTGTGCCAAAATACGCCGAGTATACGGAACGATAAATATATATTACAAGTTATCGGCTATTATAGAAACCGAGAGTACCTTTAACTTTACACCTCAATGTTATCTGACGATATTATGAAAAAGCTCTTTCCGATATCAAAAAACCGAGCTTTTAGGCGTTTCTTTGCCCAATAAATGTTCCTTAAGTATCCCAACTTCCATCAAAGAAATCAAAGGCGGGTAAGAAATATTTTTGAATGTTTTCTGATAGAACCATTGTCAATATCAATCAAATTAATATTTATGAAATTTGCTTTTTGTATATAGTATTATATTCTCATGGAACAGCTTTAGAAGTAAAGGTAATTTATTAAGTGTCAACATTTTCCTAATGTTTTACGGTATCAAAGTTATAGACCAAAATGAATTAAACATAACGAACGAAATCTTAAACAAACGTAACACGATATTAAAAATATGTTATTGCTATTAAATCAAACCATTATTTTTTTATTTGTGTCACATTTATTATTAATATATACTTTTTTTATTATTTACATATTCAATCAGTCTTCAAATATAAAGCTGTAGATGCATGACATTGTTGAAAAAGCGCGTCCTTTCTTATCCCAGTTTTAAAACAATTAAAGATTAACTTGGTTTCATTTATGTCATAAGCTATTCATAAAAATGAACATGTAATATCAAATTATGAACTTAATGTTTGTATTTATTATCCTGATTTTTAATGTCTCTCATTAATGAATAAATTTTATTATTTTAATGTCACAAACTTATAACTGACTGGTCAACAGATATTCGTCATTGTAGATATTTATTTTGTTAATTATTATTAACAAAAATAATTGGATATTAAAGCAATAGAAATGAAACATTTACTTACTCGGCTTTTTACTACCGAAGCAAATTTACTCAGATAAATGAGAAGTGTTTGGTTTTCACTGTTAACTGGCTCACATAACAGGACCACTGTCATTTCTCCATTCCTGGCTTACCAAAATTACACCTCAAGCAAGGAATGCAAACTATAGCAAACACGTTACAATAATACAAATTCCATGCGTCAGTTGTCAACTCATCGCTTTAGCGAGCGGGTAATATTAAATGATACATAATAATTTTTATAATTTCTGACAATGAAAATATTTTTTTAGCTAATTTTTTCACAGTTTGATTCAACGTACTTAAGAGTGTGCTCTATTTATATACGAATTATTTTGTTTTTAGGAACATCGTCAATTTTGATTCATATAATGTTATTCGAATTAATAAAATATTTCATTTCTGATAAAATAATAGGTGGTGATTTTATAAACAACAGTCAAAAATGAGGGTCGAAATGATCACTCGCTTTGGTGAAATTATTTTATTGAGAATACTTTATTTTTACTTGGCATGCCTTCACTGCTTTGTGTCTATAATTTAAAAAAATCGCTCTATGATTCAAAATTTATGACGTAAGTGCGTGTATGAAAAATGAGCGTAACGGTCATGAAACGGAAAGGATGATTGTGTATTTTAATACAAATATTATACATAAATAAGGTTTTCCTTAGAAAATATTCTAAATTCGTTTTTATTTGAATAATTTGAACATTTAAAAAATACAACGATGTGTAAACAAATTTATTGGGAAGCATTAAATGGATATTATGACCTTTTCGGAAGATAGAATAAAGGGAATCAACATACGCTTTTAAATATCGCTTTTATGCAGCAAATATAAATATTGTTTTTTAACCACTTACACGGAAAACTCATCGAAGGTTTTGGAAGAATATCTTTGGATAAGATTAAAAAGTAAACACCGTCTTAAAATTATCTCAAGTAGCAAGTAATTGAATCTGATTTTCGATTACTACACAGATGAATCAATATTTCTAATTTAAAAAAGCTTTCTAGTAATTTTTTTTTGGAAAAAGATAAAAAAACTTACTTTTAAGAAGTCATTTTTCACATTTAAGGTGTTAACTGTCACTTCTTGATGGAAAGACATGATATTTTAAATAGTAAAAACACCTTTTTTAGTACTTATTTCCACGACATATTTTTTGATCAGGACCGGTTTCGCTCATCGCGAGCATTCAACTCGCGATCGCAATCAGTTAATAATGCTCGCGATGAGCGAAACCGGTCCTGTTCAAAAACACATTGTGGAAATAATTACTAAAAATGTGTTTTTACTACTTAAGATAAATAATTTTTCAAAACGTTTGATATAAGTGTCAAAATAGTTGTTATAATAATTAACTTATTGGTGCATAATTTATGCTATCCAGCCTTAATAACATGTGCAAATATAAAATAGTTATTGAAATTATATTAGCATTTAAAAAAAAATCGAATAAACTTTTATATTTGAATTGATTTTGCACCACTGATCTTTAGTATGTCGAGAAATATGATAGTTTATTATGTCTGAACTGTAATAAGTTGGGGTCAGCTCTGTCTCTGGATTCGCAATATTATTTAATCCAGGATATATAGCCCGCATACTTCTTCATCAAAGTGATGTTACTGAACAAACTGACCGAGTAATGTAATACCGAATAACTGTCTGATTTATGTATTCTTTTCATTCATTTTCATTACGTATTGCTCAGTCAAAATTGAAAGATGACTTAAGATTGCTTTAATAATATAGCATGTACAATATCACATTTTAATAATTGAAAATTTTGTCGCTTTAATTTGTATCTTATTTAAATGATACTTTCTTTGATTAAAAAGCCTTATTTTAATCAATGACATCTAATAATTAATAATAATCTCATATATTTGATCTACAAAAATCGGATGTTACTCAGTTGCACAGCCTGTTTTTTTAGACAAAAATGGGTGGAAAAGTACTGTTGAAATAGGGGTTAGGGGTTGTGGATAGCCCTCTCTCACAACTACAGATTTTAGAGTCGTATAGATGTTAGTTTACATATCACATACATTCATTCGACGATAACTACAAAAATCGATTGTAAATTCAATTTATGAAACTGATTATTTTAGGACTTTGGCTTGCAAGCATCGTAACCTTATCCAGATCTATGTATTTATTACTAATTTAAACATCCTGCCTTTCAAAAAAGGCCACTAGCGTAAATTTGTATAATTTTAATTCAATCACCAAAATATTTATTTTGTGGATCGAAAAAAAAAAAACAGTTCACAGTAGAAAGCGTACCGTAATTATTTACACTTTTTAAGCATTAGAGATAAGGTTAATTAGAACGGGTTAAAAAATTACATACACTTTTAAAAATCATTCCGTAAATATATGAAATTTGAAGGTTTCTGCGCAAATATTCAAATCAAATTGCTAGAAATTGTATCCAAAATTAAATGTAAACTTTGAATCTGCATGATCATTACTATGTATTATGAAAAAAAGCAATTTAAATAATAAAATTATAGACGTTATTTTTTCATGCCGTTTCTTGATTATTTTATAAAAGATTTTAGTTATTGAAAAAAATGGACTAAAATATGATGTGTATGTTTGTTAATTGAGAAATTAAATTCAAATAATTTCTTCTGAATGTTTAAAAATATATCCTCATTTTATAAAACAGAATTAAATGGTTTTTCCATCCGCATTGTAAATAAGCGAGGCCAATAAATTGTGTGATCAATTTCGGAGAAAATTAATTAATTACTGGATAATCAATTCCTTTGTTACCGATTTCCTGTGTAACCGATTCAATATTTATTTTGACACGACCTGATTTCAATGAACAAATTAAAGAGATACAATCAATGAATGTTTGTTTAATATTGGTTGCTGTTTATTGTTAGTATTGAACTTTGTATAATAAATTTGACTCTTTTTGACTATAAAGTATTTTAAAATTAAATTAATTTGTAATTAAGGTGGGAAAATCTCTTTAGAAAATTAATGAACTTCAAGCATTCAGCGTCATATAATTGATTTTTTTTAACAATCGTGAACTTTCGCAGTTCATTTTTTAATTTGAAATAAGCTTAGGTTATGTTCATTACTATTGCAATAAAAAAGAAATATTTATCTATGTAATGAATTCATTTCTTATCATGAATCCAGGACTTTTTGGAGGTGTGTTTAATTTGCGCGCTATCAATATAAAAAAAAAATCGTGTTTATCAACAGTGTATGTATATGTCATGTTTTGCTTTAAAGGTTGAAGTTTAGTAAACGACGGTTATTTGGCTACCACTGTGGTCCAGTTATATAGGGTAACAGTTTACATAGGTTTGCGTCAATAGACACTTGTATTTCAGGAAAGATATTTTACTATTGGACTAAATTTAATTTACATGTTTTTTATGGTTTTATTTAATGCATGAATGTTTGTTGTTCTTTATAATTTTTCACTCATTTCATATCAGACTTTAAATATATGGCATACAGATAGTGTTCTTATGACTGAGTAATTTCATAATCCCTTACTTCAGTAAGTGGTCAAACGTATCAATCGCAACTAGCTCACGTAAACAACGCCAAGTTAATTCAAAACACTTTAAATCAATTTAATATGATCAAAGAACCAAAGAAATAATCCTTAATTTGTAACATATAACTAAAATCAATTCGTCATCGGGGCTTGTGTATTCCTTTCAACTTTTTTGTATTCCACGGTATAAACAGAGCAAAAGGATATTGATTTTCAAATACGCAGATATAAAAAGTACCTCTTGTATCTTTAGTATGTGTAATAGATCCACTTTATCGGTGTAAAAGCACCAATAAGTAATGCCACCAACCTTTTGAAAGTAAGTACCCATTCCTCCAATACAACGCCATTAATTCACTTAACATCGTATATTTAATGGTAGGGTAGATTTCTAAGGGATGAATGGAAATATCTCAAATGAAATACTCTCAAACTATTACACATTTATTTTTATAATTGGATTTTTATTTAATTAAGCGGAAGAAATGAAAATCTTAAAGAACATTATTTTTAATATGTAATCTTTGACTTTATTCCTTTGTACGTATATTGTCATTAAGTTTTTGTAGAGTAGAGTAATGTATAAAAGCGATCACTATGAAATTTCTTATAAGAATGGCTCTGCTTACAATTTTGGTTGTTTTAATTAATATTTGTGGCGGTCTGAAACATAATTTTTTTTATTTTTATTTGTGTAATAGTATACAATAAAAACATCAGTTAAACAAGAACAATACAACTATATTTGTCAGTTATAATTCATACACCAGTTTATGGTAGTAGTTTTTGAATATTCGTCATTTAAATTGTGATTATTTGAGAAACACAGGCAAAAGGTTCTAACTTACCATCCCAAATCCTTTGACTCGGTAGAAGGCTTTTTGTTAGGAAGTCAAAGACACTTAGAGGTAATAAATAGTTCAAGGATGAATTGTTTCCTGATTTCCACTTCAATTGTGAGAAATATATAACCAATTTCAAATGGCTAACGAGTGAAAATTCACTTTTATTGACCGTCAAAAACCATTGTCGTATTACAAGACTTGTATGTTATAGCGCTTTTTAAGCATTGTTCATTTTTGTTATTATTTTTACACGTTGGACATAAAATAGAAAATCTCTTATTCTGACTAATTAAATACCCATAGTGTATTACGAAAACGTAAAAGATTTTTTTTGTACGAATAAAAAAATATTCTTGATCAATGTTTTCATTTCGTTTTTTAATAATGGTGAAACCGAATGCTTATGCTCTGACTTTTGATTTGATATAAAACCAAATCAGTAGGTATTTCTATGTTATAAATTTTCTTATCACAATGATATTAGGTTGTCTGGGGCTTAATATAAATTTTCCGAATAAATAACATTATATTTAAAACTTTTGTCAATAAAAATATTTCAATTGTATTTTATTCTTTTTATAGTCTATTATATTGTTTGTAGTTTCTATTATATATAAACGATGCAAACTGTGTACTAGGTGTCAGTTTGAGCTCGTGATTGTACCAGAATACATGAAAATGGCAAAATTTTAATTCTGAGTCCTTACTGTTAGTTACTTAGTTTAAATGATTTGAATTTAATTTATAAATTTAATGCAACACCATCATTTGATAACTTTTTAATGACTCATTTACTATAATATGTAAGATGACAAGCTGAGTATGGCCATCGATATACGTTTGACACATAAATATATATTCCACTCGTTCCATTCATCCATTCGCTATAACTAATAAGATTATTCGTTTCAAAGTCGTTTTAACTTTGACGTATAAAAATGGTTTGGATTAAAAATCGCACATTCAAATGGGAAAGTGTTAACCACGGCAGTAATTACTGACGATAAATCTCCCAGCGTCTTTATTCTCGTTTTGTGGAAAACCTGTATACTTTTTAATCTTTTCGTGAGTCGTGTTCCAATGGCGAGAGCTATTGGATACTTTCTTTAATATATTATTTTAAGGTTACACCAGTATCTTATAAGATTACAAAACCAGGCTTATGTATCGTTAAAAACATCGAAGAAGTTTCTTCCTGTCGAGAAGATCGTTTATTCATATTGGGCTATATTAAGGTTTCGCGTAGAACACCAAAGATTCCACATGAACGACTTTTTCCTTTTTATGTTCTCATGACACGCCTGTAACATTGAAGTTCATATCTTGAATTGTATTTTCCAATTGCCAGAACGCCGTTTGTTAGAATAGCCTAATGTATTTTAGGCTCTCTGAAAGCACTAGTACCACGTTCCAACTTCCAGCTTACTTGTGAAAAAATCTTGCAAAGATAATGAAATTAATTGAACATCGCAAATTAATCAAAATACACTGTCACTCGCAAATAATACTTTCAAACCTACTCAGAAAATTGCGAAGTTCTAATAGAGCACTTGCACTATGTTATACTCTATGTCTTTACAGCTTAAAACGCAATATACAAAATATATCTTTTTTTTGTTTTATTTAAAACATTCATTCACTTCCGTTCTAAATTTAAAACAAAAATCTCACGATATTTTCTTGATGATTATTGAAAATTGTTCGAATTTAATTGACACTTTCATCACGTGAGGAAACTCCGCTGCTTGTTATTTTGCTGGTTTTTGTTTGTTGAACGCGTATTTTCCTTTGGAACAATTGTTTATTTTTTGCGTAAACAAATAAATAAAAGAAAGCATTTGTCCTGTAGACACGAGAAATTTTGAATAGGATCCTTTTCATATATACATTTGTAAGTTTTCAATGTTCTTCTCCCCAAGGCGTATATCAATATAAATTGGGCAGGTGACATACCACTTTCATTTAACCGCCTCTAAATAACGCCGGCTTCGTATTCCCAAGAAACCCAAAGCCTAATCGTCAACTAAAACAATTTCATTTCAATATCAACGTCATTTTCCCACAAATTATTCCAGATATATGAATAATCGAATTAGCTATTCCAATTGAGTTTATTACTGTAATCAATTTGAGCAGTCGAATTAATTTTAGGGGAAATTTAACGGTTACCCTTGATTGGAGACGATCATGTTATACGTTTGATACAATCTTTATGTAATGTTTGTCGTGAGAGAGCAATGTCATAATATTATTTGTATAACATGGTGAAAAAAATAGCAATGTATTTTAGTTCTACAAAATTATTTTTCTAAAAATATTTGATAGCTATTTCGGCTCACACCATCGTCAGAACTATGCTTAAACAAACATTTGCTTATCTGTATATAGCTGTGTAGAAAAGGTACACAATACATCTTCTCTCCTGTTTTAACGACCCAGCATGTTTCTTGCTCGCAATAAAACTAAAAATTGTAAATGAAACTAAAAAGGTGATTATATCAATAAGTTTACATATGGCACGGAAATGGTCGACTACAGAAACAAAGAGACAACAGTGAGAGAAGTCAATAATGATGACCGACATATATTAGTTTGTTCGTTATGAATCCTTTGTGATAGTTGATATCTATTGATCTCCAACCAAAGCCGTCAAGCTGCGACTCTAACTACAAAGATGCAAACACTTAGGCGCTGAGTTTGAATTTGTATTATGTGATTCCTGTATAACGTGATAAGTGAATTGTGAATCTTTTTTTTTTCTGTGTATATACTCTACCTTTACTTTATTTGTATAATTTACATAATATCGTATATTAGCAAGTATTCTCCTTCTTTGGCTGTATCAGCTTTTTTACTGAATATATATCCGCCACGAGGGCATTCCATGACTTCACACAAATGGGACGTCAAAATCTCACGAATGGAATGAAGATGGAAAAGGGTCGAGGTATTCGAAAGATATTCGCGCCTCAAAGCAAAGCGAATGTAACAACTTTCTACGAGTTTTGATGTATAGGAACGCTGTTTGGCTTGTTTATTAACCTTAAAAAATCAAAACTTTTATCGAAGTATCTTAATCAATCCTTTTTTTTTAATCACTCAAGTATTAAAATTTGGAACATAGCTTTAACACTTTCCTTATATTATATTTGCGAAAATGTTGACGTGTTTTTTTCCAATTAGAAACAATTTTTTTAGATAAAATCATTTCAGATGTCAATATAACAGATAATTAATTAGTAAGGCAACTAAAAAACCTTTTTTACGCTTTAAATTAGTCGTAAGGCAACGTAAATACGTTTCATGAAAGTTTTCATTATCTTGTATTCCAGTGCATTCGTGAAGGTGGTTGATATAGCTTTATTTTCTGCTTCTATTTCTTATTTCATTACTTCAGTGGTGTCAACTGTAGTATTTTTAATACTAAACATATATTTTTTTTCAAAATAATAAACATGCCTTTCAGTTAACAGATAAACCTCAAAAATGATCAACATTAACTGATATAATGAAAGCATTGTTATTGTGAAATCAAAACATCATGAAATACAATTTTGTTTTACCGGTTTCACTAAAATAGAAAACATTTTTTATAGCTCAGTACATCTACAGATAAAACTAAGTCAAAATCGATAACAATTGTAAAACCATAAGCAACCTAGTAAGCAAAATATTGATCGAAAGCCTTCCTGATCTGAAAAATATGAAATTGTATTAAATATTGCGTTTTTATTATTTAAATATATTGCATTTCGAACGTGGTGAAAAATAGTAATGTATTTGTTTTAGTTCTACAATTTTTATATGGTATATATAATAGCTTTCAGCTATAATATATACCCAATAATTTTTTGTAGAACTAATAAATATTGCTATTTTTCACCTTTCTTTAATGGAGTTCCACTTACTAAAAAACCATTCAATCATAAAACAATGCCTTTCCAGCAAAAAGTGACCGTTAAGACACTTAAAGTGACTGTAAATGGTGTAAATTAATAACTTTTTTATTTTAAATTGTGCTCAATAACATCTTTACTGTTGTATCGAATTGTGATTAATGGCTACGCGATGAAGCGGTTGAATTACAATATCATTTTGAATTTGTTTCTAAAATTCTAATTTTTATATAAAATGCGGTGCCAATTAAAGTGTTCTCAAATATATATGGGCAAAGAATGATTACCGTTATTAATTGTCGGTATTGTAGCTCTTGTTTCAGTAAATGGCCATATACCCTTCATTCTGCATTCGCCGAAGACTCAATTATGCAAATACTTTCGCGAGTTTGCCATTCTCGCTTCCCAAATGAAGTATTTAAAAAGTTTACCGCCCACTAGGAGCCGGCGACTTACAAATCTGTTCACATTAACCAACCATTTATTGTATTTCATCACATCATATTTTCTACTCATAGAAAAAATGAGCACCGAAGTAATATAAATTGTTTATATCAGCTCTGTCATGTGCGGGTGATAGTGGTGATCGTTTATCTAGATAAAGATGAATTCAAAAAGGTTTTATGATACAATGACGAACCCCGAAGGGTTTACTGTATGTTAAAAACATAAATAGGTATGTTCATTATTAATCCCAAAGCCACGTAAAAATATATAGTTAAAGGCTTGAAAGAAATTACCTACTCACGAGTGAAAGTTTCTTAAAGTCACTTAATTAAATTTTGATGTGTTTGAGAGTAAAAAAAGAATTGCTTAATTTATACAAATTTAACCAAAAAGATCTATTTGTAAACCTTTCAATTACAACGTTTTTCAAATACTCCAATATTGTATTGATTAGCATGTATAGGTGCTTCAAATGGAATACTTTAGGAGATACAAATTATATTTTATATGATTTATTATTGTCGTACTAATTAGATGCGACCATCGATTTGCCATGAGATATTAATAAAGCATTTTTTTACAACGTCTTTAACTCGGTATAATTAATCTCATTACATGACTTTATTTGAAAATATACTGAAGACGCTGAAACTGAAATGAAATATATGCAACTATTGATAGAAGGTAAAGTGAAGTAAACATAAAATGAAAACACGGAAGAGCTCTTTGCAAGCAGCATTTTTTTAAAACTCAAACACGTACATTTTGCACTTTGGACAAAGAAAATTTTTCATAATTATATACCATAGTATACAAAAAGCGTTTTTGTAAAGAAAACGTAATTCATTTTTTCATTCTGACAAAGTAAGAGATTTTTCAATTTTATGAACTTATCTGAACCGGTTTCGCTAATAATGTTGGTTTTCTGTCAATGAATTGACAGCTGAAGTAACATTACAAACGTTGATTATAATATAACAACGAATATATATAACATAATTGTATTTGTGTTAATTCATTTGACTATTTTTACACGATGCTTAAAATAAATAAATCTTTAATATTAAAAAATACATCATATACAGCTATTGTAAATATTAATTATATCTTAGCAACAAGAGAGTGTTTTTATCTTGCCCGTTTAGTAATCAATGCTCTATGCTTGAAGGTTTCGATACAAATGCTGTTTTGATATCGACGTGTTTCTTTACGGATTGTTGTATGCATACATATACTGTTCAAGTGAGGCGTACTCATTATCCAAAGGCTTAGATGTAACGTGTTTTTTATTTCTCTATTCATGTTTAATGTGTGATATAGTGTAAGCAAGACCTAATTTACAATCTCTAAAAAGAGAGATTCATTTTTTGTTTAATGAATAATTCAAAAGAAATCTTTTGTGACTTGTATGGCATAAAAGTTTTAATAAAGTGTTTATAAGTTGAGCCAATCAAAAATTTTTGAAAATAAAAGGAAATTTCCTCGTTGGGAGGCCAGTTCTATAAAGTCTAATGATTTATTTCGAAGATTTTAGCAATATGCAACAATACACAAGTTTTTGTGCAATCCGCCAACTTGGGACGACTAAGAATACTAATGCGTACAAAACTTTCTGACTATAAGAACATTTCTTTAGGAAATCCATTAGGAAAAGATTTTTTTCATATTAAAGTGTGAAAGTATTTTAACTAATAGAACATAAATTATGATTGCACAATGGAGACAATAAACAAATGAAGTGTTTCACACAATAAGTGTAAATATATCATATACAAATTAATTTTTGTTTTTAATCTCAAAACGCATTCATTTTTGCCTGTAAACACTATTAAAGTATATATTCGTAAAAAGTCTGATATTTATTACGCAGAAAAACATTTGAGATTCAATTGATTCATAGGGTATATGAAATAAATTTGATACGCACGAAATAAATTATCGATGATTTGTTTTATGAGATTGCTTCTATATGTTGTCAGAGTAAGTATGGACATAAAATAAATTAAGTAAAACATAACTTATAAAATAGAAGTAATACATACTTTCAAGACACGTTTCTTCTGGATAGTTTTCAAGAAATATCGCATTTTAAGTTTAGCATTTTCTGGGTCGTTCACCAAAACTTGGGACTTATAAAAGGGTCCCCAAGTTGCCTACCCGCGCTTAAACTTGTTAGACCATTTTTTACGGGTTTTATTTGTGCCCCGTGAAATTCCCCGTCCACTGTTTTGAAAAGTTTCTACGAACAACGGACTCGTGTAATCGATATGTGTAAAACTTGGCGACTGAAATTCCCTAGAAGCCTTCAAAGCGACAGTTATCTTTCGCACTGGAAACACAATTCATGGCAGACAAAACATTTTTTGAATATTTAATTGTAATTTTAATTTAAACATTTCAATGTACATGTGCGTTTATATTGCGGTCAGAACTAATGTAAACGAAAAAAACATCATGTGCTATTAAGTTGTCTTGTTAGACATTGCATATTTAAGTGTTTAGATAAATCATAATTCATTTTCATAAAAGAATTTTACTAAATGATTATTCACAGAAAATATCGTAGATCGTATATGTGAAATATATAATATAATACATCCACAATTGACTATAGTAATAAGACTATAAATGAATAATTAGATGGCATTATCTAATTTTACAGGACAGATTAATAATTATTATATCGATTGAAGAAAATAGGGAAAATTTACTATTTAAATTTAAGTCAATAACATGTATTATAAAAAAACTTGTTTCGTACACGAAATAAATATAATGTTGATAACACAAAAATAAACTTTTTCATATTTTTTCACTTTTTATAACTTTCAAATAAAGATGACCAAAATTATTAATATGTCATACGTTGCTAATTTCTACTAGTAGAAATATGTTACTATTTTTTTAATAATGTCACAAAATTGCTTTCCCAAAAAGTGTTGAGCATTTTGATATCATGACAAAGTTTAACGATACAAAAGCCGTTTTCACTATTTTCTCTGTTCTTTGTGTTTATGTTTTCCCAATAAAAACGTTCCTAAATTGATATTTTGCAGTTAGTATGCTACGAGCGTACTTTTTCCCTCAGAAATGAATTGATTTGCAATTTTCACCCTATATGAAAAAAAAAACATTTCGAATACACACAGGGCCACAATTTCTGTAAAATATAGTCACTCTATAGAAATCACTGAAATATTTTTGGCTCTTTGCTAGTGATTTTCTATTGATCAATATTATTTGTATGGTATTCCATTTTAATAAACGATGCAATCAGTCATATGAATCGCTGTTTTCTAAAGATATTTTTTAATCAGCATTTGTCAGCTCACTTTTCAATATATTTATTCAAAAATTTCCTTTCATATTTTGTTTTGAAATCAACGAAAGCCAAATTAAAATCGGGAAATATTATATTTCAGTAAAATTTTCTACTGAAACCATATGTAGATCGAAATATTGTAGATTCGTCAATTAAAATTCTGATTTGATGCTACTTGCGAGTGCCTATTTATTTAAAATATCATCTTTTTTTGGTATTTGAAGATTAATATATTAGGAAGTGAATATTGAGTTTACAGTTTCCGAATAAAAAGAATATTATTAAACGTACGGAAATATGTGTATATCTAAAGACATAAGTATTTTTGACTGATACTGATCATTAGCTACCTATTAAAAAGCTTGTTTTTAAGAATGCTTATTTATTATTCGTTATATTATAATACGTAATATCGTAAGTAAAATAATTAAGCGATCATTCATTCGTGAGATAATTATTAAAAAATCATTATTAAATATTATATTTCTGGTTACATTGTTATGCTACGGTAAAGCTAAGATAGTAAAATATTTATATGCAAACGTGTTACTGACAATTACTTTAAGAAATTATTAATACTCAATTCGTTTAAAATATATGTTTATTTTAAACGTGTAACTATTAACTCAAACATTTATCTTATTGAACCCAAACAAGAATTGTATAGTTTTTAATAAATCGAGAAATTTGAACATGTATCAAAGCTCTTATAAAATATATCGCCGTCAAATATTTTGTGTGTCTATTTAAAATGAATATTACACTAATAAAATTGCGTATTTTTAGAATTCACAAAAAATAGATCAAAATGAAATATTAATGTAACGTAATTTGTATCTTTAATATTTTTCATTTAGTAATGTATTCTCGCGAGTGGAGTTAGCCTGTAAAAAACAAATAGATAGACACTTAACCTCTTATGAATTGCATTTTGCGTACAATTTTAAATTACCATATTTAAATTAATTGCGAAATGATTTTAATATCATAAACCATGAAAGAAATCTATTTAAGAGCAAATGAAGTTGACCTTCATGATATTCTTGAACCTAAAACCTCCGCTGTTTGGGGGTAGTCTATGAATTGCAGATGGTCTTATTACCTTTGGGTAATATACCCCCATTTTACTTACTCTTTATTTCTCGTTTATATTTTAACAAACAATTTTACATAAAACATTAAATATCATATCCTAATAAAAATATTGCTAATTGATGTTTAATATATTGTTCATTTACTTACAAATATTATCAAGTAATTAAAACTAAAAAATAATATATTTTTTTTTAAAATGATTCAGCTCGATAAATAACAGTTTATTTTATTATCTTAGTTTACACAATTAATTAGTTGTCAAGGTGAATTTAATTTAAATTAAAATATATGTACATATAAATATTTATTTTCATAATTGTAATATTGTTCTACCAAACACAATTATTATATGACAAAGTTTTTTGAACATATATTTCCATGACATGTATAAGTGATTTTTGTGGATCAAACGATTTTCAATGCATAGATATCGATCAAACAGATTTTTTTTTTACTTCAATTTTTATTTATTCCATTTCTTCTAATACTGTTTTTGAGTAATTGTAGACATTAATAACAATTTTAATTTCCACTCTTTATAAATGAACATTTTGGTAATAAAAGCTCTTCTGTAATTAACTTTACTTATTAATTTTAATACTCAAGTGGAAACACCTTTGCGGATTCTTTCAGCTTGACTTTGTGGTCAAGAAGTCAAATGCATAGTTTAATTCCCTATGAGATTATTTTAATTTAAATGCAATCTTTCATACATAAAATAACTTTGAAAATAATGTGAAGGGAAAATTTTCAATATTTGACAGTCTTTGAAATGTGTACTTAATAATGTAGCAAAATTGGGTTAGAACCTGTTTAAAATATTTCAATGTTCTACTTTTATATAATTATTTTAATGAAATATTTTGTACGTTATACTTATGGATAATGTATCCACGCGGTGTGATTTTTGATTGAAGATGTTGCTTATTTAAAAATGATCGTTGACAACCCTGCAAAAATCGGAAACAGTGTAAAAACGTATGAAAGCAATACTATGGAATATCCGAATGTGATTTGGATTACTCACAGAAAAAAGGCTACAAAAGCAGCCAGCTTTACTGAACGCAGCAGGAAATGAACACTATCATTTTCATAGACAGCCTAGCATTGAGCTTTTGTCTCCATACTATATTATTTTAAAATGGCAATATTGAAACACGCAATTACACTGCATTTCAAAAATTACCACGTAAATAAAATATTCAAAAGTTTGCCTTTTGTGAATGATCCTTTTAAAAATATTAGTTAAGTTTAATAAAATCAGTTACTACTTTTTTACTTTTGTTACTAAACATTTCGATGAATCATTTTAAATGACTTAAACATGTGCCAACTTTAATTGAATACGTTTATTATATATTTTATAGTCTATTAAAATAGTTCATAATGCAATGATTGTACGATTGAACGATGTTGGCCTAACGTTTAAAGTGAAGTTATTTAAATTTGAATATGTCATCGACCATATCACGTTGAAAGCACCGGCTCTCGTGCGATCACCGTAGTTAAGCAGCATTGGACGCGGATAGTGCTTGGATGGGTGACCGCTCGGGAACACCGCGTGCCGTGTTCTCTTGGCTATGGGAAGGAAAACCCAGACAGAAAACCGAACACCAACCCACCTGGGCAGCGTGGTGTTGCTTTGTCCAAACAACCCTCCTGGAAAAAAAAGCAGGGGGAGGCCTTCATCCAGCAGTGGATCGACCCCGGCTGATGATGACGATGATGTAAAATCAATGTAAGTGTCAAGTTTTGTCAAACTAAAAATGGTATTTATAATAATTTCTGTTGTATTAAAACACAATTCAAATAAAATTATTTAAAAGTGATAAAAGTAAATAATTTAGTAAAAACAAACTCGAAAGGCTAGTACGTTTGTGAAGACTATAAAAATTTACATTTTTAAATTGGATCCATCGCATGCAATCGATTTTTTTAATCATATCGAAGAAAATTGTGAAGCAAATTTGAAGAAATTTCGTGAGTTAATTGAATGACTAAATGATGGATAAACATTGCGCTGAAACATCTGTTGTAAATTCTAAGCGTCAAGTTATTTGCATTCACAGGATCAAGTGATGGGGGAAAAGTGAAATAATAAATTATTAAATCAATGGTCGCATTTCCTTAATCCTGGTATGGTTTAGTGAATTTAAAATGAGATCCCGTAGCGGCATCAAATGGTATAATTTATCAAAGCAAACACCAAATCTTTGCATAATAAGACGACACAACAGGCTAGTATTCGTACGCAGGCTACAAAATAATAAATCTTATGAAATATTTCTCACAAGTGTAGTGATACGGGCGTTCGTATGCGACTGAGGGTGCAAACGTGCGTATGAGGGGTTATTAAATTATGTTCCAGTCTTGTTTTACCCTTTTGGGCAGCGGCGTGCGTAATACTCAGGCCTAGAGATGATAACAAGCGACTATGAAATATATTCTAAACTTTTCTGTTTCACAACCTGATTCGAATATACTATAAGTGGAGACGAAGTTTCATACAAACTTTTATGATATATAAAAAAATGGAGCACTGTAAATCATCGTATATAGGGAATATATTTCAGATGGATATTTAATTTATTTTCTATGTTTTTCTTTTCGTTGTGAAATTGAAATCTATTTTAATTATTTAAATAATAATTATACTCATTTAATAAAAATTTAATGTTGGAGTATAAATAAAAAAAATGATGATATTTTCAATTTATTTCACAACTTTTTTAACAGCCTCAAATCGGTTTTTCTCAATGTGAGACTAGTCGTTGTCATTTAGTAAAATGTTGAAATAATTTTTAAACATGTGGTATATTGACAACATACAAACATATATAATATTATCCTCGACTTACGACCGAGATACGTTCCTGGACTTTGGTCGTAAGCCGAATTGCTCGTAAGTCGAATTTCATACAAAATATGCATGTATAACACTTATATATTAAAATAAAACATGTGTTTTTATTCATATTTTTATTGTTAAATTTATACTTATTTATTAATACAAAATAAAATATTTACTTCATTAATATTTAAAATCTCTCGTCACATGTACTTATATCAGTATTGTAAAATCGATTGGCTCGTCATCAGTAGTGGAAGAAGAAGCAGTAGTAGTTTTTTTAAAAAACATATCCAATTTCAATTGAGTTATTTGTTTTTTTCCTGTATATTGCAGCGTAATGCAATTTTTTAAAAATGCTACTTTTTGGTCGTAAGTGTGAATGTTCGTAAGTCGAACCGCCGTAAGTCGAGGACTACCTGTGTTATGTTTTTCCATCGAGTGGAAATATACTTTGTAAATCGAGGTTCATTAAATATCGACTTCTAATTTCTTTTCTTTCATAAATTGAGTGCTTTGTCACCAAAAAATACTGTTCATATTATACGGCAACGATTGACAATCACTTTCACTGTGACGGTAATCGTCAGTCAATCAATCTTTATTTTTGTCCTAGTCAATTGTATTGGAATGATTTTTTAACGCTTTATTAAGTAATCAATTTTCTTTTCCTGTAAAATCAACTTCTACTACATTAAAATATTACTAAAAATTATAAATGCTTATGAAATAATGCAATTTAGTTTATCAATAAAAGTATGGTTCCGTAAAAAACATCCATCAATCAATAAACTTCTGGAAAGATGAAAGAAATGTAAAACTACAGATGAATATTATTTGCATAAAAAAAGAAATAAAAGATATGTCTTACCTCGATTCTTACAACTTTGTTAAAAGGGCTAAAGTTTATAAAAATACAATTTCAATGCAAATTAGTTGACTTCTTGTAAAAAACAATAATAATGGCGCAATATATAGTTTTTACAATTGACAGCTCTTAAACACAAATTAATTTTTAATTGAATCAATAGTTTCACTTCAGGTTACTTGATTATTTTTGACTTATTGGAAATAATGTTTTTAATTTGAGTTGCTACAACTTTGTACGATTCCACATGTTTTTTCACTAACGACGCCTGGTTTCTCTCGCCTTTCGGTATCATTAGGCATTCCATCAAACGAATGCAACAGAACTGACGTAAAATAAACAATTAGCATCGACTTATAGATATTAATTACAAGAAAACTCCAAGCCTATCAACAAATATTACTATTAGTTGATTAATATTTGTTGGAAAACCCTTTCAAGAATGATTCATTAACAAGATCGTTAATGAAAATTATCACAGGCAATTGTGTTAATTATAACATTAATATTATAAAATTTCGTACAGTGAAATCGTACAAAGTTGTAACAATTCAAATTTGATATTGAAATTCCATCAAGCACCTTTAGGCGATATCATAAATTAAATAATGTTTTACTTTAAATAAAAAGATGGAGATATTGAAACATTTTTTCCGGTTGGTTTATTTAATTTAAGTATGGAAAAAAAAATAGTCACGCGCTTAGCATCATTTTAACATTTATGATGGATCAATAATACTAAAACTTCTTTCTATCATTTATTCACGCTGTAATAGATTTTCTAGGAAAATTTGTCAATTCAACCTTAGCACCCACCGCCAACATACGTATTAAAATTCTGCTATATTTTCTACGATACCCTAGACGGTAAAAAGGGTACGCCAGTTCCATGAATATCCCTTTGAGAATAATTCGAATGGAGTCTCTGCAAGGTTTTGTAAACAAGTTGGTATCACTAAATATTTGTCAGCGATGCTTAGGAAAGTTGTGTGGAAAAATTTAAGTAAAATTCTTTTATTTTTATTTTATCACCGCTTTTTTATAGACTACACTACATGGAAAAATATATTGAATTTGTATTTATAGTAATTTAATCAATACATTCATCTATCGAGATGTAATGTTTAGTAAATTATTTCATATATTTTTTCATATATACAAAGCTAAGCTAAAAAAACGCCACTAGAAGTGTTATAATCGAAAAAAATTAAGACATCTTTAATTAATATAACCATAAGACAATCTTTGTTTTGATGTCGAAATTGCTGCTTTATGTAGTGATATTGGCTTATAATTGAAAAACATTTAAATTTTTGAAGTCATTTCCAACAAGCTTTAACTATTGTCTGTACAATAATTATTTAATTAGCTTATTAATTTTTTTCATGGTTCTTTGAAAATGCAATAAAACCTTTTCTTTATGAAGTGTTAATAATAAAACTTAAATTAACAAATTATCAAAAAATTACTTTCCAGTATTCTGTTGAAAATGCTTCTTCGTAAAACATACATGAAAAGTTAATACAAATGAATTTTACAACACCACTTTTTTAGCCATTACAAAAGCTCAACTCAGAGCTTTTGTAATTACTAAAAGCCTAAATTCTTGAAATAAAAATGCCCTTGAAATCTGTCTGCTGTCAGTTGATGGTCTTTTCTTGTTTTTAGTGTGAATTCTATTTTTGTAGAAATAAATTGAGAACAATATTCTACCCTGTCTCATGCGTCATTTTGTCTGTAAATAAAGAGCAACATGTCTTGTATATTTCTTTAAATGAGTAAAGAAATTAATCAATGTATTAATATTCAAACAAGATCAACGTTTTGAAATTATAAAATGCCAATTTGTAGAGTATTTTTTTGTGTCATACTTGCATTCCATTTCAGTGAAAGTCAATTTAAAAAATAAATTGTATCTCACTCAGGATAATTTTAAAGATATTATCTGCCTTTTACAACAGCGAAAATATTTATTTATCAATGTATTGCTAAGTGATATTTCTTATTGTTGATTATTGCTGAAAATCCTTTATATAATTAATTTTCTATCAATTCGAAGTTAGTTCTCACTGAAAATCTTAAACAAACCTTGTCATAATAAAGACAATAATCCAACTTTCTGAATTTGAAGTGGAAATGAGAAAAGAGCTAATATTAATATTTTTCCATAATTTTGAAATTATAACTTTGTTGATATACCATGAAATTTTCATTGCAGTGTAACCAGATATATCAATGTATATAGAAAATGTCAATCTCTTTGTTTTATATAATAATAGAAAATTTCATGCTTCATCTTAAAGCTCCAATTATAATTTTGTCGATATGTTGGAAGATTTTTGAGGAAGTGTAAAATATTACCACAAAGCTAAAGAATTTGTTGAAACGAGGAACAAAGAAGAGTTTATAAAAATTTAATAAGGACGCAGGTGTCAACCTGGTTTTACAAATTGGAGGTTGCTAATATTCGCTTACACTCAAAAATTTTACAAACATAAAAGTCGAGTAACATGGTTTATTCAGTGCTTGTTAGTAACGTAAATTTTTAATTTTAAAACGTGTCATCATTTATACTGTGTGCATAGGTTTTAAAACCTTTTTAAACGGATCATATGTCGAGGGGAAGTAATTACATTAATTTGTTCACATACAAAAATACCTGAAAGTATTACTAAAAATAAAGAAATCAGAAGAGAATTTGAGTACTTAAATGAAAAAATCTATCAATAAATCCAAAAAAAAAATACAATTGAAATAAATTTTTATTCAATTATTGAATGTGTCGCTATCACGTTGAAATTGTTCGATGTTCCATAATTTTGTAGTTAAAAAAATATGACTTAAAGTCGAGTGGTCAATGATATTGCTCCGGTAATGGTACTCTTGGAATGGATTATTAATACTTTTTTGATGAATGAACTTTTTAATAGGTTTATGGAATTACATTTATTTGGCTTAAAATTTCATCTTATGCAGTCGATCCAGAAATCGGGTGTAGAAATAGCAATTTTATTCCTTCTTTTTTTTGTGTTGAAGTAACAATCTGACCTCATTAATTTTTGCGTGAGTTTGCAAGCATTATAAATATACTATTAAAGATTAATATACATAATAATAATAATAATAACAAATTTAAATTACATTTTAAGTATAAACAATCGAAGGTAACAAAATATGATTAACTATAATAACAATTTTCGTTTCAAAAAACTTTTAATACTTAATCTAGTCGTAACTATAATTTAGTGTTCTTACTAATTCATTCTGACGATTACTAAATAAAGTTTAAGAAGAGTTTTTTATTTTCCGGTTCATGTATAATGAAACAGAATCTAATTCTATATAATAAAATTGTCATTATTTTATGTAGATTTTAAACCGATTATGTAATAATCGTACTCAGCTCGTTATTGACAGATATATATAAATATAATAATTTACATATTTCATTTACATACCATATAAAGTTTTGAGATATTCTCTTTTGATTTATTTGAAAAGCTCCTAATCTGACAGCTACATAAATAAATAACTAAAATAATACTTATAAATATTAAAATTTAGAAGTTAAAGTAAAAAAAACCTCATTTTGTTAACACAGTAACTATTGTAATAGTAGCATTAAAAAAATAAATTAAGAACGCATTTGCTTTTGCACGACCAAAAGTAGGAAGCCGTTTCTTTTTAAGTGCCACGCTTCTACGCCTGCTTGTTTGTTCAAAATCTGTCCGGAAAGCCTTTAAAGTGCCAACTTCTAGGCTTATAAGTACTTGTACAGGTACACCATTTGGGTAAAGGGTTGTGTTTTTGGCTTACGACGTTTCTGAAAATATTAAAATCAGAATTCTGAAAGATGTTCAGTTGTTTATATTTATTTTTAATATTCACATCGAAATATGATTTTTTCTTTTCTATAAAAAAGCGATACTCATATATCTCGACAAAAAATCCCTCGTCTTGTATTAATTGTAATTAAAACATATCGAATTACGACGTAGCTTTTTGCCATGTAATAATATACAGAATCTTAACATAGTATTTGATTCTCAAGTTATCAAGCATTCTATTTATTTATTGAAGCTAATTCGGAATGCCTTCAAGTAAAACAATCAATAAGAAGTATTTAAAAAAATTAATTATTTGTTGTGTTATTTGCTGAAGTCGAGTTTTTTTTCCATTTTTAAAAATCCTGACTGTAAACAATTACTGTCTATTTTTCTGAAACATTTTTTTCATTGCTAAAATATACTGATTTTTAAGCAAAAATTGAATTTGTATCCATGAAAATAAATTCCAAGAAAAAAGCTTTTTTCCTTTAAAGACTCGCTCAAAAAATGGGACACATGGCAAACGGCTAACAAAATCAGTCAAAGCGTTTCTTCCAACTATCCTTCTTCATTTGAGTTTGTTACAAAAGAACAATTTGTTTTCACATTCTTTTTTTCTTTTATTATTTTTATAAATTGTGAAATGTCTGTGCAAAAAACGATTCTAAAATTTTTAGCTTTTAAATTTGGTCTATTAGTGGATATTTTTTTTTTGATGATTGATTTAGTATAAAATTTGACTAAAAGATATATGAAACATAAATTTGGCGAGTATAAATAAAAAATATTTTTTACATGTTACTGCGAACTAAAAACGAATAAAATTGACATATAGATAGTATACAGAAACATTCAAAAATATATTTTTTTAAATTATCCATAGACCTTAACTATGATTTAGATACAGTTTTTTGATCAATATATGTATATTTATGTATGACAAGAGCTTGTATACTAATTTTGAGTAATAAAGAAACACTAAGTGATCTGAAAAATAAACAGGGAACCCGTGTAAGTAAAAAAAAATCATATTAATATAATACTTTATCCAAAGAAGAATTTCATAGACGATGATTCTGAAACAAATTTTTTGTAATATATACACTTTTTTTCAAAAAAATAGTGCACTGAGGTTGAAGATTCCATTACATTTAATCGACACACAAAATGATAAATTTCTTTATTTTGTGCTATTTGATTATATCATGTATTTTAAAATTTTTTAATAAAACATATTTTATTAAGCACAATAGTGAGAGGCTTAAAGTTTTTACTCTTGCAACTTTTTATCAGGTCGAAAAAGTAAAGAATAAATTCATTTATTTTTATGGACAGAGGTTTACTAACAATCGTTTCTGACATATATAAAGGTAGAAGTAGGACTAAAAATACACACTAAATTACTTTTTTACGTATTATATAATGGTATTAATAGTAAAAATGTAAAAACAAAGATTGAAAATGCCTCCATTGAATCATAAATCTAGAATAGCCACAGCTAAGGCTTACGACGATGTTGACAACCAGTGCTGCCTAAACTTAAGAGTGCACTTTAAATTTATGGTCAAACTTCTAGACTCGACCCTCGTTTTCTTTCCCTAGTCATAATCCATTCATTCTTATACAGTTACTTTCGCGTAAATCACACATTCTACGAGCTACATTTAAGAGGACAGGGTGGAAACACTGGTTTTGTCACCGCTAGTGTATCATATATTTTAAAATACACTGAATTTTATTTTATTTCCAACATTATTATTTTTGCTACACAGTATAACTGTTATTTATTTGTTTCTGTGTGTTTTAAAGCACAGTCGTTTTTATTTATTGAAATATATGTAACATACAATTTATTGCACGTAAACTTATATTGAAATGATGCTGATGATTTGATTTCTATTATTATATTTCTAGCCAAAGACGAAAACACATACATTGTCAACATACATAATACAAAAATTAATTATCATAATATAAAACAGCTATATTAAAGAGTTGTGTTTCACATTCCGCTCTATAAAATAAAGAAAAAAAAAACATCCTCAAAGATAACTGGTGTCAATGTTGATACTATACAAACAGGAAAAGCGTTCTATTATCAAAATATGTAAAATATGAAAATGATAGTTAACTATATTGTTTATCAAAAATTCTTTGATATATAGTTAATCATTAGACTAATTAGATTTATTTCACATTATTTTAATTCGCTGCTAAGTCATCATGAATCTTCAGAAGTATGACTATACTATATTTTCTCTTGTATACTCTAGTTGCATTTAAAAACAAAGTGTTTTTTTTAATAAAATATACATTCATTATAATTTATATGTAAAATCTTTCCGGACATAAATATCTATCACTAGAAATGAGTATTAATGAAAAGCAATTAACTATAGCTATATAGCTATAAATTATTTGAAAATGTATAACATATTTAACACGATTTAAATCCGTGTATATAATGACTTTATTTATTTTTATGAACATTTAAATTTTCTTGTAATAATATATTCGGGCAAAGCAGGTATCGTTTGGGTGAAAGGTACCATACAAATCTAGTTGATTAGTTTACTTAGTGTTGAAATGTAATTTAATTTTATGCTTTGATAAAAAATATTTGATGCATTAAATACCGAAAAATACCCCTATTTGTTATTAGATTGTCATAAACAACTTATTTTCTTGCGTGTTGGTGCTATTTGGCCGTGATGGTAAGCAAACTTATGCCACATTTTAAAAATTCTTCAACATTGCATCAAATGCAAAACATGTTGAATATGTGAAATGAATTTCAACTTTTCATTTACTGCTTCAGTTGGATATAGCGTGGCATTTATTCAAAGAGTAAATAAGCTGCAAATAATGAAAAACGGTTTCTAATTTTCCACCGAACAGTTATTTATTTACTTATATTATTTTAGAGATCGGCTTAAACAGATAGATATCAAAACCAATTTAAATACACGTTTCACTTAATTAATCTGTCAATCTTTAGCGTCCCGCATATGTTATACATATACCAGCATACTCAGACAGATAGAGAGTGTGTGCAAAGGTAAATGCCAAAGGTTGTTTATAGATGAATGATCTTTGACGTACACGCACACTTTATTTTTCTCTTCCTTTGCGTATGGCCAAATTCTTATATTTGATCAAATTTTTAAACTGAAATATTTGCAGATATTTTTTATTCTTTGGAAATTATTCCAAAGTTTATTGACGAAGTTTGGTAATCTAGAGTATTATTGTTGAATTCCAATACATTTGAATTGACTGCACTTCTTTTTTCTTATTGTTTTATATTATTAAGTCACGTATTTCTTTCGACTAATTCGAGGCCAAAATGAGAATTCAGCCATCCTTAATAATATCAATTTGTATTTTCCGGATAGTTTTTTAAGAAATCGTGTACATAATTTGTTTGTTCTTCCAAAGTGTAGAACCAGTCTGCCAATGGGTATGCCAATGATAAGAGCATTAACAATGTTCAACAGGGGTCGAAAATGGTAATGTATGTCGTTCTAACTTCAAATCACATTGCTATAAACTATTTTTTATGAATATTTTTTCCCACGATCAGAATTTCGAAATGGTTTTTTTTCACATAAAAACTTTAGCTGATATAATCTTTAGTAAAACACGCAACAACAAAAAACACACGCAAATACATTTATAATATTTTACTTAAGCAAAGTTAATTTTGATTTCTAACTGTATAAAATTTCAAAACAGTATTGCTTCGGACTTTGACGTATTTCATGTGGACGAAAGTGAGTTCAGACGAATGCTATTTTTTCAGTTTATTTCATGAGCTTACTTGGTTGATTTTTTGCAATCCTTGTTGATTGTTTTACTGTGTATTTGTTGAATTTCCAATACTTTATATTTAAATATGTTAACGTTGCAAAAGCGAGGATTTGATAATTTGTAAGTTTTGTACCGTGTAGTTATAAATAAATAAATTAATTAATCATGTATTAGTATGACATTGTTAAATTTTCTTATTGAAATACGAGTGAGAGAAAAATGATCCCTTAATACTTTAATAGTAATAGCGCGTTTCCATTATACGGCAGTAATTTGGAATGTGCGAAGTAGAGCGAGCCACAATAGTATTACCGACACAATGTTTCACTATCTGGGAACGGCAGAATTGCAAAGGACGGATAAAACAGAGATTATCTTAAGCGATGTCCGGGCATTAGCTTACGCCTATAGCTACTTCTGTTCACAGCGGTGTAGCAGCCACTATCCGTGTAGCGATTTTGATGCTATCTCGACGATTTTGTCACATATAGAGCAGCACAAAAGTCATGCACGATATTAAGTGTGTGAGACATTTTTTTTCAAGATCGACTCTGCGACAAAATACACCTTTATCACTTCAGCTATCCTTGCAATATTATTACTATACACCCAGTCCTTTTTTTACGCGATACATTGGTTCCAGAAAAAGGCGCGTAAAAAATCACAACTTTTACGCAATTGCATTACATTTCTTTACACACTCTAAAACATAAATTCGCATAATATCCGATACACTAGTCTACACTATACTAGTATGCATATTTAAAAAAATAATGAAACGTACAAGCCTAGCATCATGTACAAATTTCTTCTTTAATACGAATTTGGGGAAAAAATCGCGAAAAAAAAATGTAACGATGCCGTCCAAAAGAATTGCGTATAATCGAATTCGCGTAAAAAAGGACTGGGTGTACTTGAATCAATTTCGGGTATTACAATACAATTTTACATACGTACATAAATGTTTATGTTGTCTTTTTGATTGAATATTTTTGGGATACATATAATTATAGTTATACAATATATTGATAATTCACATGAAAAATCGAAAATAAAATTTATTAGGCATCGAAAATTCATCTTTTTCGCAATTTGTGATTTCACCAAATCAGATGCAAATTTGTTTAAATGAATTTAACTGTAAGAATAGATTACTATATAGAATTCTTTCGGAACTTTTATAGTATATGCTTTAACCTAAAACTTACAATTTAAATTATTTTCAATAAATTATTGAAGTGGGTGGTCGACCCCTTATTAATACTTCGTGAATTGTCTTGTGAGAAATTAAAAAAACGAAAATCTTCTGGCGGAAGGCGGCACACGTATTCGAGTAATTTTCAAAAAAATAAACACAGGGGTCGAAAATGGTAATGTAACATATGTCGTTCTAGCTTCAAATCACATTGCAAACTATTTTTTATGAATATTTTTTCCCACGATCAGAAATTCGAAATGGTTTTTTTTTCACTTCAAAACTTTAGCTGAAATAATCTTTAGTAAAACACGCAACAACAAAAAAAAACACACGCAAATACATTTATAATATTTTACTTAAGCGAAGTTAATTTTGATTTCTAACTGTATTAAATTTCAAATTTTGACTAGAAATTTTTTGTCTTTTAAAATATGTAATAAACAATTAATATTTATAACAAACACATTGTATCTGTAACTAAATAATATTTTTAATAAAAATAACTATACCCAAACTTCTGTTATAGCTTTACTACGGTGAAATAGCGGATATCTCGAAACAATCAGATAATCGAAGATATCCTAAACCTAGATATAAATTTTCATCAGCCTTAACGCTCACTTAAACAATCCTTTATGATGACAATGCAATCAAACGGCTTTATATGTGATATATTTTCTAAAATTTACACAACTTTTTAATGCAATAATGAGAATTATGAAAAAAAAATTGTCTTTATAATTATATGGTATAACTGAGTAGGGATAGCAATATCGGAAACGTTTTTTCGAAAACTCAAAATAAAATATGGAAAAAAAAATCAATAAAGAACATAGAACAAATTTTTAAATAACGAAATTGTTAGCTGGTATCAAGGCACAAGGCAAATAAATTAGCAAATTATATCCATATTTACCACAAGCAATCACCTCAAATCAATTTTGTTTTTGAATAAAAATGCGGCTGTTTTAAAAATGTAAACTGATGAAAATATTATATTTAATTGAATCATTTAATAATGTTAATTCATTTTATTACATTTAATTTTGGTTAAGTACCGATAACAAAATTTTCATTTTTTGGTCTCAACACGACACATAAATGTAGTTCAACATGAATATAAATATTTTCTTTTTTAAATAATAAGAACGCATTTTTAGTACTATTTCCAAAATATATTTTATGATCAGAAATATTGGGAAAATAAGTAATAAAAATGTGATTTTACTATTTAAAATATCAAGAAGTGACAATCAAAACCTGAAAAGACAAGTTTTGCAAAATATTATATATGATCAATTGCATGCAGTACGTGAAAAACCAAAATGCTGAATATAAATTGATAAATGATGTGCTCGGTGACGGGTTGACGTATCAGCATTACAAACTAGAAGATAAATGATTATGGTCGTGTTTCATTTTCACTATGTGAAGAAGTTAAACAAAAAAATTGCATCGACAAATAGCCTTCCTTTGCAAAAACCTTATTCAGTGCAACTGGAAACGTATCACAACTTGGACCCACTCTATTTAATATAAACGATACCGAAAGAGATTTTTTTTTAGAATTAAGATCTGTTAAGTTTTTAATTTATCTAATAAATACTTTAGACTTTATAAGCTAGTGGTAATGCCTAATATTATATTATAACTAGGAAATGACCAATAACGGTGTATGGCAATAGTTGTGAACGACACCAAATACATCAAATGTTTTGGGACACTTAAATTTGTCAAATCTTTTTTTATTGCATTAAAGAACTATTATATTTAAAATCGGTATTATAATTTTAATAAAACGTTATTATATAAAAAAATATCGCGTTTATTCATTAATGTCTGGCATTAATATATAACGAATGTTTCAATATTTAAGTTTTAATTATACCTATTACGTCTCAAAAGACTGAATTTTATATGAAATAACGTTTTTTAAATTCATACATTTAAGTATTTACATGTATGTCGAGATATGAAGTCGTTGTAGAATGTTTTAACAATGTTTCAGCAAAACTATAATTCAATTACTGTACTTTTAACGTGTTAGCTGTCACTTTTCGATGGAAATCAATCAGTTCATAATGCTCGCGACGAGACAATCTAGTTCAGATCATAAAATATACTATGGAAATAATTACGTAAAAACTGTTTTTAATAATTGAGACACCAATGACAGTTATTTCACTTCTTTTACTAGTGGAGAATGAAAATAGAAAAACATATTGAAGTGAGATTAGAAAACAGCTTATTTAATAAGTTTTTTAGGATAAGATTAACGAATGAAAGTAAAATTTAAGATTTCACAAATAGTACATCTTTGAGCTGAATAAATTGTGAAAGAAGTGCTCATTTAATGATTTGAAGTACGTGCTGAAGGTAACAAAGAATTATTTCGTATTGTATAATTTATTGTATGGTATTTTGTTATTGAGTGATTTATCAATATCGATATAATATACACCAAAAGAAAAAATACCGTGCTTAAAATTGAACTTCAAAAATATTGAGAATATAAATATACAACAGTTTCATTTGAGAGATACGCTTTCTTAATTGATTTATCATTATAATCTGAGTGTTTTATTATGTTTTCTTTCGCGAAAACAAGGAAATATACCATTAAAAGACATTACTTGTTAAGTGACCCGAACCACGAAGGGAGATGCGAAAGGAAAATTGAAGAAGATAAAAAATGCTCCAAGGGCGATACTAATGACCTAGCCTCTTGTAGCAGTGATATTTTACTTTCGCAAAACGGAAATTTACAAAAAAAGAATGTTTTGTTTTGCGATTCATTTAATATTCATAATACTTGTAAATTCAATTTTCATTTCTTTAGATATCTGCGAGAATCTTACCGAAAGTATATTGTTATTTTAACAATTTATAGTAATGATCGCTCGTTTATTATATTTAGCAATAAAGATATATTTTTATAATGTAAACTATCTATTATTGGTGGTATTATATACTGCAAAACCAATAAAACATTTTTTGTATCAGTTTCTCAACTTTTCATAAAATGATTAAGACTGGCATTAGCTAGCTATTAGAGCAATCGATTAGCCAATCATTAGATAAACTTATCTGATCTGAAAGCTTTCTATCCGCAATATTTTACCATTTACTTTAAAGTGTATTCAATGTGTATTGCAATATTTTAAAAACAATCACAGAGCTTAAATAAAAGAAACATCATATTTTTAAATACTGTTGTTGACGACATATCGTCATGTTATATATAAAAATAACGAAGACAATTAATATAAAGTTTGATTAAATTATAATAAAAACAAAAACTGCCGTACCTAATGCCTTTAAAGGAATCTTTTACTTAAAGGATTTCATTGCATTTTACAACATATAAAACAATTTCCATAAGGCTGTGCTTGATTGATTGATGAATTGATTGACACATTGATTAAAGTTAGCTTACTATCAATCTGAAAAAAATATTTCATGTAATTGATATACTATTTACGTGACTATCCATTCATTTTTTCAAATATTTTTAAATATTTTATACGACTAATGATAACGCACACTTAACTTACATAAATAACGTATTAAATAATAAAAACACATTTCTTAGTACTTATTATCAGTTGAGTGAAACCGGTCCTGGTAAAAAAAAATATTTTGGAATTAAGTACTAAAAAATATATTTTTATTATTTAAAATATGATGCCTTTCCATCAGGACACACAGACAGGTGACAGTTAACACATTAAAAGTCATGAATAACATTGCTTTTAACCTGGCCATGATGAATAAATAAAAAATAATTTAGTTCTGACGATGACGTGAGCCGAAATAGCTATCAACTATATCTTAAAAAAATTGCAGAACTAAAATACATTGCTATTTTTTCACCGTGTTATAATGGAGTTCTACCAAATGAATGCCAATTCAATCAATGAATAAATCCATTGAAACATATAATTGCTATCTGATTTTTGTCCAGTTTATATTTACTTGGCAGACCTCCAATATATTATAATAGAATGTTTTTCCTTAAGATGGCGTAAGTAGAAATAGCCATACACCATGACGTAATTGTTGACGAGATTTTGTTTTGCCATAATCGTTGATAAAAATGTCACCAAAAGTGTACATTAAACATTAAAAAAGTACAATACAATCGTAGTTGATAATTATTTACTGTAAAATCTTGTCATCAATAGCTTGTATTGTTTATAAACCATCATATACAAATTGAATTTCATTTAAATTAAATCAATAGCTGACATAATTATTTGAAATAAAATTTTATTTTCACCTTTTTTTCCGTTTAATTCCTGTTATATATAACCGATGAAAATTGTTTTTTGTGTGTTAGTACTATTGCATCCGTAAAATGGAACGCTTCTTCGAACGGCATCTTCATGCCGAAAAGCGAAACAGAATATGGAATAATACAATTTTTACACAAATAAAATTTGATATTAAGATTCCATCAGCCAATATCGTGAATTATTTTTAATGTCATGTAAGGGGATTAAATGTTAACAACAATTGAATACTAGTTAAATTTGGCCATTGTTTCGCATTTCATTGAAATTAACGTTGTAGTGATAAACCCGTCCTAACTAAATCCCTTTATTTTTTGGGAACAAAAATAAAGTATAGAGATATTTTCCAATCTATCGGTGGGTAGAAATCGTGACATAAAAATTGAAGTCTACGCATTGTGTAACCAACAAACCGGCAGACATACAATATTGAAATTCAGTATTTTGTCGTTGACTCTGTAGCAAGGATGCCAATTGATTTCTTTAAGTGTCAAATATCATTTCATCATTTATTCACAATTAAGAAACATTTTTATTAAATGTTTTTACATTCCTTATACAAATGATGATGGCAAAATTCCGCTCGATTTAATAACGTTTGATATTTTTTTTTACGTTATAAAAAGTCTTACATTTAAAAAAAGATAATGCATAACCGACTGTCATTTTTTAAGATACAAAATAATATATTATGTTATAGATTATTATAGAATTTCTGGAATATAACTTTACTTATATTAATATATTTTATATATTGTAAATCTTTTTACGAAACCTGTTGTGCCATCAACATAATGTGTATATTTTTATTATTCAATAAATTAAAAAATTTGGAGTCGTATTCGTTTGTAACATAATTTTAAATACATATCATTTATGACTACCATTAAATATAAAAAAAAACCAATTGGACTATGAAATTAAATGCACAAATATATAATATCAAAAAAAAACAAATAGTGTTTCAAAACAATTTCAATACAAATTTGAATTGTTACAATTATGTACGATTTCACATGTTTTGTCACTAACGATCCGGGTTTCGCCTTTCGGCATCTTCAGGCATTCTATCACACGGATGCAACAGAACTGACTGGGATGCAACAGAACTGGTGTGATAGAATGTCTGAAGATGCCGAAAGGCGAATTCCGGGTCGTTAGTGACAAAACATGTGGGATCGTGCAAAATTGTAACAATTCAAATTTGATATTGAAATTCTATCAAACGCCTTCAGTCGATATCATAAATTAATTTCAATAAAGTAACATTAAATCATAAAAAAAGCATGAATTGTGCTATTGGCAACCCTAATTCTTCGCGACCCGTCGGAGTCACAGACGGATAGCTGTGACGGTTGGACTGGCAATCCTTACAAAGATCGCTCAGATGCGGAGAATTTTGGCTATTTTTTTTTTCTTTTAGGAACATTCAGTTTTATGGCTAGCGGTGCCTAGATATCGAACTCAGGGGAATATCTAAAATGGGGTTTGGGGTATAATACAAAATTCAAAAAAGTTTTCCTAAATGTTTGTTTTTCAGTAAACTCATTGTCTTAATTACAATAATTGAAAAGTCTTTTGTTTTTTTTTAATGTGAAGCTTTTTAAATTAATTACTTATTACGAAATATTTTTGAACTATTTTATCCTTTTCTAATCGATATTTTATATTATATATCATATACTTTTGAAGGTCTGAGTAAATTGACATTTATTTGGTGGAGTTTCGCTAAAACATCCTAAAAATAAATATTCAATTCCAACATGAACTTATGAAAACTATTGATAGAGCTTCCTACCAAGAGTCATCGTAAAAACCATGCTTATACTTTATTCCGCTCAGTTATATACATTTAATTTAAAAAAAAAATAATAAAACTGAAAGTAAAATAATTACTTTGATGTGTGTATACGCGGAAGAAATGTTTAAAATATCTTACAATAATATCAAAAAAATAACTATTTATCGGTCTTTCAAATAATGACTGTTTTTTTTCAAAAATTGAACATTAAGCTAGCTGTATCATCCACTGTGTTTTTTATCCAATATCAATGTTGGCTAGAAATTAGCTTTTAAAATATTTACTGACACTTTTTGGAAAGACATGATATTGAAATAATACCAACATAATCTATTGATTGAATTGGCATTTACTTGGTAGAACTCCATTAATAGCAATGTATTTTAGTTCTACAAAATTATTTTTAACAAATATAGTTGATAGCTATTTCGACTCACGCCATCGTCAGAACTATGCTTAAACTAACATTTGCTTATCTATACCATATTATTACCAACATAATCTTTTTGTTGAGTTGTTGATAATGATCGAAATACTTGAAAGCTATTGTGGAAATAGTATTGATTTTTTTTTTGTAATTATTCAAAATAGAAATAAACTGTTGGAATTTGTGTAGGTAAATTTTATGTTCTTGGTCACCAGAAACATATTTTTATAAATCTCGCAATTTTCCGAAATCCTGAAATATTTTGCGATGAATTAAAACGTGTATGATTTATAATCAAGAAGAACTCTTATTAAATCTATAAAAAAATTAAAATATTTAAAAAAAAATAGTTTTAGAAAAAATGAAAATTAAAAAAACATCTTATTATTATCGTTTGTCGGAACTTGTATCTTTCAATCGTGTTTGTAAATCAACAAAAAAAATGTTTCATTATGACACAAAGCTCTTTTTAAAATATGGAAACCATTGGAATAATAAGGGATTAATACCGCTATGTTTAACAAAATCCAACGCAAATACTGTTTTTTCAAACCTTTTTAATCCCCTATTAAAAGTAATTCATTTTTACGGTGATGTTCTTTTTGATTACTACTTCCTGGAAAAATGGCGAGGTTTGGAACTCACAAAACATTATAATGCAGCAAATAAAGAAGTTGACTGTTGACTTGTATGTTATATTTTTTTGGCTTTCTCCCAACGAAAACATTTAGTTTTATTATTTTTTTTATAACCACCATATTAGGCTAATTTTATTTTAAAAGTGCATATCAGAATAATTTCACTAACTGAATTAAAAAACAATGGAAGAAACTTCAAAATAGTATACTCAAATCTAATTTTACCAAACCTATATTCAGCATAATTTCAGATCTAAAAAATGTCGCAATGATTGCGAAATAAATCTTTTGGCCCGAATACAATACTACAAAAAACGACTCGTAAATAAAGACTAAAAAAATAAAGTATATATTTTTTCAGATGTTATTGTAAAAAGGTATATGGTCATCGATAGGTGCCTCCAGAATGGCATGTGAATGGCACATCCACCATTGGCTTTCTTTTCTCCCATATCCTACGGCATTCTGCAATCCTTAAGCTTCGCTTGATTAGTTGTTTGGGTAGTAGACAATGATCTTCCAGAATGCTGGAATCTTATCCCTTGGGAAAAAAGGTAGGCAAAAAATATTTTGAAAATAAATATTAAAAAAGTATCAACGTATTTCTACATTAATTTGAAAATTGTACAGTTTGACATTTGCGAACATATTATTGCATCGCACAAATTAGTTACTGAAATGTTATTACGCTCGTGGAGTAAGCAAAATTATTTAGTCGAAGCAAATAATTATAAATCAATGCCCATTTGATAAACACATGTAATTATTGATGGAAGCACTTCATTATTAATAGTGATTCAAGTGTTTACTTAGCTTTGGAACAGTATTAATATACAGCTGAATCAGTTTAATGATAAAATCACAAAAGGTCAATTACTAATCAAATACTAGTTATTTCTTGCGTATACATCATCTGTAGGAAAAAAATGGAATTCTCATTGTATTTCTTTTAATGTGTTTGTTAGTCGTCATTTACTATTTTTATACGTAATATTTTATTATTTAAAAATAATGAAATATGATAAATAAAAATATTTCTTGACAATATTTGTGGTTTCTATCATTTTAAAGTTTTATAAAGTCGAGAGTTTGTGAGTAAAGAAAATGTTTAAAGATATCGTAGATCTTTAAAAATTACTTAAGACCACGAATCCACCGATTTTATTATATATATATATACTATACAATAAATTATATTTTAAATCCTTATCCGTTTATGTTGAGCATAAGATCAACTGTAATGGAAATATCTTAACAAAAGTTTTTTTTACAAGAAATGTTGGTGTTGTTCTTTTAGCGAATGAAGTCAAGAAAAAAGGATAGAAGGATAGAATTTGTACCGGAATAGTGGTTAGGTACTTAATCGATTTCAACACGCCCTGATTTTTCAGGTGCGGACGAGAGATAGGGCGAATTACTGTTTGCAATGAGAACTAAACTCATGAAATCTATAACGTAAGATAACTAAGTTGAACACTTTACAACGGACTAGATACGTCTATCAGAAGGTCATAATTTGTCATCGATTTATTTACGCAATCGGTAACTAAAAGTTGATTGAAACACGACTGATAAAAATATCACAAGTACATATTGATATAACTTATGATATCGAATGAAGGTGATTCAATATCAAATTTTAATTGTTACAACTTTGTACAATTCCACGTCTTTTGTCACTAACGACACAGGTTTCGCCTTTCAGCATCTTCAGGAATTCCATCACACGGATGCAACAGAACTGTCAGTTAAACTAAAGACTAAAGTCAGTTCTGTTGCATCCGTGTGATGGAATGCCTGAAAATACCGAATGGCGAAACCTGAATCGTTAGTGAAAAACATGTGGAATCGTACAAATTTGTAACAATTCAAAAATATATATATTGATATATTTAAATAAAATATATGTGAGAAACGTGTAAAAATTCCATCTTCAAATTTAAGTAAGACAATGGCAAAGTACATAATACCATCTTAATTTAATGAAGATAACAACACTGGTAACAGTACAAAATGTTTACGTCAATATCATCATAAAAAAATCTTGGTTTTTTTACAGCATTTTTTTATGGCAGGCAACATGTGTTTTATTCAATTTTTTACTGCGCCTAATATTTTTCCGTAGAGTTTCATATAATTATATTACGTTGAAGCGGATGTGGAGACGCGGGTTGTATGTTTGCAAGGTCTCTCGGAAATGTTTGATGACATATACACTGTACGACATGGCAGACCCTCGTACTATCATGCGTCACTTTCACAATATCGTCGACTTGCGCTATATTTTGCTATCCAATTAAATTACACGATAGTGTGATTTTAGTCCATGCCATTCAAATGTGCATTCTTTCATATATAAAATATTATATCATGCTTAATGTTAAACTATATCGTCACTATATTGATAGAAAAGCACATTTTTAGGATAAAGATTCTAGCCTCCATATTACATGTTCACCAGGTATATAGTTTGTCAAATATAAGATTGATAAAAATTTGAAACAAATATGCTAAAAAACCAATAGAGACAAAAATCCTACCTATAATTCTGTCTAATAAAAATAATTACTGGTAAAATTTATTGCTGTTTTTTCCAGACATAAAATAAGTCGATTTACTTATATATTTCATAAAAAAAATACATTTTTTCTGTTTATAGTATAGCTTATAAATTGCACGGTAAAGATAAAATACTTAAGTGAACGGATGAGAAAGTATAGAAGAAGATAACGGAACATGGAATTTTGTTTATTATTTCAGATATCGATTTAAAAATTTACCTTTGAAAGTGTCCGTTTAGTGATCACAGTATATTCTTATACACTAATCGTTTTATACATTTTAATATAACGATTATTTTTTCAAAATCATATTGGAAATAGAAATTATATTAATCAACCGTCAATTTCGTAGATTCTGATAAAAAAGATGATGCCATTGCTAAACGTTTACTCTACGTTTTCGATACAAATATATACAGTTATTATTGACAAATCAAAATTCGTTTTGGTTGCTATTTTTGAAACATCAATGGTTAGTCAGCTATACATTTATTTCAAAGTAGACACGATTGTGTTGATGATAGAATTTTTGAATGAAAAAAAGTCTAATGAGTATTGAATCGTTTTTTGTATGTATGCGATTTGTGAGATAATTTAAAGTTGAAATAATTCATTTTCAAAATAAAAAGCATGTGATAGCTTAATTGGGTAAATATAGTATTTAGCTCTAGAAATACAGAAATATTCGATATAAAAAATATCGTCCCAAGTATTTTAGCATCAATAATGGTTTTATGTATAGTATAAATATTAAATATGTTATCGTGTAAAAGTTGTTCTAAAGTCGGTATAAACAACCATTAAAAGTTTTGTCGAGCTAAGCCGTTTGATACTTTTACACTAACATTATGGAGTTCTGATAAGTAAATACAAATTCAAAAAATAAATAATATCGCAGTTATATAAAAATTTCCGTTTAACCATTTATCAAAACCGACGTCGGGCTTGTTAAAATTTTTTAAAAAATCTCAAAATGATAATATATTTTATATTTAAACTACAATAAATAAATGTGAATTTCTTACCTAAAATGAATTATTCGATCTATCATTTTTCTCTTCTTGGGAATTATGTGAGTGTGTGCTTAAAATTAGTTTGGTTATAGTTTTGACGATGGTGAACGGCGAAATATTTATCGACAAACATTTTGTTGAACTTAATCATTTAACATTTTTTCCTTGCTATAATATAACTGTCAATTTAATGAATAATAAAAACATATTTTTTACTACTCACATCCATAATATATTTTATGACCAGGACCGGTTTCACTTATCGTGAGCATAATCAACTGATCATAAAATATATTGTGGAAATAAATACTAAAAAAATGTGTTTATATTATGTAAAATATTATGGTATAGTTGTCCTCTTCTGAATAAAATTTGGCTTGTAACAAGTTTTAAAATACAAACGTAAAAAAAAATCATCTTGCTACACAAAGAAAATCTGCTAATATTTGAAACAGCCAAAAATTATACTTTCACCCCAAGTCGTATTTTCTGTTACATGCTATATGAACGTTCAACCCTCATCAGACTTAATTTAAATTTATAAAGTGAAGCTAAATTCATATAAATAAATGCTTACGCAGAGGCACATTTTTTTGGCAGATTTTCATTTTGAAAAATGTGTGCGCATGTGGTATTTGCATTTGACGCTGCGTGAACAAACACATAGAACCGTAACTTAAAAATTCAAATGAAACGTGAACCCAAAAAGAAAGATACCTGACACATGAATAATTTAGCCACTCCCCGTGTCAGTAAGCATTGCCCACTTCAACTCTTTTATTCTAAATTAGATTTCAAGCTAGGATACTTGCTATATGACTGAACTTATGTCGAAAATCGCTTTAAATAGATATGTTAAACATAGAAAAAGAACTAAAAAATATGTTATTCTATCAATTGTAAACCTCAATATCTCGTATGTTTAGTCTCTTATATGACCATTTTTATAATAACTATGACATAAAATTTTTTGGAATATCATAATAAATTTAAATTATTTATAAAAAATAGAGTTTCTAATAGAAAATAAACAATACAATTGAATTTTATATTTAAAGAAGAATTCAGAAGAAAAATAAATTAAAATATTCATTTTTGTGGTCGTTTTGTTTTCACCATCATACATACGATTATTAAAATATTATTATTATATTATATTAATTTTTTATGTTTACGGGGTAACAAGAGAGTTTTCAATACTTTTTTTTTTTAATTATAAAGTGTATAAAATTTTGAATAATTAATTGAAATGGATGGAATTAAGTCGTGTCCAACAACAGTTGTCTGTTTAAATAAAAAAAGCCAGACAATAAACTCAGCGAAAAATTATTTGTTAGAAATAATTCTTTTATTTCAACATCACAATATAAAAATTAAAATATTTAATCCTAATTCAAGCAATAAATCGTATTCATTTTAAGTGAAAATATAATCACTTTTAATGTGTTAACTGTCACTTCTTGATAGAAAGACATGATATTTTAAATAATAAAAACACATTTTGAGTACTTATTATCACAATATATTTTTTGATCAGTACCGGTTTTGGTCATTTCGCTGATTGTGGATGATCAGTTGATAATGTTCGCGATGAGCGAAACCGGTCCTGTTAAAAGATATATTTTGGAAATAAGTACTCAAAAATTTGTTTGAATTATTTAAAATGTAAATATAATGAAATTTAAATAAAAAAGACACTGTATTATAATATATGGAATAACAAAAATATATCATGGTTTGTGATTTTAACTATAAATGTAGTACTTGCTTACCAAACATTTTACGCAGTAACATGTTAAAAAATTTTAAATGAAAAAACATGTGATTTAATTTTTGTTTCTATACTTTTAAATATCCATCGGTATGTTAGAAATAAATTTGAGTTCAGGTAAAGAGAATGTTTATATACTAACCACTACTAAATATTGTAAATAAATCTGTTCGTAAACTAAATACACTTGGAAGCAACGAAAGATTTGCTGATTTTAAACCATATCAATTATACACACATTATAAAACACATTTACAAAAAAGTTTAGTGCTATTCAAGTGAAAATGAATGAGTGAATTTTTGAAAGCATAAAATGTTTTTTGTATATAAACACTGAATAAGTAATTTGTTCCCAGTGTAGTGAAAACCTCTATAAGAAAAAAAATACTTTTTTTTACAAAACTGTTTCTTTTCTATATTCCATTAACTGGAAAATTATTTTGTACGAAAAAAAATATATCGCTTAAAAATCAAATCTCATAACATGATTTACATACATTCATTGATTATAAGTAAGGGTGTCTTGTAAGTTTGTTAATTTTAATTTTCAAATCAACTTAGTTCAATATTTATAATAATCATATACATTAAATAGAAAAATTTTACATTTTATTTTTTTTATGCAAATTCATTTTATTTGAAAAATAATAGGAAATGTCGATTTTTTAATTTTTTCGTTGGTTCATCGCAAAATAGTCAATGTTTATTTTTACTGAAGTTGTTTTTACGTCTCTTCCATTAAATATTGTTAAAGAAGTTTAACTATTTAGGTAACGATTAATTCTTTCCTAAACATTCCCGTATTCATTCCTTTTCAATAAATAGTTATAACATCTGAGTATCGAACAGTTATAGGAAAAAAAATCCCGATGTTAAGCCCATTGTTCCAGAATATTCGAACAGAATATATTATTTTCAATATGTTTTTGACGTGGGCCGGTTTTGAATTATCTTGGAAATATTTCAAAACGCAAGTTTTTCAACATATTTTCTTTCACTGAATCTGGGACAAATATAAAAATATATAAATGAAATATTACATCTTCACTACAACGTATTTCTCAACATTGTTCACGTTTTTTGTGTATAAGATCAGCTACTTGCCAAATATGTACCTACTTATTTTCCTTAGAAACTTTTAGAATTCATTGACCAAGCTCATAAAAAAATGAAATAACTTAAGAATGAAAAACAGGATGCGATTCTCGGTAAGAAATCGTAACTGAATGATTGTTCACTCGGATTATTTGGAAGTGGTCCAAGCCGATATTGAGAGCGTAAAATAATTCTTTCAGAAAAACGAATCTGTTGGAATGCTTATGTGCTTAGTAATAATTTGTTTGCCGAGAGAATCATAATTATTTTTGTTTTTTTATTTATTTTCGGGTACGATAAACTTATACATTGTCATAGATATCTATTTTTAAAATGTTAATTTATTTCACAAAATACGAAATCTTGTAATTTTGATCAAAATATGGTTATCCAACACCGTACTTATGTGGGGTAAATTAAAAAAAATAGTTTAATATGTATTTTTGAAATACATTTTTTTTATCATCTTATATATAGGTATACCATCAGTAATTTTGTCTTAATTCGTGCAGATCGACTGCATTCTACAATATTGCATGATAAATTGGTTATTTGTCATACAGTTTTGATTTATATTGGAGTATTTTATTTTGTCACTACAAAGTTTTCCTTGGATTTTTTTCGATATTTTAATGTGTATTGTTTCTGTTTTATAAAAGAATATGTCTGTATCTGTATTCGATTGGTTATTGCTTATGCTTATGGCTTAAAAGCCATTCGTTTCATTTATTTTTTCATTTGATTTATGGACTATCATCTGAAAACATTTTTCAATGTATAAAAACAACCCCTCTCAATCACTTGACATCTTGATAATGACATATAGAATTGATGTCTTACTTATTACTGTCTGATTTAATTCCGAAGCATTTACATATTTATTAGCTCACTAATCCTTTCGTAGTAGAATTTCGATATTTCCGATTAGTTACTTTCGTGTAATTATGATTAGTTTTCTTTATGATTTTAGATATTTTTGTTTTATATCGACTGAAGGTGATTGAGTGAATTTCAATAAAAAAATTGAATTGTTGAAACTTTGTACAACTCTCCATGCTCCACAAAGAATCCGTGTTTTGCCTTTCGGCATATTCAGGCCATACCGATGAGTTAAAATATTTATTTTGCATCAATTTTATGCAAGAGAAATTGATTACAAAGAAAAAAACGCAAAAGACTAGAATCAAAATATGAATGTGAAATAGTTTTGAAAACTATTGATTTGAATGTAAAGACTTTTAATTGCATATTATAAACAATATATACTGTTATAACATATTAATATATAAAATATATAAATTTACAACAAATAATGATCAATTTTCATTAAAAAGCAATCAGGTAATTTTAAGCTTAGAGATACTTATTTGAAATTGATGGGTAACGGTGAAACTTAACATCACACGAATTGTACAATGTTTCAAATCCGTTGAAAAACTTCAAGCCGGTATATAATTAAAGTTTAGTTATTTCAAGCAAAAAAAAAATGCCACTACTGGAAGAGCCAAGCGTGATCAAGGATTCCACAGCACATATCTTGGAAGAAATACTGTCGCAGTGTTAATTGTAGACAATACGGGGCTGGCCGGTCCATTGTCCCACTGCGAAACTCCGTTCGCACAGAGAAACCGCTGCTCGAAAGAAATTGAATTGTTTTGGTTCTCATTAAGAGCAAAACATATGCCCATTTCATTTCCTTTATATTTTTCTTATGGTATATGCACTATGCTGAATCTCCTCATTAAGTTAAGAAATTACATGCTGTGTATTTAATAGTCTGTGTAGGCGCACAGAATGAAATTCATGTTGAAGTTATATACGACAGTCAAACAATGGGTGTTAGCTGTCATTTCTTGGTGAAAACGAAGTGTTCATTCAGAAACTGATTTTTTAAAATTTTATTTCTGAAAAAAAATATGTGGTATATTTGCTCTTTATTATTTATTAACGTTTCAAAAAGAATCTATTAATTTTATTGCATATCATTTTTTTAAAGGTCTTACAAATAGACGGGTGGATAGAAAATGTATAATAGCTAGCTGAAGACTTTAAATCTTTAAATCGGTGTTCCATAGGCGGTGTGCAACAGACAATGCATTTCAATAATTTTATCAAACGGTTTACTTATTAATGTTTTTAATATATTTAGTTATTCTTTTGGGACCTCTTTCCGACACAGTAGCAAAATTGATCTTACTTTAATATTGATCGAAATAACTTTCCAGAAAGCATCCAGACAGCAGTTATTTCTTTTACGCTTAATTAAATTTTGTGAAATTTCAAAATATTTAACACGATTTAAATATTTACGCTGTAAAAGTGCAAAATAGGTGATGATAAAAAATGCTATTTTTTCAAATGTACACATCAAATCAAAACTTAATAGTTAAGTTATAAGCGATCGTAAATCAAAACTATTTAATTAATTCACACATTTTTTGTGTGAGGTGTGCCGCGAAATTCTGACGAATTCTTTAGTGTACCGTGGGTGACAAAAGGTTACTTAACACTGCTCGAAGTAAGCTCAATCTTAAGATCTTATAGGTGGTAATGGTTTCAAATCTTAAAGAATCTCTACTTATATAAATTTTCCAAGCAAAATTAAAAAAGAAAATTAGGGTGTTTGAGCCTTTGGGCCTTTGGACACCGTTACCACATTGTAGGAAAGACCGACAGCCTTCACTAGGTTAATGAATCGATGTTTATAATGAGACTTACAAACTTAATTAACTTAACTAGCAAAGTACTAACGTAGATATTTTGTTGTTTCATTATAACGTTAGGATTTATAATAAAATAAATCGTCTTAAGTTTCATTTCATTATTATTTGATTATAACATACATGATACACGGTTATATAACTATTATTTTTGTTAGTTTTAGGGTTCGAATACTAAAGGCAGAATAATTTTATCAAAATATGTGTTCTATTTTCAAAGATTTATTTTATTTTAATCCATTTAGAAGCTTTCTTTGAAAAGTATTGGTATCATTGAGTTGTTTGTTGACTCTTTGAAAAAATGATCCAAATGTGCGTCATTCATTTGTTAATTCATATATTTTTCTTTTGTTAATCTTAGTAATGCTTAGGAGAAACATTTTCATGTGCTGTTTTTTCAAGCGGAAATAAATTAATTAATTAACTATCGACTGTGCCTGAGAAAATTTTGTCACAAATTTCAGTGAGTATTTTTGGAACTTTTATAAAAAAAAATTAAATAGATTACTGTTTTAGTTTACTCGCTACTCACCAAGGCGGGCTTTGTGTTTTATTTAAATTTAAACGTCAAATAATTTTAATAAAGCTAACATTATTCGACTTGCGTTACACAAAAATGCTTAAAAAGTTTTCAAGTCAAATTTTTAATTAAGAGTCTTACTAATAGAACGTAAAGCGATGTAGCGAAAAAAATGATCAATTGTCAATACTGCCAAAATTTATTTTAGTAGAATTTTTATGTTGCTTACCTGATGCAATAATAAAAATAAATCAGTGAGAAAAAATAAATCCCATTGTCTGGTTAAGAAAACAGAATAATAAAAATGTATATTTCACAAACTATTGGCTAAAAAAATATATAGTTTCATACAAACATATATAAAATAAAAGAACTGGCCACTTTAATATTTTCGATAGGTTCGGCCGCTACTTACCAAAACCGAATAATGAATAAAAAAAAACGCTTTATTTGAGATAAAAAATTTATCAAGGCATACATAATGGAAGTCGTCATTCTTTTTTTTCGCACTTTGTCGGATTCGTTTTGTTATCCGAGTAACAATTTATTGTCTTAGAGTAGACTTGTTTAATAATTATTTAGTCAAAACAAATGAAATAAAAAAACGTCTTTGAATGTAATTTTTAATAATAAATCTCTACCTGTCCTCTTCTTTTGAAACATCGACCTATTTGCGATAAAAAAAGAAAATTAATTAAAATTTTCCAATTGTGTCTCGGCCATTTTAACTGCTGAATATATTTTTATGCAGAAATGTACTGAGACGCTGTGAGAAAAATTACAATAATTGTCGAACGCAAATTTATTGAAAATTTGTTATGTTTATTAACTGTAACACCTCTCAATAATAATTCAATTTATATTTTTAATGAATTATTAAAATTATTTGTAATTGAAATTGTACATCAAATATAAAAATCATATTTTATTTCAATTTGTCGGATTTTTTTCCTGATCGGTAAACACGTGATATTGAGGTCATTAATGATAGTAATCAAATCAAGTCACGTTTGACGCGCCAGTCATTTTGGTATTTTAAAATTTGCCATAAAAATTTTGATAAATATTTTATTTAAAGATATGCTTAGAAAATATTCATCGCGATTAATCAAAAAATGAGATATCCTACGTTAACACGACGCTATAATTTTGTACATTATAAATACTTGCTTTTTGGTAATGTTTAAATATTTTTTTTTAGATTAATGCTGAAAATGGGTTGGAATGCAAAATTTATGTTTGGAATAACATTGCTTGTAAACCAAAAAAAAATATATTGATTCTTTTTTATTTTCTGAAAGACACTGAGATAAAAATATAATAAAAAAAACGAAGGATGTTGCGAAAAGAATTACATTTTTTTAATATTTTCTAGGCTACATTTTCTCACGTAAACCATTATACAAGGAATACTATTGTGTTTTGAATTGTATTGGAATTAATTGGTTATTTAAAAAATATTTTATGTTGAAAAAATATTTTATTTAAAATATATTATATTAACTATGACTTCCATATCTATAATTATATGTTTCTTCGATTCCATTCTATTCAGATTTAAAGTCGTATAAATATGTATTTATATATTTTTTTTTATATATTTTATATGTTCCTGTATTAAAATAAGCAAATATATATTTTTTTTTAAACTCTCGTTATTATTATATATTCATTTAAAATCGTAAAGTGTATATACCGATATATTCTCAAGTAGTCTATACGCATTAACATATTATAATACAGCCCTGCATTTTTTTGAATGAATAATTCTTACAAAATGATTAATGATGAATAACTCTTTATGTATTTTTTTTTCTTTCAGTTGGCAGCTTTGCGACAGATATGTCACACAGCGAGCCGAAGCCGACTGATGAAGGCAAGTTACCCAATAGAAAAAAAAAACCTCTTAATTTTATTTTATCTCAATATTTTATGATTAATAATTAATTGACTCTTAAGATTTTGTCATGAATGATAGTTAGTTTTACGTTTCGGACAATTAACCAGTATTTTTATTTTTTTACCGAAAGCACAACATCATGCTTAACAATGTTGCATTCAATGATATAAAATGTGATTACGAAAACTTTTTTTTAACTGATTTTTATATCCGCAGGAAACGCTTAATTCATGTATGTACATCAACAAATTTCAAAACATTTAACTAGTAATGTATTTGGATAACAAATTTTGCATATTTACAACATCAGATATAAAGAAATCGAAACCATACCGAAAACAAAGTTTTCCCATAAACAAAGAATTTTGAAATACTAATTCTTGCGTTAAAACTTTTCTTAACTATCTAATAAATTTGGTAATAGTGTCTAAAAATAATTAAGCCGATGATACTTTGTCGAAAATTAGGCGTTGAAGCTTTTTTTTTCATTCGAGGCTTTTTCAGATGTAGAGTTAGTCATTCACAATCAGCAGTTATTAATTTTAAATTGTAATGATATTTTTATTTCTATCTGATTTTGTGGAATTTGGTCATTTGCTTAAAATATTGACAAAGAGGGTGTAAATATTGATGTCTTATTTAATCAGAATGGTATGATTTGTACGCAATATATATATTGATTTTGCACCGTATAAGAATGGATCAGAATTCATTTTTTTATATGTACAGATGTATCATGGACTTCAACGCGATATAAGGCACAGAGATAATGTAGCTCATAAAATAAGATCTAAAAAATTATGTAAACAAGAATTAAATTAAAAAAATTAAACGTTTGACTTGCGTTATCAATTGGAAGTATTAATTATACTTATTTGAATAAGGCATTTGAGAAATTTGTGGTGGAAAACGGGAAATAAACTAACATCGATAAAATTGCAAGGTGCGATGTATTAGATTTCTCAAGGGACATGTGATACATAAAAAACTTAATAACGTAATTGGTTTTGTCCATTAACATTAATCACTTTGGTAAAATACTTAAGCTAAAAGGCATGGGAAACAATTACAATCTATTGAGCAAAAAAATATTACGGACAATTCAATATAGTATTTAATTGTTCGACAAAACATACAAATTATTGCTTTAAATATTTATATGGTTTTTTTGATCACACGGTAAAATTTTTTAACCAAAGCAATACAAATTTGTGAAACTTTGACGACAAAGAATTATCGCATATTTATTGATTGTATTGGCATTCACTTGGTAGAACTCCATTATAACACGGTGAAAAAATAGCAATTTTTTTTTAGTTCTACAAAATTATTTTTAACAAATATAGTTGATAGCTATTTCGGCTCACGCCATCGTCAGAACTATGCTTAAACTAACATTTGCGTATCTATATATAGCTGTGCAGAAAAGGCACACAGCACATCCTCTCTCCTGTTCCAACGGCCTAGCTTGTTACTTTAACACAATGACACAAAATTTTCAAAATTCTAAATGAAACAATAGGTGTCTATGACAATAAGATTATATGTGTGACGGAAGTGATCCTTAGTAAATCAGACCAACCCTTTGTGCAACGGCTGGACAAGTGGCGATACTATTATGTTAGAAGGATCACTTCCGTCCCACATATAATCTTATTGTCATAGACACCTATTGTTTCATTTAGAATTTTGAAAATTTTGTGTCATTGTGTTAAAGTAACAAGCTAGGCCGTTGGAACAGGAGAGAGGATGTGTTGTGTGCCTTTTTTGCACAGCTATATATAGATAAGCAAATGTTAGTTTAAGCATAGTTCTGACGATGGCGTGAGCCGAAATAGCTATCAACTATATTTGTTAAAAATAATTTTGTAGAACTAAAATACATTGCTATTTTTTCACCGTGTTGTAATTATCGCATAATTTAGAAAATGGCGAAGAAATTATTGTTAGGTAATTAAAATTTGAAGTTCCATAATTAGAAAAACCAATAAGGAAAATTATTTTTAAAGTCTAATGAAATATACGTAAATTTACAAACACGAAAAAATATTTTAGCTCTTAAATTTCACGGAAAAATTCACAGATTTGCGATATGTATGAATCCCGTTTAATGAAAACTAAAAAACTATGTTAAACTAATAACTTAAAACATCCAAACATGGCATAGTAGGTGTAACGGTTTTTGCTTTTAAACGCTTCACATAATATACGTTGAAAATATATTTGATGATAATAATTATGAGCTGATTTTCCATAGACATATATTTAAGCTCGTAGATAGGCTTTGTGAATCTTTGTGTTATTATTTGGTATTTTGGAAAATCATGCTTTTACACAAAGCATTGGAAAAGGTGTACGAATTAGTGATGTATGTTAGTGAGAATAATGCTAAGTAATGTTGACATGAAATCGAACATTTTATTCATGAATAAATGTTTCCATGTGTCAAAAAAAATATTTTATTTATAAACTTATTTCAAGTGTAATATATCTTAAGAATTAGCAACGATCTTAAAGCGATATATTTTTTTTTATTACAGCTAAAAATATGTTTTTGAAGTTCAAAAATTATTTAACAACACTTTGATGACCATTTTATTCAAATTTTAATTTACGTTAATTATACAATAACATATTATACTAAATGTGACATTAAATTTCACCACTCCTGTCTTCGTGGTAGTAATCTGAGGTCATATTCATTTATGTGTCGCACTGGAGATTAAAACATACTTACAGCTGATGGATCGGGCCATTAGATACACCTTTCAATTAATTAAAATACTAAAGTTATCCACTGATGTCTCTGTTTAAAAAACACCAATTAATTTAAACTAATTAGTTAATGTCGACAGTAAATTTTGATCAACATTTAACTTAATATTAGTCATCATGCTTGTAAAATATCGAGGGAGTTAAAATATTTGTCAAAAATAAATTTTAATTAGTTGTTCATTTTTAAATTAAGCTCTAGTCACTGACAAATATTTTGTTGATACTTTTTGTAGTGTGATACCAAATTCAGTGATTTTCAACGTCAGTTTTGAATTTGAATTTGAAAATTTGTTTGACGGTTTATTTGTAAACAAAATGTCAATGCGCCATGCATTTATCAAATATAATTGAACGAAGAGAACGTATATAAAACAAATGTTATATATACAAAATATTCATGAAATTCTTCTTCTTTAAATCGTTTACAAAATATTGTGCTTATTTTTGATTTATTGGTGATTGACATATATGTATTTGCTAGAAAAGTGCCTTTAATAAATCCATAGACGGGATTTTATCGTCAAATTTGACACTCAAAATCTTGTCAGCATTTTTATGCATCTTCACTTTAATGTCTGTTGAAAAATGACATGTATCAGGGAAAAACGCTTCTCTGTTAAGTGCTTTTGAAACCACAGTCATCAAAAAAACCACCTATATATCGGATTTTTTTACAAAGGATTGTGGCTCTGATTATCATTTCGTATAATTGAAATGCTGCCTTTCAAAACAAATTATTTTGAAACACTCAATAGTGGAAAATAAATGAAAATTCTATTTATAAATTTGCAAAAATAATAAGCAGTATGTGATATTTTTTTTTAATGTTGTATATTTTCAATAATAATTTAACTCTAATGGTTTATGGTCATCGTCAGAATATTACGAGTTTGAAACCGATGTTAAAATAACATCATATAGTTTTTGTAGAACCAAAAAATTTCTTATTTTTAGCTTACAAAATGTATGATAACATAATGCTTTACACCACATAGCAGGCCATTTTCTAACATTTGCTCATTGGACAAACATATTTTAAAGCAGTGGTCCGAAATCTTTTGTCTTCAATGGTACATCAACGTTTCTCCTTAATTTTTTTGGCACACCTCAAATCAATATCCATAAAAATGCGAATGATTCACCATAGACGCATCTGTCAATAACTCATCCTTTATTTATTGTTCACTATATTTACACAGGTTTTCTTTATAAATACACATTATGCATATTATTGTAGATTGTGTGTGTAAATATGGCATATTATTCGAACAAAGAAATAATTATTTCTGTTCCTCCTTGATTATTATGTTAGAAAAATGGGATGTGGCACACCTAGCACTGGCTGGCGACACATTGACGTGCTGTGGCACCCGGTTGTGGAGCACTGTTTTAAAGCACACATACCCTCTTACGATTTTCATCGTTGTATTGTAATGAATTAAACAAATAGATAAAGAAAAAAATATATTATTAACAATTTTATTCTAGTTATTATAATAATATTATACAACTGGTAATGCTAGGAGTCACTAGCATGCAGGTTTAAAATCATCGCATTGAAAAATCTATAAATATTATTTTAAGAACTCAACTCAAAATAACGGTGTTGTAAATTTATGATTTCGACTAAAAAAATGGATCGTTGAAACGTTGTTCACTTCCGTAAGCTTCATCACTGAGGATATAATTTTTTTATAGCGGCATCTTCGGGTATTCCAGTACAAAGAAGAGGTAATAGAAATATTGTCCAATATTAATCTGATAGTCGACAGTCTGAATAGGATTACTTACTTAAAAGTGAAAGAAAGCTGGCGGAATTATTATTGAAGTAACAATGTTGAATGGATCTTGGCTTTATGGAAAAATTATGCTTTTTTTCCATAATGTGGAGGTATGGTAACCCAGTCATAATTCGTATGTAAAACGTTACTATTTGAAAACATGCCACATTTTAGAAATTATTATCAATGGAATAGAGCGCATGTATAATTCCTTCAACAACGGTAAATTGTGAACCCTAATTTGTATACATATAGCATATGATTAAAACTACTTTTTCAAAGAAACATTTTCTTATACAGCACTGAAATCAACGACAAATTTCCGCAATAATATAATCAAATATAAATGAATTAACGAATTACAATCTTACTTAAGATTTTGAGATATTTTCCGCTGAATTTGTTATATCATGTCAGTAATATCAACATATTACTTCACCTTATACGAGAAAATTACTACCATTAGTAAATTATAACTGTTAATTCAATCGAGCGAAATGTTTCCTGTTATAATAAGTAGAACGGAAGAACAAGTAAAACACGTTTTCTTTGTAATGTGAGTAAAACTTTGTCACTTGAGATGGCTTCATTACATATTAATAAACTCGATGTTGCAAAGGATACGTAATTAGCTTAACAGAAGTGTTATCAAGAATTATTTTCAACTTATACCCCTTTGTAAACCTTAAACTTTTGGAAAATGAATAATAATTAATTCATTTTGAGAGATTACTCCATTATTCAAATGCAAATCTTTTACTTTGGATGTTGTTTATACCGTGTTAGTTAATCATATCGACTGAAATCACTTTAAATTGAATCTATTGTTAAGCAAAGGCAATTATTACACCTCCTCTAACATTAATGAATTTATAGTATTACAACAAACGCAATTCCTTTCTTTTAAGGACTTTGGTCGAATTAGATTCATAATTGTGTATGTTTTGTTTGTTACAGGACAATCGTTTCCAAAAAATAAATGTTTATACTTGTCGATAATTAAATATTAATACCTCAATATATTCCACATAGTTTTGTAGTTTTGTCAATCAATTTCAAATATTCAAGAGTTTTCATAAATTTATCGTTATAAAATAATATATTATTTAATAATAAAAATATTTTTTGTATAATTTTTAAGTGTTTGATAATTAACCGACAAAGCATTCCATCATTGTAATAAAATAAAAATAAATTTAATAGCAAATTAATCTATACAATTATTAACAGTTATATCTTTCAACTGAATAAATTCGATATTCAATATGAAGGTTTATGACATCACTCGTAGTTGTATTCAATTAGTATTCTGAACGAATGAAGTGAGGTCATTTTTAATAACGCGAAAGAAAATTTTGCTTTTACATATTTTTGTTTTTACTTTACGAATCGAAGATGTCTCGTATTTCCGAAAATTTCAAAATAATTGTCTTTGATGATTATCGATATTTGAAAAATAATAAATATTAACGGTTTTTTTATGGATTATAATATTATATGTAAATGAAAATATGAATGCCACAAGTTAGTGCAGATATCGATGCAAAAGTTTATCAAAGGCAACACTGAATTCAAGGAAAGCTTTTTTATCTTTCTCAGCCCTAAAATGAAAGCTAAAAATATTTATTTATTGAATAATTTTACCTTCAGCTATAAAAAATATATGATAAGGTATACAAATCTACAAAATGACATATTTGGTTTAAAGAAGGATTGAGAGAGGGTCAAATGTTTGACCCTCAAAAGAATAATAATGTGGTGGAAAATTCACCCTGTGGTATATTTTTTTTATTTTTGAAAACGTATGTATTTTCCCACTGTTCACATTGAATGGTTGAAAAAGCATGTTCTCGGATACGGTTATTATGTAAATGCCAAGCTCTAAATTTAACATTTTTTTTTTTAAATCGGACATGAATGGATTGTTCATTATATTAATTTTAGACGTCAGTTAATTAAGATGCTGCTGGAAAAAAATTTAACATTGATACAATGTTTAGCGTCGAATATCGACATATTGTGCGTGGTCGTGAATGAGTACAGACGAACACTGTTTATGATATATTGTAGTTGGATAATTTTTGTCTGAACTAACTTAATTAACTTGTTGGCCAATATCCAATGTTTACTGCCTTGTTTCTATGTTTAAATCGATTCTTATCATAAAAAAGAAATAAATATTTTTTTTCGTCATATAAATATATAATATAATTGTAATAATATATTATTGTGTCTTAATGTGTGATAATGTGTATTTATGAAATCATTTGGTTGGGATTAGGAAGTCTCAGTTTTCGTAGACTAACAAATCTCAATGTATGTTTATGTACAAGCATTTGAACTGTAAATATAACTTCTAATAGTTTGACATACCACTCAAAATCGGCCAGTGAATAACATCATTCTCGGTTCCTCTACATCCAACCCTACGATTTAATTAACGAGCGTCTTTTCAATAGAAATTTCCCCCAAGAGGCTCTATTTAACTACCCTTCATATTGACAAAGTGGAGTCAGATTCATAATAAACGCCTTTAGATAATTTATTGAGATTACGCGTTCACGGCATTATATTAACGTTCTGTTTTCAGAGAAAATTGATAAATCTGATCGGATAATTTATGTTTATAATATTATTATGAAATATAACAAAGGCAAACTTCACAAATATTAGTGCCTAATGGGGAATATAACGCTTAATAATTGTCTTTGTTAAACATGTAACATTAAGTAAAAGTATTTTTATCCTTAGAAACATAAAATTGAATGTTACTTATCCATTACGAATATTTATAATAATATACAATTATTTATATCCTTATGAAAGTAACTTTAGAAACACACCTTTTAATAATATGCTTTATTGACTCTCGTTATACGAAAATTCAACTGTTAATATTTGATTCAATTCTTATATCACAAAATCAATCTATTACCCCTAAAGTTTGAAAATGTAGTAAAGCTAATTTTCCTGAAATTTAATATACATCTAACACATTTTAATCGAACAAAAATATCTAAGACAAGCATGTATATATATATATTTCAAGTTGTTTTTTATATGTTGTACTCACATGAGGTATTTTTTATAAATAATATATATAACTGTTAATGGCGGTTGCTAGTTGGCGAGTCTAAAGTTATGCATATTCATTCAATAATCCGTAAATATTTAAAAAAAAAATTTAACACCAAGTAACGCTGTTGTGAATTTATGATATCGATTGAAAACAAAAATTGGATCGTTCAATTGCTGTTCACTTCCGCAAGCTTTATCAATCATGATACAGATTTCGTATTGCGGCATCTTTGGGCATTCTAGAACAAAGAATAGACAATAAAAACTTTATTCGATATTTTCACTTTATTAATAATATTGTATTTGGCATAAAAACTATAAAACTTGAATTTGAGTTTATCATCTTATAAATTTAACAATTATGTTTTTTTTTGTTTTACTTGAAAATTGAATGTGTATAAAATTTGTTCATTTATTTAAAAATTATTATAATTTTTTTTTATATATATTTAACATGAATTGTTTTATTTTAGAGTTTAGTCTATTTTTCTCTTTAATTATAGTACCAAATCTTTAATTTCACTGATATGGCTCATTAAAACGACATACCCAAGCGTGTCGATTCCTTTGTAAATAAACTCAAACTTAAGCCGTATTATGAAAGCCTGTTTGTTCGTTGAATAACAAAACTTGTGTGGTTAATAAATTTACTTTACAGTAAAATAGTTATATTCAGTTGTTTACCGTTAAATTGATGATATTTTTATACTTTTCTATTCTTCAAGGCCTATTTATGTTATTGTGCATTGCTGACCCTTCATAATAATTATAAAATTTGGCTATCGAGCCGAAAAGCTAAAGCTTGATAGTGAAAATGTATGTTTTTTAATATTTCCTACTTTGTTTCAGGTGTTTCATTCATCCCTACAACAAAGGCATCAATCCAAATAGACCCAGTCCACATAGACCACAGGAAAAGCAATGAGGCCTATCTGGAGATAACTATCAACGAAAATGCGAATACAAAAAATGATTTTAATAAATACAAAGAAGAAAACTCATATCCTACATTGAATGAAGCATTTTTGAATAGCTATCCCGAAACAATGAACTTGTGGTCCAAACTAGAACACTTTCCTCTTAGACAAAATGATATTGTAGGCAAAAAGCAAATTAGTGAACCAAGAGGCTACATTATTACTGATGACACCGAAGTAACAAGAAATAAAGAGGACCTTAGGAATTGGAGGAAGAAGAATAAACACGATGTGTCTTATTTAGTTTTAAGTGAAGAAGAAAACTCGTTTTTAAAAATGCTTAAACATATTGATTTAAATGATAAAAGTAACAAAATATATCATAATTTAGGTAATGTACGTAAAGATGCATATCCAGGTAATTTTATTGAAATTGAGAACAAAGAAGAGAAAAATCAAAGAAATAAAGAAAATTTTAAATATATAAATAGTAAATTAAATAGTGCTAGTTCTTGGCATCGTGAACCTAACAATAAAATCCAGTTTAAAAATATATTAAAAAATATTGAGAGTGATGATCGTAGTGGGGAGAAGAAGATTTTAAGTCATCAAAGAAGTACAACTGAAACGTCATTGATATATTCTGATTTGAAGGCGCGAGCCACTATGATTGAAAGACTCAGGAGAGATGTCGCTGATCCAATCACCATCGAAGGTCCTTGCAAGACGTTTGCAGAAGGCGATCCAGGTCAGCAGATGTTTTACAGTCCTGGATTTCCAGATAATTATCCCAACAAGACTGACTGTGTAACAGTTTTGAAAGGTTAGTACAAATCTTTTTTTATAATATAAAATACTTTTTTGACAGATCAAATAAACCAAGACTTTTTCAACTAATTCATATCATCTTAAATTTCATAAATCTTGGAAGAAAAAATCTTTTCCGATATTCCTTTTTAATAAAAAAAAACAACTAATCCAGCATCTAGTAATAATAAAATTTATTTAATTGATGAAAATTATTATTACAAAGCAAAATATGATATACTTGTATTTGTGCTGAGAAGTTGAATCTTCATAAATATGTAGCACTACTTGAACGTTATCTGAACACGTGCCTTAACCCGTTGAGTAGTGAGTTATGTTTTTACGAAATAAGTTTAAGTTTAGTTAAATAAAAAAAAAATTTTACACCTCATAAAATTATGTGCTTTTTCGTGGTTAAAGTTAGAAAGAATATTTATTATTATATCACGTAGTAAATAAAGTTGTACAATTGAGAAATGCATAGCAATAAAGGTAAATAAATTTATCCATTATGAATTTTCTAGAAACAATTACTTAAGTTTTAGTTTATATTGACACCTATATACACATACCTACATATTGATTCCTAGAAAGAAAGCGGTTGAACAGACAGTAAATTTTATGATACATGATTAAAAGTGTAATTTCTTCGAATTTTTTTTCGTAAAATTCTTTTATTAATTTAAAACAAATAAAAAATGTAAGCCCGACTGCTTAAAATTATTGACAAATACGTTCAGAATGAATATCTGAAGAAATTATAATTATTTCAACAAAAAAACGGAACTTGCAATTGATAAAAGACATCACAATATTTGAACGTAAATGTACAGCCATACTCCTCAAAGGGTTAATTATTAACAAAGGAAACGATTCCAATATAAACACTAAGAGCTATTAATTTCCAAAATTGTATCGTTCAGGTCAAGTGTATGAAACAGCTAAGCTTTTTCTAAGTATTGACCTTTAACGCAACTCGAAAACCATTTTCTTATTCACACTTAGTTTACTTCATCTGATGATAATCTACTTAAGCTGCCGAGTATTACGAACGATTAATGCAAAATCGTGATAGTAGATTTCGTGACTTAACTAAAAATCTCCCTCGAAGGCGTGCAGTAGATTACCAGGGTTGATTGGTATGGCAAAGGGGGGAGGGGAGATTTGACTAAAAAATAAGTTCTTCCACTCAACGTATGCAAGATAAAGTCCGAACGACCTACTAAATAACAAAATACAAATCCGATATAGCCACTCCGGTTTTAAGGAGTATATTTGCTTGGTTCTGAAAATCAAAGACGAGCTAAGTACGGATTTTATTTTATTATATTTTTTTCGCATAGTATATAACATAGTATGCGTTTAACAGTAATATGATAATAGATACACGCCATTTGCAATGTATACTGTCATAGTAATAAAAAAAAAATCTGAACAGTATGGCTTACTGAATCATAGTACACATTTGAACAAAAACCTTCTTTCATATGGTTAATTATTAAAATTAATAATAATTTTACCAACGAAGTTGTTTGACTTCATAATAATCATTCGCCAATTAGAGTGTGGCTCTTATTTTATGCTGTAATTTTGATTAAATTATTGGTTTTACATTTAAATTCACAAAATTAAGAATAATTTTGATCATAGTTTGTGACACACCAATTTACATAGTGTGCAATATATTTTATATCAGAAAAAAACAAATAAATTCAAATTTCATATCCAGAATATCCATTTTACGTGTATCATATATCAAAGAAATACTCTTTTTTTCACTAACGTTTTTTAACCATAGACAATCAGAATCAAAACGGCAGTAATAATACATGAGGCAATATTTCACCAGTGATAGCTATAAACTACTTTGGGGATAATGGCTATTTGTAAAATGTTTTATCGCTTAAGTTATTAAAAAATGTTTGAAAATCATTACTTTTCTATGGGTTGTATATAATTTTAGAATGAGAAAGGAAAAAGAAAATATTTATAAGTATTCATGGATTTATTGCTCAGCTTTGCTCCCCATAGATTTAAAATTATCACCAATTCATCACGAGTGCACACCCCGCTCTCTTTCTACCAAATCACATAAATTTCATCTTTTATTAGAATACGGAAGCATTTGAATAACTAATGCATTAATATTTTTTTGTATGCTACAAATAATAAAAATAGATATACTCTCTGGCCCAGCTCTTGGTGTATTGATAAAAATATAATTCATGATATCGACTGAAGGTGCGTGATGGAATTTCAATATCAAATTTGAACTGTTACAATTTTGTACGATTCCACATGTTTTGTCACTAACGACCCGGGTTTTGCCTTTCGGCATCGTACAAAATTGTAACAATTCAAATTTGATAAAAATATGTTTTCTGATAATTTTTATGTATGTTAACGTTGTCAGGAGAAAATACTGCGCGTCAAATCTTTTTTTATAAAAAATTGAAAATACAACATTTATCTTAGAAATTGCAATTTCACATCGCTACCAATTACAGTTTTATAATATTAAAGTTTTACTTTTAATAATAATCGACAATGAGTTAAAATACTATTAAAATATTGATGAAATTCAAAATAATAAATGGTTAAAAATAAGACTACTAGATTGATATTAAAAAAACCTTTGAACCGATCTAAGATCATTGGTAGAACATTACAGTTTTAAAAGCTACCCTTGCAAACCTCGAAAGCCGAGCGGCTCTTACCCACGTCAAGATCGCTGGGAACATTGACGGGTAAAGGTTGTTATAAATCACTGGCGGTGGAATAATTAAGGATATTTTCCTCGCTTACCAGCTGATTTTACAACCGCTCAATATAATTATTAACTTATGCACGGGACCGGTTGCAGGTTGAATACATTGTATTCGGGTTTAATGGCTACAGAATTTGATATTGCGAATCACATGATGAAATGATTTATGTGCTGGGTATTGTACTCTATATTTAGAAATTATTTCACTCATTAAGGATGCGAAACCGTGTAATCAAAATCTTTGTGTTCAGTTGATAATAAAAAATGTTTAATTTAAATTTACATTGACTGTCTCCTTTTTAAAATGAGAGAGTAATATCGACTTACGCAAAAATATTTTTGGGTAATGGTTATAAAAGTTCCCCGACCTCTGGGATAGATGGATCTAGCTAAAATAAAACTAACGGTTAGCGATTACTACTGCTTAAACATTTAAAGTATTGAAAAAATGGGAATGAGTTTAAGGATTGTAATATCTATGCGTTTAAGCAAAAATACATGAAATATAATCAATTTACAAAACTTTCGGTACTAAAACTCAACCCCGTGAATTCCGTGACCAAAATCAGCGGCTTTTTTCATCGTTTTACGGACCACGCGTTAAATATAAATATTTATAAACTAAACTATTTATGAAAACTTTTGAAACTAGAAAATAGGTACATGTACTGATAAATTCACTCAGTAAACAAACCATCACTGGGATGATGATAATGTTTTTATGAATATAAATTCTCGTAAAATGTCATGAAAATAAGAAATGTGTTAAGATTTCTTTTATTTAAATGTCACCAAACTGTCGCAATATTTAAACTTTTTTCGGCTTTGACAAAGTTAAAGTCGCGCCAAAACAATTACTGTCAAGTCTAAGGGAAACCTAAAATCAAATAATAGTATCATTCAGTGTCACCATTATTCAGAAAATCAGTGGTGCGTTTTTTGTCTGACAGAAGTATACATTTTTATCTGTTTCCATGATTAAATTGACTATTAAAGAACCAAGTAACGTAAACTTTTTCACAAGAGCTTGCTGTTTTTAATTAGCTTCAAAGCTCAAATGGGACACATATAAAGATGATGTCGATAATTAGCTCATCACGCTCACAATGTTCCGACGCCTATGGTCACAAATGATTCAATCTATTGAGAATATTTTTTCAAAAGCTACACGTAATATATCTTTTAACGTTTCGAAAATATAGAAAATAAATGAAAAGAAGCAAAAATTATTAGGAACGTTAAAAATATTTAAACTCAGGTAACGTATTTTTAAAAATTGGAATTTATCACAAAGAATCATTTTATAGTACATAAATATTTCTATCTCTTACTGTACCAGAAACATTACTTAAAATTGCTTATTGTATATTTTTTGAAGTTTATAAGCATTTTCTTCTTTAAAATATGTATATATAATATATTGTTAGAAAAAATAAGCATAAATCACAAACAATGTTTAAGAATAAATATATACACATCTTACGTGCGTAGAAAAATTTACTTTCAAGAAGCGAAAATGTTAACCAGTAAAAGTTTAGACAGGTGGTCAACTTTGTCTCCTTTGGATGTTCTGTAACCAAACAAAAATATAAGTAATGGATAAAAAATACCTTAAATTCTTGCGGTAGTTAAACTACTGCGTACTCCATTACAGTACGTATTACAAACCCTTACTGACCTATGCATCAAAACCATACACGTTAAAGTTAAACTGATAAAGATATCTCATACTTTTTTTAATATTTTTTTCAAGCAAATATGCAACAAAAATATATGTTTTTATACAGAACGTTGTACAATTGGTGCGCTTAAAATGACGGAAGATGAAGTTATTTGTGTTAATCCAACGTGAAGTTGGATTAACCATAGGATGTTTCTTTTAGAGGTATATAACTTTAAGTTGGTAACACTTATTTAAATGGCGGCCATTTTGTCATCTGTTAAGTGATTTATGGTTAATTTGGTTTGGCATTTTAACATGAATTGACTGACGCCTGAACAACGCTTCCGAATTGCTTAAATATATTTTGAAAATCATGATTCAGTTAAAAATATGTATCGCGCACTACATCCATATTACGGTCAACATAATCGTCCGTCAGAGCAATTAATTCGATTAACTATGGAACGTTTTCGCACCACGTTTACTCTAAATGACAATACGCATCCAAAGAGTTGCTGTGCAGTGCGTACAGAAGAAGTCATTGCTGCTGTAGAGCGTTGCGTAGAGGAAGACCCGAATCAGTCTATCCGCCATCGTGCACAGGAATTGGATATGTGTTCTATACATCTAAAAAAACACCGTTTATTATAAAAATGTTACTAGGAAACTATTAAAATTTTTAAATATTCTACTAACATTATTATAAAATAGAGAGCGTTGTAACAGAGGGGTAATAAAGCACAATACAATGACCAATTATCAGAATGAAGATTTCAGCACCCATCTCACGAAACGAAATAATGGCATTTCTGTTGAAACCCATCACTCAATAACAATAAACTTTCGTCACTTCACTATTAAAGGGAGACTGTCACTTACTTTGATACCTCAAAGTTACAGACCCAATCAATTCATTCAAGTAGGTAAATAATTCTTACAATAGGGGGAGGGGTGCAAGTCTGGGGGATGAAAGCTCCTTTGAAGTGAGGCGTTCAAGTATTGGCCTTTTAACGTCTATTTTAACATAGTTATATTTGACAATCATTGATGTGATTTCAAAAAGTTGAAGGTGAGTGAAAAGTTATTGTTCAAACAGTGAAAATTTTCCAATTTATTTTACCTTTGGAATAAGGAAAAGGGTAAAGCTAAAGTATTTTTGAGAATGTTTGTGCGTGAATACATTATTATCGGAGGGACTAAAATTATTAATTCGGTTGACATAATATACTAGTCGAGTCTCTTATAAAAAAAAGACCGATTTTACTTTTTGAGCTCGTATGTATGGTGCCATTGTGTCCGTTCGGAATAGTGAATACAATTTAATTAGATTTTTTTCCCTACTTCAGTGTTAAAAATACATTTTTGATACGAAACCCATAACACCACATTTGAAAAAAGTGTTCGTTTAGTATTTTAAAGGTAATTTTTAAAAAAGTAGCTCTTTAAACATAAATATTGCGAATTAAAATTTAAAATATTACCTCCACTATCTAATCTTATTTTACTAAAAACACTTTCAACGCATGTTTCTCAGAACTCAAATTTTGTTTGCGACAGTATTTTTATAGAATGAAATACTAAAATATTTCACTTCTAAGGTTATAACTGTCTTCTTCTTCGTTATAACTTCTTGATGGAAAGGCATGATATTTTAAATAATAAAAACACATTTTTGGGTATTTATTTCCACAGTATATTTTTTGATCAGGACGAGTTTCGCTCATCGCGAGCATTATCAACTAAATATTGTGGAAATAAGCACTAAAAGATTGTATACATTCATACATTTTATGTAAGTATTGTCCCCGAATTAAATGCGCTTTGAATTGTTACTTTCAGAGTTATTTTAACTGTTAAAGTTAGAGTAAAAAATACCAATTTATCAAATACAGTATGCAGTAAATAGAAATAAGCGTTGAAATCTAATAAATGTAATGGTGTAAGACACGCAAGCAACAAATTGTTTTGACATATGTACTACTCGCACTTAAAACGATGCTTTGAGAAAGAATTTTCGCGTTTATTTTTTCTCGTAAGAACTAGGTTGTCATATTTAAGTGTATGATAATTTTTACTACAATTTCATATTTACTCTTTTTTGTAATAAAAAAGTTGTCAGATTAACTCACAGTCAGATAGCATAAGAATATACTTCTTCAAATGCTTATATTTTAAATTTGAGTTGTTGAAACTTTCAGTTTTGTCTTTCGGCATCTTCGGACATTCTATCACACAGATGCGACAGAAATAACATATAATAAACATTTAGAATTGGTTTTATACCAAATGAGTTAATCACAAAGAAGTAACACCGAGAATTCCGAGAATAAAGAGTTGGTTGAATGAGTTGGAGTTGAATGTTCTACAATCTAGACAATCGCTAATTACTCTCCATACGCACTAATTAAATGAATCGGAAAAGTTGAACAAAATTTTGATGTCACAGACATTTATGCTTTTAAAAGTCAATTGATAAACGTGTTTGGTGATTTGATTTCATGATTACTCAAACCAAATAATGTTGACCACCCAGTTTCAGAACCGGCTCTTTTAAAATAAAATTAAAAATATTTACATAAATTAAATTAATTTTAGTGTTTTAAATACGAATGAAAAAATGATGTGGACTTTATTACATCTTTGTGCGAATTCTTTGTATATCATTCAGAATTGTATTCTTTTGCTTTTATTGCTATAATAATTTTATTATCATGCATAGCTTTGTTTTATATCTTCAAGGCCCGTACGTAAGCTTGGTCATAACCTATCTATTTGAAATAGTATACTTCTCAAACCCCTGTGAAACGGGAACTCCCCTACCTGTCACGCAGTTGCACGATAATAAATTTAAAAAAGGGTAGAGAAACTCCTTCACCGCTGTAAATATTGTACGGTATGGACTCGTTCGGGCAAAAAATGTGTCTTGCGGATTTAGACTTAAAGGAAAACGTAGGGTTGACCTTTAAAATGCTCACGGAAGACTTTTAATTCGTAAAACGGCTATTTCCAAATCTGTAAACCTCTTCCGAGTTGGCAATGAAACTTACTTCACCGTCTCAAATATATCTCTTTTTTGATACCCGTTCCCTTATCATCGATTCCGATTCGAATATGATTTTGTTAAATTGACCCAGACTTAGTCCAAACTATCAGTTCATTTTTTTCAATCCGTTTTCTTTGGGAATCAACGTTATCTTTGTATTTTGATCAACTGATATGAGAACTCTTCAAATTATTGAAAATGTTATTTATCGTTATCAATACATTAATATGACACTCTAAACTAAAGCTCATCTTTATTCATTGGTTAAATATTGATAAATATCGTATTAAGCATATAAAAGACTAAAAGTAACGTTTATATAATCGTTTGGAATTTTTTGGATTTTTGTTTCAATATCATAAGTAATTATCGTTTACTGAAAGTATATTATTTTTATATCGAATACTATTATTCTGATTTTTCTGTGTTTACTCCTCGGTAGATTATTGTTATATTTATAATATGTTACCCCACCGTGTTATATGAATAAACGGTATGATGTAACATTTCAATAATTGCTGGCCAATATTTAAATGTATACTGAATATTTGTTGAAGTTTTTAATCGTAGTGAATAAAAAATAATTCAAGCTAAATTGTTTTATTCACGCAAAAACGTATAGGTAAAACAATCAATCAATAACACGTCTACAATTCTATATTGCAATAATATACTAAATAGCATTTATAGTATACTATTACAATAAAGAATTTTCTACTATATCTTGAAATGTGATCCAACAACCAAAGTCATGAATCTTTAGTGGTATATTTACATTTAAAAATTGTGGAAACTATATGACAAAAAAACTATTTGATTTTGTACTATATGACGCACTAAAATTCATTTAATGGTCCGAAAAAGCACTCAGACTCTCATTTAATATTTAAATACCGTGTAATAAAAACTATATGATGTGAATGTTAAACTTTTCATTATCTGTACATGTTCAACCCTGTGACGGTAGAGATTAAGTCGTCGGACATTTCAGTCTTTATTTACTTACGGGGGTCGTTTATTTTCAGGAGGTAGGTCGTTCTATCTTGCGACACAATTTATGGCTTTCCAGTCATTGAGTAATCCAATGCATTTTCATTGATTATATTATATTATTTTAGATTGAGTCCATTCAATACTCAATTCAATTTGAATGAATGACTAGTTCAATTAAATAATTAATACAATGTATGTTTCTTAACACGGTGGAAAAATAGCAATGAATTTTAGTTTTACCAATTTTTTTCTGTTGAACTAAAATACATTGCTATTTTGCCTGTCACCGCTCCTTAAGCCATTGCAAAGGGCTTTCCGTAATAAACCCTTCTCTATTATGTCTTATTAATATAGCCGCCTTTTAAGTTTCATTTACTATTTTTTTTTAGTTTTATTGCTAGTAGGTAATAAGCTGGGTCGTTAAAACAGGAGAGAAGATGTATTGTGTACCTTTTCTACACAGCTATATACAGATAAGCAAATGTTTGTTTAAGCATAGTTCTGACGATGGCATGAGCCGAAATAGCTATCAACTATATATTTAAAAAAAATAGAAATGTAGAACTATAATACATTACTATTTTTCATCGTGTTATAATGGAGTTCTACCAAGTAAATACCAATTCAATCAATAAATATGTTTCTTAAGATAAAATTTTTTAATGTAGTTTTCAAATTTTTTAATATGTCCATTAAAGATTCAGGAATATTATTTAAAGCTTTTATACATGCAATCTTCGTTAGTTTTAAACACGATAAAGTAAGGTTTATATCTTAACGTTTGCTATTGAATATCAATTTACTATCAAGCTTGAACAAGTGCTAAGCTTCATTCTCGTACTCTATTTGTTTAACCATTCATATCATTTTTAAATTACAAAGTATTTATTATTCTTCTGATTTAAGCGAACAGTAGATTTTTTAAGTATAAAATGGCTTTTACTCATTTTCTCAAACTCTCTTTCGTAAGATTATGTAAATTAATATGTTATTATATATAACATACGTATTATAATATAAAGCTCACCACTATGTGCTCGATAAATGTTAATGTGAAGATTTCTGAAAACATTATATTTATCCACATATTCAAAAAAATACACCTTTAAACCGATTAAAAGTTTCCGTTAATTGGTTTTTAGCCAGTGACCACCATAACCAAACGTATGATAGTAAAGACCGTCACCAGGGAGTTTTCTGAAACAATATTACTCAAAATTGAAATTTCTTGCTTCACTGTTCATAATCAGTTCTTTGACATGAAAGTTTGATGAGTTTATAGTTTAATTCTATAGTATAACAATTCATTGTTATGTTTGGCCGGATCTCTTAGCTTTAATAATTAAATGCATCCCTCCCTTAATTTAATCACCGTGCTTTGAATAGATTCGTGGTGAGTTGTCTTCGAAGTGGCTATCATTTAGTACCGGCATCTTAGACGATAAATTAGTTGTAGTAATTCATATTAAAACAACACCTGTAAGAAAATACTATTTCGTTTCTTTTGACATATTTATTAGACTTCCTAAGAACATTTGATGGTATAATTGCTTCCCATAATGAACTTATTTTTAAACGAAATCTCGATACTTTCAAAAATCTGTATTGCAGATACTCAAAAGTGTTTTTCAAGAGTAAATATTCAAAGAAAACCATTATTTGACTATTTCGCGCCAGTTGATTTAACTTACATTCAAAATAAACTATGGTATATAGAAATGATTTTGATAAATGGCGAGCAATGTTTAATTTCACTTAATTTTTAATTGTGCGAAAGCATTATAAATATTGAATTCTTTCAATGAATATACTACATTTAAATTGAGATATTGACTGAGGTTTCTTATGAATTTTCAATCGAAATAAAAAGAAATGTTCCTAGACTTACTAAGCTTAAAATATTTATTTAAAACAATCTATCTTCTCTTTAAATCTTCAAAGTGGGTAATAAATGAATAAAAACTGTATTTTTATAAAGCATTTTTTAAATAATGGTGCGTGATTATATCTAGTCTCTTTGGCTACAGACCTATACCATTTTTGCCCGGTAAGGGTTTAATGAACTCAGTACCTTTGTAGGTTGTTTTTTTCGCGTTAGCACATGCGGTGAAGCCTCAATGCGATGAAGCGTGACTTTTTAACGACACTCCTCCATTTTCCTTCTAAAACCATCAGCGAAAGCTCTCCTATGTGCTTTCGTAAGTGCTTCGTAAGTTCGCGCAAGCACAGCCATACGTGTAAAGAACAGAGGTTAGTCATCAGCATTAGTTACCTTTTTACTTGGTAAGAAAATTTTAAGAAGTGATTCATAACGAGGCGTTGCCATTTAAAAAGAATAAATATATAAAAAAAAAACCTTTAAATATGTGAAAGTAGTAAGACCTATTTTTTTAGTTTTCAAAAGAAACAGCAAAACATCATCATACATAATATTCGATCCATGTAATTGAATATCGTTGACCTATATAGCTAGTAGTTGAAGCAATACTCCTGCAATAAGGTGGGCCATAGTTCAACTCCTAACAACGCATATAACAAATACTTTTTTTTTTCATATATATTTGAAACCTATGAGCTTTCGTGTAGTCTATTTTATTTCTATCTCGTGCTATTCAAAATGGACACGATATCCGTTGCACTAACTGGTGCAAGCTATGATAGCTAAAAATTTTTGATGGATACAATAATAATCAAAATTCACATTATTAATACATGATAATAATGTTTCTTGTTAATAAATTTAATATATTTTTAAATAGAAGATGAATTATGCAATTATCAGTAAAGAAAAAATATTGGTTTGCCTAATGAATTTGAAATACTTTTTCATTTAATTTTAATGCAAATTTTATTCGGGAATTAAATTTGTCGGATTTGAAGCAAACACAAAGTTGGAAACGAATTTAAATTTTATATATTTATGTAGGTACTCGGTTGATCTGAATATAAAAGCAATCCTCGGAATTTGAAATTGGACACTTTTTCAAATGAAAATTTCGTAAATGAAGAAATTATGAAATTGGATTTAGCACTCTGTCTAAACTTTCAAAATCGCAGAAAAAGAAAGTTATGTTCGAAGAAACACCGATATTTCTTTGAAAATACAAATCTCTATTTTATTATTTGTTCGCATTTTTGTATTTTATTTCAGGGAAGACTACAAATTTTTGTCGGTGACAAAATAGTAATGTATTTTAGTTCTACAATTTTTACTTTAAATTTACTTTTAATTTTGTTGTGTTATTATTACTATTTCGGCTTGCACCATCGTCAGAAGATGGCGTGAGCTGAAATAGCAATACACTATATCTTATAAAAAAAACTGTTGAACTAAAATACATTGCTATTTTTTTTCCATTTTATAATGGAGTTCTGCCAAGTAAATGCCAATTCGATCAATAAACCAAAGATATTTATTAAGTATGTAGCTCTTAAATCAATAAAATGATTTCTATGTGTATTTTTATTGAAACACTATGAGAATCACTATTGGTGTATAACTATTTTTTTTATAATCTACTCGTTCCCAACAATTACCGTTTCTTAATGAGTTAGGGTTAAATATGTGCAAAACTTATTAATTACAATTATGGAAATCTTAGTTTCAAACAGCACTAAAGTACTGTGGATGCATTATGTCTCTACAAGTTTGTGTCAAATTATATTAGAAATTATCTAGTGTAATGTTTCGCGCAACAACTGCTCACTGTATCTCTTTATGGTTAAGCCATAATGCATTAAAATAATACAATTTTCTTATTTTGAAGTATCAAAATAATGATAAGAAATATTAACTATAGAATTTGATATAAATTTCAGCTATATTTAAAATAACAAGTTTTCAAACAAAATTTGTTAATTTATATATTGATAAGAACATGTATGTAAGCATGAATAATTTTATCCGGTCATTCCACTCAATCTTCTTAAAAACTATAAAATTATATTTTTTTTAGACGTTTAATATAGATATTTTCATCGAAATGCTTCCATTAATCGGACAGATGTTACACTAAGTGCCTTGTGAAAACGATTTAAATGGAATGTTGACAATTTGAATCGTTTTATTTCGATTGAAAGAAAAGTAATTCAAATTATTTTTCATGAAATGGGCTTTACTTAAATTAATTGTCTGTAGCTTTTTCTTGAAAAAAATTATGACGATATTTTTTCTCGTTAATGCTGTATGTTTTATTCATTCATGTAGTGTTTATTCAAAGAATTAATTTAAACATTAATCTTTTTTTTTCAATGATTGTAAGATATAATACAAAGTTACCTTCTTTTCACACTGACATCATAACTATATAATAGAAACTATTTTAAAATAGTAAAATTCACGTAAAAGAATACTGTGTAATGGCGGAGCTTTATTATAAACACCTGAGAAAGGGGTATTAATTTCTTATAAACTTCTTCTAGACCGCATGGTAAGATATAAAAAAATGGTTGTTATGAATCTTTGAATGAAAATTTATAACAAAGTTTTTTTTTCAATGTGTAGTATTATTATATAACATTTACTTTTTTGTCGTTAAAAAACTTCTTTCAACTTATAATTGTGTATTTTTTTTTTTTTGAAATTTTGTAAATATCCAACGCTATACCAGTGATAACATCTTTAGATAGATATTGTTATGAATTGACTGACTTAAAAATTCCATCAGATGACAATTTAGGAAAATCTTTTTCAAAAACTGTTTTTCTCTTTTGTACAATATTAACAAATCTATAAAATATCTTATGTTGATCGGAAAGATAAATATCCAATATTTATGCTTATGTTATATGTATTATATTATATTATATTCCCCGTGGTAAAAGTCAAATATCCTGTTCATAGTTACTATTTATTTTGTTGCTTTTGAGAACCAGTCTCGTCATTAAAATTTCGTACCATAGCGAAATGCTCTATTTACTGGAAGCCCTTAACACTAATAATATAACCACAAATTGTCGACCTTTTGTGCAGTGGCTCCTCCAGGACTCGATGTTCAGCATTATTAACGTACAAAGTACTGTGAGGCAACTGAAACAGCTTTACATACAATATTATGTAAATCATAGGCATTATACAACTATAAAGTGGAAATTTCGAAAATTGCAAAATACTATTTTTCGTATTTCATATCCACCATAATAAAAATAATCCAAATTAGAATCGTTACAACTATGTAACAATTTGTGAATTTTTAGGTATTAGGATAAGTTGATTTAATTGGCATTTATTTGGTAGAACTCCATTATAACACGGTGAAAAAATAGCAATGTATTTTTGTTCTACATTTTTTTATAAGATATAATTAATAGATAGGCGTGAGCCGAAAAAGCCTTCCTTAGCTCTAGATAGAAGTATATCTACTCGAGCTAAGCAACATGTAAGATCATTCAACAGTAAAAAAAACAGATTCACAATTCGCTAATCACGTTATTAATGAATCACATAATATAAATTCAAACTCAGCCCCTAAATGTTTGCATCTTTGTAGTAAGGGTCGGAGAATGACGGCGTTGGAACAGCTGGAAATCAATAGACACCAATTATCACAAAGGATTCTTAACTAACATAATAGTATCGCCACTTGTCCAGCCGTTGTACAAAGGGGTGGTCTGATTTGCTTCCAAAAGGACCACTTCCGTCCCACATATAATCTTATTGACATGGACACCTATTGCTTCATTTAGAAATTTGAAAATTTAGTGTCGTTGTGTTAAAGTAACAAGCTAAGCCGTTGGAACAGGAAAGAGGATGTGTTGTGTGCCTTTTCTGCACAGCTATATATAGATAAGCGAATGTTAGTTTAAGCATAGTTCTGACGATGGCGTGAGCCGAAATAGCTATCAACTATATTTGTTAAAAATAATTTTGTAGAACTAAAATACATTGCTATTTTTTCACCGTGTTATAATGGAGTTCTACCAAGTGAATGCCAATTCAATCAATAAAATATATAAAGACTCATATGGCAATCTGAGCATCGATTCTAGTATGTTACTATTTTCAAAATAATTTGACCTGGATGATAGTTTCCCGCGACTTCTAGATCTTAAAGTGCAACTTTTGACCCATTCATGTACTTCGTCGTTTTTCTTCCTTTCAAAAATAATAATAGATTTATGTATGCGGTATTTGTATGAATTAAAGTATTCAAACCTTTTCAATTCGAGGAAAAATTAAAATATATTTGTTTTTAATTGAATCATTGATTCTGTTTTGGTATATGAGATTATATGTTTTTAAAGAAAATATTGACCTTTTTTATGCAAACAATTTCAAGTCAATTTGCATGCACAAGCTTATGTTGAAATAATTTGCGTAAGGGTAAGAAACCTGAAATATTTATATATAAAGCATGAAAAAATCTAAAAATATCGTCTTATATTTTTACAAATCTAAGGGTGGGTATGGTTAAAATATGTTTTAAGCCAGCCTTTACAAATCCACTTCATATGCGACGTTCCCGACGCGTCGAGCTTCATGAAAATCCGAAACGTGTGAAAATAGTAATTTTCACGGTGACAGATGTAACCTCCGAACTTTTCCTCTGGCAGTCGGGAAATGGAAAAAGTTTTGCACACTTACACTCGATTTTTTTCCCTTTCGAGCGTGTCTTCCTCTATGTCAACATTTTACTTTTGGCGATATCAATTTTCCCTGCCGAATCTAACGATTTAAGAAATTTAAAGGCAAAAAAATCGATTTTTTTAAATGGAATGAGTGACCATATCACGTTATTTGGTGGGTAACATATGTTGTCTTTTAAGCCCTTCATTTTATTTTAAAACATGTGATAAGCATCAAAAATTTCCTGATTACCTTAAATATAAATATGGCTATCTCAAATATTTTCATTCTGGAAAATATATTGAGTATCGGCATTTTTGGAGTCGGAGTTTTTTTTAAATGTACTTTAATGATAAGATGAGTCTGAGTTCAAATAAAAGAAATGCATAATAACATTTAGATTCTTCTAATTCGTTATTTGAAATTGAGGTGCTTTTTTTCCTCGAGTTGATCTTGAAAATAATTTTAAATTCTTATTGACTTTCGTTCAGATGATTTGAAAACTCTGAATCGCTTTGGCTTGTCTAATCTCCCATTAAAATATCCTTTTGATTTTTTTTCTTAGATTTAATAATTTAAAGAAGTTTATGATGTCGTGATAGCTGTACAATTATTTAAAAATTCTTCCTCTGCCAATCTACAAAAAAATATTATTTGATTTCTAAGCTTTTTTTTTTTTTTTGCTTTTGGTTGTTGCTAAGCGTCTATATTTTAAGTTCCATGTATATCAAATAAATGGAAATTTAAAAGAGATATGTGTATTCGTTTTTTTTTTTTACTTTACAATAAGATATTATTATTCCGATAGCGTATGTTTAGCGATATGTTAACACAGTGAATAAAGTTTAAATTGAATGTTCTGAATACTGAGTAAGCGTTATACTTTATATTATTGGATATAACTTGAAACATTGAATAAAAGTTTTTCGTTTTTAACGATCAAAGCTGACACATATTATATCGCATAAGTTCGTTTTTTTTACAAAGACTATTTAATAATTGTCGCCAATTACCGCCATTTTCTATAACTATAATATAATTACCGTCGTTTGAGTAGTACACATATCACTTTTATGTTGTGCTTTAAAATATGCCTGGGTAAAAAACACGAAGATTTTTTTAGGTCACGGTGTATTACTCTTGGAAAAAAATACAATCGTTCTTTTTTAAACACGGTTTTTCGCATTTCTAGCTTTCGACGTCTGCATAACCGACAGGTAAAATAAGAGAACATCATTTTTAACGAACGTATGGTTTGGAACAGTTGGAAAAATGACACTTTGGACATGTAATATTTCAAAAATAATTATGTTTTAATCAAATAAACGATATTTTCTTATATAATATCAATCGATGAGATAAACAATTCCATGCAGATAGTCGGACAATTTTAAGTTCATGAAGTTGATCAAACGACGAAAAATTGAGATAATGGTAGAAAAACTTAGTTTGATCACACTATTTTTTTTTTATTCTAATAATGTATTGTGACTTTTTTGATCTTTCAATTGCTCTTATTGTCAAAAGTTAATTTTAAAATTTCTCCAGAGATAAAAAAAACTCTCAAAATATTTACTTATTTATATGTAACATATATAATATTATCAAGGTTTCACGGAAATGTTTTTCTATGCGAAAAGAATTTATACCACCATAAAACATGCACATACAGTTGTATGTTGATTTCAGTGAAATGTGTAATTATTTAAGGTAAAAATTATATTGAAAATCGTATCAAATAAAACTTGATATTTTCATCTCGTAATTCAAGTAATGAAAACATATTCAAAGACAGAAATGAGTTTTAGTTTTTCATAGATCAAAACAAATAAACTTATTTCAAATAAAAATCATCATTTAATATTATGGATATTTAACGATGAATATTTCATTTTTTATTATAGTTGAAACTGTTGAGAATATACATTGTTATCATTATAATCTGTATTTTTGCTGCATTTCATTTACAAAAAACAAAAAAAACACAAATCAAAAGCTTTCCCCGTTTCAGGAAATCCCATATTGTTATACATGAGAAAAACATTACGTGAAGTTTTCCCTGCGCGTAATGCTGACAACATCTACTTTACGATTTGTGATCCTTGAATCTTGTTATGTCCACAGATGATGCCGTACCGTATGCACGTCTAAATTTGGTCACGTTTCGCTTTATTTATAGTATTTCTCTCACAAGCGGAAAATAAAATCCAGACGGAATAAAAATCAATTTATCTAAGACATAGTTTTAGGTAAAATAGTTACATTAAATTATTTAAAAATTCTATTTCTTCTTTTAAAGTAATACATTATTTACAATAAGAATACAAAGAGTTGATTAATTTAAATTTGTTTAATAGTAACAAAGTACAATATTTGTTGAACACATCTTGGAACCAATAAAATCGTAAATTTTTATTATATTATTTTTTTTCAATGTTTACTATTTTATTATACTTTTAAGGAGTTAACTGTCAATTCTTGATGAAATGGCATGATATTTTAAATAATAAAAACACATTTTTTAGTTCTTATTTTCACAACATATTCTTTGATCAGGACTGGTTTTACTCATCGCGAGCATTATCAACTGATAGAATACAATTTTCAATTCTATTCAAGTCTATTTAGACAAAAAAAAAAAAAAAATGAGTTAAAGATAGCAGGAATACAAAACCATGGGTTCAAGAAAAAAAATTATCACACGCTGAAAATACAAATTGTATTTGTATGCTAACGCCACATACAAGGCTCATTTTAATTTCAATTAACAGTCAACAATAATCACATTTTAATTTGTTAATTGTCACTTTTGGTTTAAAGACATTATATTTAAATTATAAAACACTTTTTTAAATGTCAAGTCAACAAATAACATGATGTGATGAATGAAATTTAAAAAAATCAATATATTTTTATATTATAACTACTTGATAAATAATTGCAATCGGTGAATAAAAGTCTAAGATCAAATAATCTAAATTAACACTTCAATTTCTACTTGCATGATTGTTTATAAATCATCAACACAATGAGTGTAGAAATGTACAGTAATCACCACCGCATAAATATCCAATCTTGAAAAAGTTCAACACTGGATTCTCAATTCATTGATCTTAGGTTTCCAAACATTCAAATTGATTGATAAAACAATGAATTTCATGACGAATTATATTTATTTGAATTAAATCATTTCATGCACCAGATCGTCTAGTCTATAGTTAGTAGAGAGTTTCAGGAAATAATTATTTACATTAGTGAAAATGGAATTGAATTGCAATAAAAAGTATTGTTTACGTACGTAAGAAAACATACTTCCATTTATTCTTTGAGAAGTAACGGTTGTAATTTTATTTTAAGTGAATTTTATTCTCAGTTGATGTTTCTTTTGACAAAAAGTATCGTGTTTCTGGAGAAGCAATATTATTGAAAGAGGAAAGGAAAACTTTATATTGAATCAATTAAATATGTTTGCTTTATAAATTCGTCGGGAGTTCGACTGTTTGTCAGCGTATTTATTCCTTTATCGAAAAAAGGAATAGGGTAAGCTGTAGAAGCGTTCGAAGTGAAAATTGACTTAGTTGGATGGACCTATTTTTATTCTAGTACTAAAAGAACGAAATAAGTGGTATTCCGAAAACTATTGAAAACCAAGTATGAATAAAAGCTTTTATCGCTGAAAGTAAACTATTTAAAGTAGTAACCGGCATCCTACTACCCGCGAGTAATTGAATTACTCGCCAAGAAAATATAATGGTTTTTATTTTTTTTTTTTGTATAAAAAAGTATTAGCCTTTAACCATTGATCAACATATTTTTTTTAATCATCATCATCATCAGCCGGGGTCGATCCACTGCTGGATGAAGGCCTCCCCCTGTTTTTTTTTTTTTTTTTCATGGGAAGGAAAACCCAGACAGAAAACCGAACACCAACCCGCCTGGGCAGCGTGGTGTTGCTATGTCCAAACCCCCCCCTGAAAATTTTTAATAGGTCTCTTAAAAGGTTTACGAACACTGATTTAAATTATGGATAAATTTTGTAGATATTTTTGATAATATATTTTCACGGAGATTCATTTTTTTCATTCATTCAACATTTTTTGTTTGCTTCAAACTGTAGAAACAGCGTACAATTACACAGATTTCACGCATTCCGAGTATCGGCACCGTCAGGCATCATCAGACATTATATCAACCGAATGCAATAATGTATTCGGTATATAATGTATAATATTGATAATTACATTACGAAATAATATTGAAATATCATCAAGCAATATCAGTCGGTATCGTAAATTATTATATAAAAAAAACAATATATTTTTAGTAACATGAATATTAATATTTAAAAAACCTCTTATTTCTTAATTGCATGGCTCTCGTAATATTGTTGTGTAAAATTATTAGGAATTGTTTCTTGCGATAATGATCGAAAGAACATTTTAATTGAAGATTTTATGTGTTCCCATTTTGTTATGTTGTTATAGTTTGAATATAATGTCGCTGCAAAGTCAATCTTCACCATACTAACTTACTACTTTACGTATTTGGCTCAAATACCATACGCTCTTGTTAAAAACCTACCAAAGATTTTATAGACAATATATATTCCTAACTTACAACCGAAAATTACCAAAATAATTGGTGTCTTATTACGTGTTCCTTAAATACGGCATCTACGCCATCAAATTGATCCTTGGATTTATGAAAAATGTTTTTGAGGCTTTCCGTATGTTAAGAGAAAACGGAATCTCAATGGAAAACTCGAGGCTAATATGTGTATTCATATATTTAATTTAAACAGTTCATGATAATTAATAATTGGAAATGCCTTGTATCACGCGTTCATAAGTGGTTAAATCAATCAGTCATATTGAGAAAAAATCTTTCGGGTATAAAAATAGGTGGTCAGTTAAAAGAAACCATTTTGTGTGATGGAATGCCTGAAGATGCCTAAAGGCGAAACCCGGGTCGTTAGTGACCAAAAATGTGGAATCGTTCTGTTGATTCATACATAAGAAGGATCACAGAGGTATAACCCATTAAACATATATATATAATCTAAGTACATCAAATTGCAGAATATGTCAGTGTAGCAACAATAAATATTTTTAAAACGTTTTGTTGTTTGTTATCGTGGCAACCCGAAATAGACATTATTATAAATTCAAAACTTATGTCGTAAATAAACGGTTTTGCAGTTGTAATTGATTTCTTTGATACAAATAATCTTCAGTCAAAAACAATAAATTAATGAAAACAAAAAAAAACGTACATTTAAAAATATATTGATACATGTTTACAAATATTTAAAAGCTACTGCAGTTATATATTTTTGTACGATTAAGAGAAAAATAAATTCTTTAGGAAAAAAATAATAAAACCTTTTAAAAATTTGCAATAAGGAAAAGAGTATTGTTTAATTGACGTCCTTTGAGAATATTTTGTGAAATCCGGCATTCAAAATTGCACGCTATTTTAACGTTTCATTTTTCGTCTAAAATTCTTTTTTTAATGATTTTCTTTTTTATCATATTAAATAAGCATCATAAATTTATATATTTAAAACTTTTTAAAAAAATATTGTATTTGATGTGATGTAATATAATGGTATCGGTAAAAAATGTAATAAATTAAATATTTATTTCAATCAATAAAAGTAGTGTTTTTCCCTAGATTATACGACGATAATAATATTTTGTTGGCTCCTTTAGTTAAAAAAAAACGATAACTAAACATAGCATACATGAAGCGGCGTGAATGGGCTATGATATCGTAAAACATGTATTTTACATCACTGCGCGTACTGTATGACAGCACTGACAAAATTCAACGATCGCTTAGTTGGAATATTAATAAATCTGTTTTTTTTTTAATTTGGCTTGATAAAAGATCATACAAAAGTTATGGACATTGCAGTGCACACGGTTATATCGAATTACATAGTCAAGTAACATAATATTTATTCAACGGTATTTTTAATAATGGAACGACATCGGATTGGAACCTTATTGGGCATTATCACTCAACTGACTTGAATAATATGGAATATGAAGCAACTTAGTAATTATCTGAAATAGTAAAAAAAAGGATTTTACTTTTTTATAATTAAACGAGGATTTCATTGCAGCAATGTGTACCGTTTATGGCTTTTCAGGAATTTATTTTATTGAGAGTTTTTTTCATATAACGTTTATTCTTTGTATGTTGTTTTTTGTCAGCATTTTTTTAATCATTATTTTTAATAGTCAGTCCAACTTGGATAGCAAATATGACTGCTTTTATTATTCCCACGAATTGAATGTATACAAAAAACAATATCAAATACATATACACCGTTTATATTATTGAGATAAATTCTATTATAGGTGTAAAATAAAATCTGTTGGCTTAGATGATAAAAGCTCTATTGGGTTTAGCGGCGCTGTACCGGAAACAGCACCCCGTAGCTTAATCGTAAAAGCGACACACCGGTTAGGAAGTTAATGGTTGACATCCGGACGGGAATATCTGAAATTCTACGGGAAGCGTTTCAAATAACAGAGAAAAGGCGGATGCCACACGATAATTATTATTTCTTCAGCAATATCTATTTGAAATTATCAATACTAAAAAAATGTGTTTTTATTATTTAAAATATAATGCCTTTCCATCAAGAAGTGACAGTGAAAATTATCAATATTGACTTTTACTTGCGTTGATCTATATCAACTTGAAAACCATCTAACAGAATCTACTGAAAAAGAGCTGTTTGTCTATAGACACGCGAGAAAAATCATAAAAGCCAATGGCGTTAATCACTGTACCACGAATCTGATTGAATAATTGAATTGAATGTACACTTGTTTGTATAAAAACCAAAAAAATATGATTGATAATCTCGATTTACTATTTTGCATTGAAAGTTACACTTAATCTGCAATGATTTTTACCATTTATGGTTTTTTGTGCATTATAATTTCCGAATAGTTTCCTTAATCCACAGTTTTGTGAAAATTCCCGAAAATACGTCACTCTCAACTGAGTTGACATCAGCATTACACTGACTAATGAAGCGCGCATCTTCACGCTGTTTTCTGAGTGTGAAAACATACAACCTCACACCACCCTGGGGATTACCTAAACAATTAGGAGCTCTTGTTACGCTGGAAGGACAAAGGACGTCACTCTCTACATTCATATTGTATAACGGTGCATTTCTAAAAACACTCAAATCCTATGTATCGTTAGAAGGGAATAGCATGTAGGAAAAATACGAAGAAGTACCCAGCGTAGCCGTTTTGTAACAAAATAATTAATTCATTCTAAGATTGTTGAAAAAGATGTTCATAAAACAGTAACAGCGTCTTTGAAGCATAATATTATTGTATTTCATACAACAAATAAAATAAAATAACCACGTTAAATATGAATAATGAAAGTCACATCTTATTATGTATCTCGTATCTTTATTGTAAAAAGCATTTTTCTTCTTCTTAGGGTGCTATCTTCTGGCGTCGAATGTCGGTAAACGAAAAAAATATTCCTGCCAGTTTCGGTACAAATTATTTTGTTGAGAGTTATTATTCTCGTATAACTAAATGCATACGTGGCTTAATTTATTTACGATATAGGTTATCGATTATATATTACTTTTACAAAAAAGGACTTAAAATTTTTCATTTCATTCGTGACGGCATATTCAAATGCTGGGTTGATTTTATAAAAAATGTTTGAAAATAGATTTTGTATATTAACAAAGAGACTGGTTTATCATTCAGATCCATCCATAAATGTGTTCTATTTAGACTAGTGGTGAGTAACTTTTTGAGAGAATGGGTAAAAAAATCAATTTGATGATTTTAACACGGTGGAAAAATAGCAATGTATTTTAGTTTTACAAAATTATTAGATTATTAGAGTAGATTATTAACTAGAATTAATTTTTTAAAACTAAAATACATTTCTATTTTTTCACCGTGTTATAATGTAGTTCTACCAAATAAATGCCAATTCAATCAATAAATTCATATTATTATCACCATTGCTTTGGAAATATCACGTTTTGTTTCCATAGTTTTAAATCAAATGAAATACTTTACAAAAAGTTTATCACGTCACGGAAGTAGTTGATCCAATCCATTATCTTCTTCATTTATTTCAATCTATGATAAATTGAAGAAAGCCTATAATTAATGTAATTTGGTCATTAATAACTGTGCGCGAATAAAAACAAACACTTTCTATATTAATATAATAATACCTAAATCATTATTTACTTCTTCATTTTCAGGTATTTTCAATAAATAAATAAGTTTATAACTTATATTATGAGAAGTTTGATAAAAAAATATCATATTTTTGGCGGGTAGATCAAAATGTTGTTATGGGTAATTCAATTTATCGCGAGTTGTAGGTTACTTACCACTGATCTAGGCGGCAGATGGATGTTTTTAAAAGAATATTATCAAAGTAAGTACAAAAACACATCGTGAAAAAACACAACAAGCCATCGTGTGCAGACATTACTCAGTAGAATGATCTGTATTAATCCTGAGCTCGTAACCATAATCTTAATAATGTCAGAGATAGTGTATTATCTCGCAGCAATTTTATGACACGTGGATGTCGAGAAACTTCGAACCCTCTCTCTGAACGTGGATCAACACGTGCGTGATTTTCTCTGTCAGCTAATTCGCTTCTACTTTGCTTAATTAATTAAACTTGTTTTCTTCCCAACGACTTGAAAGCACGTTCTGCAAAGTGGGAGCCGTAGGAAACTAAGATATGATCCGTTAAATTTTAGAATTTTTATTCGATTTTGATCTTTACAAAAAATGCATTAATGCTTTTCGACCAACAGCTCTATTCTCAAATGTGAATTATGAAGCACAAATTAAGGTTGTACCGTACGCAGTAACATTTTTAAATTTCCCTTCAGGTATTAATAGAAAGAGGGTATGTTTGTGTCTGCTGCGTAGTATAGCGTACCCACGTATATGAAATTAATTTGATTGTCTAATATTAATATTTTGCTATGTCTTAAGCCGTATAGTCACCGTTCGTATCCACGAGTTTGACAATTTCGAAACTGTCGAACAAAAATATTATATGTTGTTGTGAATGTGATTCGCAAATTCCCTCAACTCATCAGATCTTAAATATAAGGCGTAGCCTTGCCTGTTCAAGTCCTGTCTGTTCATAATTTTTATACATACCTCTCCACAAACTAAGTAATGGGCTACTGAACAACAAACGGTTCTCATATTACAACTCATGTTGACATAAAACGTATAACGAGACCATTACTCGATCATATTAATAAAAATAAAGATAAATATTTACAATACTAAAAATCAGTATGATTCCAACCACATTGCAAGATTAATTTGCGATTTAATAAAGGTTTATGATTTATGAGTGAGTGACCTAAAAATAATAAATAATGCAATATTGAAATAAAATTTCGAAGCTAATTCGTTTCGTGCTCATAATTATATATATTTTTAAAACATGTATATTGTTTGTTGTTTAATTATTTATCTCATTAAAACAGAAATGGTATTTATATTTTTGAGCAAATATTTTCGAATGAATTTAATTTGACAATTTTCTGGTACAATAAATTACACAGTGGTGGATTCCTGTAATATCCATTTCTAGTTTGTCGGTAAAATAGGAAATCACAACTGTCGCAGTCTTAATTTTATGCATGGACTAAAGCACTTCTTGTTTACAGATTAAGGATTTATGTGAGACAAAAAGTTCTCAAATCACTGACTCGAAAGGACCTGCTTTGTACACAAGAAAGTTACATTTCTCGTTGTTTTGTTACCCAAGACATCTATGTAGAAATAACATTTGTCACTTTGTTTCTCCGCGATATTATTTAAGAGAAGGGATAAGCAATGGCATTTAGGTGTGTCAAAATGTATTTTGCCCCTTATCTGCCACATTGGATGATTTATATTGAAGTTGTTAAAATTTATTTCAATTCCTGTTTTATGTTATATCAGATCACTCGCAAATTTAAATTGCTTTTGAGTGTGTATATATAAACAAACGGATGACAAATTAATTTAACTAATTAAATAAATAAAAAAAACATCCAAATTGTGTTGACGTTTTATTGAAAAAAGGTAATTTTATTAAGCAGGACACATACACAGTATCCTTTTCTCATCGTTTATATCCATATTTTTCAAGATTTTGTTCACTTTTATAAGACTAAATGTATAGAATTTTCTGTGGTTGTGTAAAGACTATTTGAATACATATTAAATACATTTCTACTTTGACTTAAAAGATAGAGCGGAATCCGCTAACATCTACCATTTAAAAGGAAAGGGATAGCTGACATTTTGTCATTACTACAAAGATATAAATGCATATTTGTAAAAAATATTATGTTACGGTAAGTTCATTTTTTATGATTTATGAATGTAAGTATATGTACCTGTGAATTTCTTTTCTTCAATATGATCGAATTGCATAACTCTTATAGATTAAAAAATTCTTTTTACCGATTTGAATTGTTTTGATAAAGAAAATGAAAAAATAATATTATCTAGCTTAGTGGAAATAAAAATGTTAATTTTTAAAAATATAGTCAAGAATCATACTTCGGAGTTTATTAATATAAATTACTCTAATATGTTATTTCACTCATATTTTTTTGATCAAAAATGAACGTCCACAAAGCTCCATCCAATATCCATACTCATAAAATCTTCCATTATTAAACAATTATTTAAGCACCTATGAAGTTAACTCTGTAAATAACCTATAATTTACAGAATGCTGTTATTTTGAAGATCAAAGTTTGATCGAGAATTAATTAACATGAAGCGTAAAATCTACGGTATGTTCTGTTTACATTTCAACTGACAAGAAACATATTATCTGAGCAAACTACATTTTGTGTTATTAGCATGCTGAATCTACACTACTTGGATAAACTAAATCAGAGCCTTATGAATAAATTAACTGTTTTATTTGTAACATATTTTAAAGAAAATTAACAACATTATACTTGAATAGATGTTATAAGTATCTCATTAAGTAAGTCATTGTTATACTAAAACTGCTTGTTATTCAGATGTACATTTTCTTATTTTGCGAAAATGAAAGTATTTTAAATTGACTATATTTTAATTTAAAAATGTTTTTAAGTGAAACACATGAAAAAGTAGCGAGCTCAAGATTGTAAAAGTTATTCATTCAACTTGATTAAATTTCAATTCATTATTGTCGTTTTTAAAACAAATGAACCCCTAATTTATAAAAATATATATAGCTTATCCATACTTATGTTTTTGAAGAAGACTTCTCGTTATACAGTATTTCAACCTATCAACATTCATTATGCTTCATTATGACATTTACGAGATGATTCAATATAATGAAGAAACTCAAAAATAACACTGAAAATGCATGTTTATTACAAAAGTTTAATATATTGCACAATGATTTTGGTGATGTATTTAATGAAGATTTTACTTTTATTTATTTCAAATACTAAAAAAACATGATATTTTATAACTTTAAATTCATATTCGTCTATTTTGTTTTATATGTTTCATTTGAACTTTTATAAACAGTGCGCTGTAGTAGGTAGTACACTCACAAATAATGATTTAGAAATTGTTAATATAAGGTTGATAAACTCATTTTTTGTTATTTTATTTAGAAGACGATCTTGTTATTTTCTTCATGCTGTTTAATTCGGCTTACGCTTTAATTTAAAACCACACAAAACATATATATATATGTACGTAGTTCTACAAAAAATAGTATTTACCCATTTAAAATTTAATTGTTTAATTAATATACAATTAACATTAAATATCATAAATTCATCCTGTTAAAGATATCGCTTAATAAATTGAAATATTTACATAGCGAAATTTATAATTACAAAATATGAAAACTTTAACCAACTTACTTTCTGTTGGAATATTTTATCGCTTAACGAAGTTTTCATGCTAACAAAAATATAAATTTATACGATTTATTGCCTGTACACATCTATTAATTCCATATTTTCGATGTAAGTTCACTATGTGATGTATTAAGGATTATTGAAAAATTTTAACAGTAAGAGATATTACACAAAGTTGTCAGAGTATTAAATATCAGAAACTTGGGCAAGTATAATATATATGTGACAAAGTTTAAAGTGATATGACTTGAGAACAAACAACTTTGTTCTTATGTTCAGTAAGTAACATCGTAAAACAAGGCGATTTAAAAGTTTTCATTAGTGTCCACTATTAGTTTTGTAGAGTACGTTCATTTATTGGTGTAATTTTTACAATCCGTGTCTTAACAAGGCGAAATATTTACAATGTTGAATGAAAAATGAATATTTATATGATCTTTTAAAATAAAAAATCGGATGATCAAAGTGATAAAAGATATAAACTTTTTTCTGACTCGAGACGATTTTTTTAAATCTTGCTTTATCTCTTAAGAGATTTTTAATTTTCTGTCAAAACAGTATAAAAAGACTTCACCGACACCTAAAAGATAAAAACTTAAATATACGTTCGCGTTGTTAAGACTTGAAGAATTTAATAAATATACCACTTATTTAAAAGCTAGAGATAAAATTGAAATCAAAATATAATTATAAATTTAATTAGTTGTACAGTTCTCGTCGAAGTATTCAATATATTCTACTCACATATCTCTCAACTCTTTCGTTCCAATAACCGAAAATATTTTATATGTTTACTAATTGATATTACAAAGTAAGAAAATGTTTTCTGAAATATTAGAGATATTCCTTACAAATTATATTGAGAATTTCTAATATTATATACACGAGAATTCTAATAATAAAATTTAAGTACAGACTGGGTAATAATAAAAGTTAATATTCGTGAGGGAATTTCATTTTTAACATCATTTAAAATGATTGACAATTTCATATAAATTTCTATTTTTAACGATATATATGTAAACATAAATACTAATCAGTAATATTTTTTAAAATTACCGTTTTTGTAGAAAAAATACATGATTAATTCTCACAAAAAATATAGCAAAATAGATTAATTGGAAATTTTTATTGTTTATATTTTGATAGTTTTTGCTCCAAAGCTCTTTTTCTTTTATAGTTTTCATTTTTAGATAAAAAGAAATTGCCTTGAAAATTCCGGTGGCGTTTGTGTTATAGTTTTGATTTTATTGTTTTACTGTATCACCAAAAACATGTAAAAATATTTCATTATTCGCGTAAAAACAAATAAAAAATCGTCTCACTAGCTCTGCACGAGACATAAATTTTACTGTATATGTTATTACATATTTTTGTAATATTTTATTTATAAATTATTTGGTAGATACAATGTTTTGTTTTCATACCGAAAGTTAAAATTATATTTACAAAGGATAAATACGATTTTTTATTGAATATAATTTAAGATTTTGGCCATGAGTACTAAATGGAATCCCATAAACAAATTGAGTACAAAATGTACGCGACCCGAATTTCACCTTTCAGCATTTTTTCTGTTTAAGGAAGCGTAGAGAATATGAACGATTAACTTTTATAGAATATTTTTTAAAATTCTCTTTTTATTCAATACATGAGAAATTATTGTTTTGAGATAAATCATATCATGGCGTTAAAGAAATGAAAGAAGCTTAATTACAATCCGAAATATTTAATTGAAATATGAATTTACTTTTTATGTTATTTTTCCGCGTATAAATCGTTTCAAATTTGAGAGCATCGACTACAGCCAATTAGTACGATGTTGGATAATTGAAAATTTTAAATCTTGACAATGACGTAACACCTCTTAGAAGCTACAACTTCTAGTATTAAACTTCTGTGCAATAAACTGAGTGAAAAGCCTTATGTAGGAAACGTCGCACTTAAATGTGCTGGCCGGAAAATTAGTTAGATATATATAAATTAAAGTAAAACTGATATCAGTGCGACTTGATTATCAGGAAACACACATACACAAAATATTTATGTACACGGTTCTCCAATAATAAATTCAATTCAAAAAATACATTCAAATAAATTTTATTCGTATGTTGTCATATTTTGTCACATCATCAGAGCCCTTTTTGCCCAGCAAGTCAGTTAATCCAACTCTTCTGGTTTTTCGCCAATTGAAATACGTAAATTTCATATTAAAATCTTAAATTGATCCACACCCAGTCGTCTATCAGTTGCTTATTTACAAAATATACGCAGGGCTTGTCTTATTAAATTTAAACTGAATGCCGTTTTAATATAAATAAATTTTAAATAACTGCTATTTTTTTTCTCATGTTTACGTAAGATTAAAGATATTTCATACCGAATTGTCAATATTTTGGTTATTTTTATTTACTATTATATACTGTAATACGATCCTGATGATTATCTTCAAAATACAAAAATATTTACGCGAAATTTTAAATATCATATATTTTAACGGTTCGCATTTTCCAAGTCTAGGTGTGATACTTCCGACGTAGCAAATTACTTAACATTGTATTGATTATACATTTATATTTTTAATTCCCTTAAACAATTCTTGTCAATGTAATATAAAGTTTTCTTTAATAATTTAGAGTAGGATGATGAAAAATTCGAAAGTATTTGTTTTATTTTCGTGATATTAAAAACCTTTTAAAAATAACGATAAACAAGCGCAATTTTGAACAAATCGTTCCTGAGCAATTTCCACTTAAATTCCCCCAGCGCGTGACTTTCAACATCGTTTATAATAGCAATTAGTTGCCGTTTTTGTCGCCATCCGACGATGGCGCTCGATTAGCAAACTTTTGATTAAAATGATTTATTAACACAACTTTCCTGATTTATGCATGTATAGCCAATGAACTGTACATTTTCCCCGTAGATAAACGGAAAACAAAAAAAATAAGACTTTTCCTAACCAGGATATTTTTATGACTTATAATCGCACCAAATATATCTTAATAAAAAATATTAAATATATAGCTAATAATATTTTAATTTGATAACCAACAAAAAGAATTGAGAACCTCTGATATCCATTACCGTACCGTTGAAAAACATTTCAATTAATCGTGATTGAGTTCCTGGTAAAGTGTTGCAAATCCATATCAAAAAATTAAACGCAAATCATTTCAAATGTTTAGAGCAGGGATTCCCAACCCCGTGCCCGCAGTGTGTGCCCGCGACTATTTAAACGATTTTTTCATAAACACTAATTAAAAATGTAAATTATTTTTATATATTTGTTAGAGTTTTAATTTTTTTGAGTAACTACGTTTATTATGTAGTAGCAATAAACGTACAGATATTTTTTTATTTATTAATCACGTCTAATTATAAATACCCGTAGAAAAAAATGGGTGGTGCCCGCCAACCTACCGATATTTTAGAATGTGCTCTAGAGTATAAAAAGGTTGGGAATCCCTGATTAAGAGTAAAATAAATAAAAAAAATGACAAGTGGCGGCTTCAACAACAGAATGCACGAACCATTTCAGCAACAAATTTGCTATATAACATATATGACCAATTAATATGATTGACTTTTGAGACTTTGAAATTTCACCAATCATCAAAATAAATTGGCAACTAAGAAATAAACAGCGTTTCCCAAAAAAGAGCTTGAACTCTATCCGTCACATTGACCAACTGCCTTGATTCCACCGCTCTGGAAAGCCTTAATAAACACTCGGTAAAGCTAAGGTTTGCTGTAACGACCTAAGCAAATAGACTATTGACTAGGATAGAGAATCTTGCAGAACCCGTGTGGTAGCTAAATATTCCAAATAACGATCTTTTCATCTTGGCTTAATTGTGATTTTCTCAGCAAACCAATAAAATTGTGGAAATACAAAATACAATTTCGATCACACATAAAAATAAAGAGTGAGAATTAAAAACGTAACTTTTTTAATTTGAGCCTAGCATTATTAAAAAAAAATGGATTAACTTTAGTTACCTCTATGATTTATTAAGATTTTAAAACAATGGTGAATCTCACTAAGAAAAAAATCTTTAACTTCATAGCAACAAAACTTTTAGTTCTTGTTAATTTGCGCAAGAAGATAGCTAAAAATTGCTGGTAACAAAAAATATATTTTATTGTTACTTATCTATAAGCAAAATGGCAAATCGACGTTTTTTTATGGCAATAATTACTCGTCAGTAGCTTTTTCGAGATAACCATTCATGGTTAGTCGGAACAGTCTGTCGACGCGTTGTCTTACTATGGGCTTGCAGATTTTATTTATATTCTTTTCTTGCAATGCGTTTTTTATTTACAATATATACTTTCTAATATCTGCTAGAAGTGCTTTACTGCGAAGTTATTTTTTTACCGTTTTTCTGTGATATGCAGCAACTAAGTTGATATTTGTTGTGAGACTATGAATCTCACGAAAGAATATCAATTATTTGAATATCCGTTAGATCACTTAGCGAGGTAAGCATGGCTTCAATAAAGGTTTTAAGCTTCTTCAATTAAACAATATTTTGCGTCTGATCAGGATTATTACAACTATGAGTAGATGGTACTCCTAATTACATAATGACAGGTTTGTGATCAAAGTTAACTTCTTGTACTACATAAGTATCGTACTGAAGACTCACACCACACAATATAGAAATATCTATAAGATACTACTGCTAAGGAATACAACCATTTCTCAGTAAGGTCGTTGGCTATATAAAATTTTAGTTAACGTCCATGTGAGTTTCTCAATGAAATGGCTTAAAAATTAAAATGTAATAAAATCACGGAGAACATTTTTGTACATACTACTCATATTATTATGCTATTAAAATGTATCATCCATTTTGTATAAATATGTGTTTTTTATTTCAACAATCTGCCAAATTTTGACTGCAAAAATCGATATGATATTGTTTATGGAAACATTTACATATTTTATCATAATTTAATTTATCGTGTAATCTTTTGCCAGGAGGATTGTGCAAAATAAACATTAAATTACTAAGAGATAGGGCATTTCCCATTTTAAAATAACAGCAAACTGAAGACCGTCGATTTAAAAGACTTTCTGTAAAAACAATTTTGAAACGATTCAAATATACTCTGAAAAGTTAGATGTTTTGAGGAAGCTTTGTTTTCTTGGTACGTTATTATTATAAGTCAAAATTTCAAATTGTTTTTCAAATTTTTTGGAATATACAATCAAATAAGGCCTATATAACCCTCTCGTCTTAATTATGTAAGCGAAATTTATAATTCATAATACTGATATATTTTAATTTTCTTAGTAATTATTGATAATTACTGTTATGATGATCATATGATGTCTTCATATTCTTAAACGTAACTGACTCCACTTGTTTATTCATTGCTATTTTTAATTTTATAATTTTGATCAATACTTGATAAGTCACGCAAGCTTTGATGAGTTACAAAATTATAGCAAAATTAAGTATTTTTTTACAATTTTTACTTAAAAAAACTAATCGAGGCAAGATAAAAATTTTAACGAAAATACTGTTATAACTAAATAAATCAACACATTACATATACATATGAACTAACTTTAATAACACAATTTATTTTTAAAGAATTAAATTAAACTTCTACATAGCTCCACATAAATAATAATACTGAAAAACATAATAATTGTTGATCTGACGATATCCATATTCATAACCGATGCACCGAACCAAAATTTTAGAACAGTATGCCTTTTTAAAAAATATTTTAACGCTGATTATCAAAAATATTGATATACATAAACTTCTGATAGCAACGACTGGCTTGTACCATTAAGCAAAAATCTGACTGCAATTTTTTTCTTATTAAAAATTATTTACTTAATAATATAACTTTAATAATTATAAAAAAATAAACTTACATATTTAAATTTTTTTTTAAACAACCTAAAATTACTCTAAAAAGTAATTTTTGTTTTCTGTCGTTGACTTAAAATTATTAAGCTTTGAATGTAATCTTCATTATATATTGAAGATTACATTCAATGACGATATGTAAATTCGATGGATTGTGGAAAACTTAAATTTTTAATTATCATTAAGGTAAATAAATTCACCTCTTGCAATTCAACATTAAATTTTCTTCAGCGTATTTTGTCTTGTCTAAAAATACAAGGAGAGAAACAATTTGCTAATGAATTATTTTCAACTTATTTCTATGTAACATTATGAAATGTCAAGATTAAATATATTATATTGTCATTATTTAGGTTTAATAATCACGCTCTTAAAATATTGTTGAAAGTTTTTCTCGAAATTTATTCGTCAAACCTTAGCTTACAAGCGTCTTTACAGGATCCGTTTACAGACCAGAGCGTACTTCAGGACATCCTTCATTCCGTTTTTGAAAATTTCTCAATAGCCTCAAGCAAGAAAATCATAAACTTTACCGTGTTATTTATAAGTCAAGAGTTTCTGGAAGGTGCCGACGGGGCTAAGGGAGATGACGGAAAACTTTACTTTCCGAAGCGATTAAATTTTCTTTCAAATGCGATCAGGCGTTATATAATTATTTATTATTATGAATATATTACGGTTGTTTGTTTTTAATTTTCAGACAGTTTAATGTTGAAATAAAAATTTTAAAAACTTGTTTTTTCCAACGATAATTTTTGAATTGATTGTCAATCAATCAGTTTTGTGGAGACGGTCAAAACAGATGATCAACTCTAGAATAAAAGGGCATTTTGTCGTCGTGTGTTTTTGAGAACAATTGTTTAATTTTATACATATATTCTTTACAGTAACAACATAATATAAGTTATTATTGTCCAGTAAATTAACTTCTTATATTTTACTTTCATGAGTTCATGTGAAGTGATAAACTTCGTTGGATTCGGTTTTTATAAATTGATTTGTATTTTATTTTAAGGTAATTACTTTCCGTTCTCAACCATCTGAAGCTAAAAATTACCAGATCAATTACCACTTCACATGTCTTGGACATACTTTTCTTTCCATTCTCTCATTGAAAAAGAGAAATTGAGTATGAAATAAAATAGCAAAACTACTCAAATAAAAAGCTCAATAATAGTCGATATGCTTTTATTTATGAATGCATATGCTTTGTAACGCAATATAATTTTTTTACATATATTTATGACATAGAACAGATGTATGATATAACCTAAATTATATATGAAACACATTATAGATACGAAAATCATAATAATCGACTAAAAATAACATTAAACGTGTTGTAAGGGACCATATTCTATTGGGTCGTACTATAAGAAAGATGATTCTTGTTTTGTATAAAACCATATTACAGGGTTCCTGCTATTTGTAAAAGATTATGTATGCAGAGTCGAGCAAATTTTTTGGATGAAGGGACACATTTAGAAATTAAAAATGAACGGCGGACTGCAATCAAAATATAATATTTAAATATATACGTAATTCATAATCGTGAAAAGCAAATCAACCTATAGAACTGTTTTACGTTTTTCAATTTTAAGGCTCATTTTGTTGTGGGTATTCTTAAAATGATTTGCAAATTTTCTGGGTTTCGCAATTTAGGTTTATAATAGAAAATGTTGCAAGTTGAATAAATTTTCAAATAAATATTACTATTCGAAGTTACATGTACTACCATTTTTCAATTTATAATACTTTCAATCCAAAATGTACAAGAAGTTTTCACAAACATATTTCAGAATAACTTTCCTCGAAATACATCTCAAACTCGCGGGCCGCAGCTTGCTCATCCCTGATGTATGCTTATACTTATCTTGAATGTTGTTTAACTAACTGACTGACTAACTAACTTTAATTAATTGACATAATTTGATTCCGCATCTCACAGCTTCGAACAAGCTACTTCCAACTGATTGCTTATGTATTAAAACAAATTACTATGAATATAATATAATGCTCCACTGACCAAAGTTTTGACGAATTTATTATTTATTTTAAACAGCAATATGTGGCTCAATCTTCTCTTCAAACCAAAAAAAAAAAACATACATTTCTTCCATAACATAAGTCCATATACGGTGCAAATTTATATTACTCATACATACTCAGCTATTCTATAAGTTCACTTATTCTTGACTGGCCAGTTTCGTTAATTGTGAGCATATAAAAAAAAATTCAAAGTTAAAATATATTTCATTAAACCTACAACCATGGTATTGCTTTGTGCACAAATTTTTGTTAGTCTCTAAAAGTATATTGACTGATAAGATAATCGTTTTGTAGTTTCCTCTCGTTTGTAATAATATATAAATTACTACACACCATTATATAAAAATGTATAATAAAAATTACTTTAGAACCATGTAAAGCAAACATTTTTTACATCTAAGACATTTTTTATTATTTGATAAGGCTTATTATTGCCGGTGATACGAAATACTTTCAGTAAAAGTTTTTAGTGATTTACGTTCGGGTACTAATGTGTAATAAATAGGATAAAATAAACTCAAATTTTTTTTTAAATGTATTTATTAAATAGATCATTAAAGATAAAAATCTTTTTTTAATCAATTTTTCTCTTGCTTTAATATAAAATATGTACAGAAATATTATTCTTTTAAACAACCTGCTAATGGAAGAATATTTTCGAAATATTTTCTACGTGATTATTTACCTTAAATCAGTTATGAAAGCTTTTAATTGTACATAATCGAATTATTCTTTTTCTTTCAGCTCGGCAGGGGCAGCTTATACGTTTGGATTTTAGAGACAAATTTCACATCGAGCCTTCAGATGATTGTATGTTCGACTATTTAGAGGTACAGTATTTCTTTAAATATAACACAAATTAATTTTTGAATAATAAAACTACATTTAACTCAGAGACTAATTTTGCGTTTTATGTATTCTTACATTTTAAATGTAAGAAACGGAATTAATATTATATTTTAAAAGCAATCGGAATAATAGGATACACAAATTTAAAATGGTTCTTTCCTTCAAAAACATCTGAAAAAAGTAAGCAACACATAGTGTTGTTGTTTTTTTAAGTGCACTGTCTTTGCACTAAGAGTAATCGACAGTTAGCACCTCACATGTAATTATTTTCCTAAGCATACAAAATTGATTTACAGTTACGTTTGAAACCATTTCAACATACTTCGAAAGAAACATTTTATATTCAATTTAATACAGTTAACCAGTTCGGCTGTCAAGCGTTCGATTCTCTGGTTCTTTTTCCTATTCGGTTGCATATTTTAAGGCTCGATTCCCTGAATGAACATTCTCGCTATCTTATCGATATATGGGTTTGTATAAAAAGGCATTGACAGCTTTGAATATTGAATCCCTCTCGACTGTAATATTAAATTTGTCTTCTTGTTCCATCTTCTGGCTAAGAATATACGTTTATTATTGTTGATACGAATTTATACGAATGACTGCATTTTTTGATTATTTTATCGAAATTATTTGAAAATAAAAAAATTTTTTCCATTGTAGAATTTATAAAAGATATTGATTTTATTATGGATTGAATTGGCATTTATTTGGTAGAACTCCATTATAACACGGTGATAAAATAGCAATGTATTTTAATTCTACATTTTTTTATAAGATATAGTTGATAGCTATTTCGGCTCATGCCATCGTCAGAACTATTTTTAAACGTACATTTGCTTATCTATATATAGCTGTGTAGAAAGGATACGCAATATATTTTCTCTTTTGTTTTAACAAACTAGCTTTTATCATGCTAGCAAAAATAATTAACTAAATTTAAATTTAAAATAGGCAAACAGGCGGCACTTACAATAAGCTTAAATACTTCCCCGAGATGATTTATTACAGAAATACATTAGCCCCTCGCAATGGTCTGAGGAGCGGCGAAAGACTTATATTTGTCTGTTCGTTTAAAATTTCGTGTGAAAATTGATATCTGTTGATTCCAAACCGTCATCTTGCGACCTTTATTACAAAGATGTTAACACGTAGCCGCTGTGCCTAAATTTATATTATGCGATTCTTTTTATTGATATGGTTTCAATAAGAATAATGTAAACTCATAATTATTTCGACGCGATGCCAAATTCCCTATGCGGATAATGTTCTGTGATAAATGACTTGATAAGTTTCTTGAAGTCTTGGTCTTTATTAAATGTCATTCATTTAATCCCAGGTACGTGATGGTGCTCACGGGTATTCTCCTTCGATAGGACACTTCTGTGGGGACAAGTTCCCTAATATAGTTACCTCATCCGGTCGCTACTTGTGGCTGCACTTTCGCTCCGATGAAAGTATCGAGTATAGTGGCTTTACAGCAGTGTATGAGTACATACCGAAACCAACTTCATGTGAGTACTTATGAAAGCAATTTGATCTTATTTATTCCTTAGATGGAATGGATTTATTTTTCTGAACATATGGATTTAATTTTAAAACAGCTATGTTTGAGAAATGAACCAAAAATATTCTTACAAACATCACTCGTTTGGCATAAAGTTTTTAATGCTTTTATTTTAACTGTTTAACTAAATAAAGAAGTGCTACATGTGGAACATTTTAGAGTATAATAAGTTTTATGACACAAACATACGCAGTATCATTCACTTCTACTATTATAATATATTTTATTACTCTTTCCAAATCACACAGTCTCAGAAAATGTACAGACCGTGTTATTGTAATGGAACTAAATATTGAACAGAAATCTACTTGTCTAAATCAACTTACGGATATTATTATCAATTTTGATAAATGACCATGCAAAACAAACATTACGTTTAAATTTAATTTTAATCTTAGGTACTTTCAAACTGAAACGGATAAAAAATCTGCACAGCTGATCGTCTATAAAAAAAGTATAAGTCTTTTCTGAGAAATGTTTTTTTTATTATAATATCAAATACCCATATTTCTTAGCATTCTAAATTATTTTTGGATGTTTTTGATGGGTATATTTATGATAATAAATAATTAAGCCAACCTTGTCAAAGTACGGCTTTAAGGAAAATTTTCTTTGAATCTCAAGTTTATATTTAAAACTTTGGAGAAAAAAATGTTTGATATTTACAAGTTTATTCAAAAATATATTTTAATTGAAATTTTTTTCTTTAAATTTTCAATAGCTTACTATATGCCGGAGTTAGAAGTTTGTCGAATGGACAAAGGTGGAGATGAAGGCTACATAAAAGTATCTGATATAGACCCTGAAAGACTGAAGGTCACTGTGGACTATGGTATACCATTGGACTGCATGTGGGTCATCACAGTGGACAAATCGAAGAAGGTATGCATTTTTGTACCGATTTTGAAAATTTGTTAGATTCTTAAAATTACATGTGAACTCTTTAATATACAACTTTTGTACATTTAATTTTGAATTTTGTTTTCTAGTTGTCATTAAAAACTTTTTCTCTTAAAAAAATTACTCGATTAACATTGTCATTCTAGCTACAAATTGCAATTAAAACACAGTAATTTCATCTAAATATTTTACTTATAAAGGTATTGGAAAAAAGTCGAATTGTATTACACACGCATTTTTACTTTGAATGAGTTAAATTTACAGTTATTTGATTAATTATTTTTCCAGAAACTCAACCCATATCAATGCACCAGCGCTAATTAATTTCAAATAATTTTAAATAAATATTCGAAGATGAAATAGAAACATCTTGTTATTGATTAAAAGTCATAATTAAACAAGTATGCTTGATATATAACTTAGCCTTAATAAACAGAGAAAAAATCAAAGTTCCAAGGAAAAGCTAACTACTAAAATAACCCTAAGAAGGAAAAAAGCTATGAATTATAATTCGATTGTTTATAAGAATCTAAGCAAAAACAAAATAATTTATGTTACTCTACGGTACAGTTAGTGACTGCGTGTCTACCTAGTTTAAATGATTTAAAGTTTGTTTTAGTTCTACGAAAATTGGAAAAGTTACACTGCAACTTTCACGAACATCATTTTTCTTAATTCTCTACAGATTCAACTGAACTTCACGCATTTTTCGCTTCAAAAACCAAACGACTGCGACAGTAACTTCGTCGACGTGTTCACGAATAGAACCGACATCCCGTCTAGGTAAGAAATCACTAATTCGAAAACTTCTTTTTTTTCATTTTTACACGTTCATGATGTCAGTATTATGTTTCCTCTTTTAACTTGTTTGTTGGGAAGTTGATACAAACTTCAGATTACTTTTTAGATACTAATTACCATTTCCTGTTTAGAAATACATAAACACTTTAATGCAACCCGGTGAAAAAAATAGCAATCTATTTTAGTTCTAGAAAATTATTATTTTTTAAGATATAGTTCTGACGATAGCGTTAGCCGAAATACCTATCAACTATATCTAAAAAAATAATAATTTTGTAGAACTTAAATATATTGCAATTTTGTCACCGTGTTATAATAGAGTTCTAACCAAGTGAATGCCAATTCAATCAATATACCTTAATGCATTTTTTTCGTACATTTCAATCAATTATATAAATAACTACGTTGATTGAATTGGCATTTACTTGATAGAAATTCATAACTTCATTCTTAACACGGAAAAATAGGATTATATTTCTAATGAGGAGGTAAGCTGACATAGCTATCAACTATAATTCGTACAAAATTTTTAGTGTGTTAAATAATTGTATGTTTTAATATAATTGTATATGTTATCATCAGTATGCTCATGAATTGTTGTTTGTAAATTAAATTGATAGTGGCCTTGTTTATGCTGTCAATTGCTTTATTTTATATCACTCAATATATCATTTTTTTCATTGAAATAAGAAAAAATTTTCTTTACAAAATCAATATTAAATCACAATATGTAGTTGTCATTCTACGAAGCTGTACAATCGTTATAGCTCGTTTATTGATGTGGGATAAGACGTTTTTAATACCGTAGAAATGGTCACCAGAAAAAAGAATTGTATAAGAAAACAATGTTTATTTTTAAATTATCGTTGACATAAATATTCATCCCTGATTAACTCACCACTGACACTACTGGCTGGGCATTGTCAGCAAGAAAACGAAGACATAATACTCAAGCCAGCTTAAACAAACAGGTTCATAAAATATTTAAAGTTACTTCAACTTCAACAAGTTCACTTGTTACAGAATTATGGCAGTGAAAACTTGTCATGGTGTATATTTTTTGTATGGAAACCAATAATGTACCGTATACCGCGTTATATGTTATATATGTATGTGCTGAATTCAGTTTAAAACTCGCCAAACAAAACAATTTAATTTAGTCGGTCGATAAATTCTCTTCGTTGTAAAGTTTACCGGGTGTTAAATGAGCCGGGGAAGGGTGCCAAGTGGAAATGTGGAAATGTGGCATTCAGCCTAGTCATACTGGACAAACTTTTACACAAACGTAAAGGCTTAGCGCACAGTCATTGTGTTGATTAAAATACTCACCAAAATGCTTACTGATATTGTGATGTTTTCCGTCTACACTTTTAAAAGGAGATGTCATGCTCAGTTGTCTCGCAGTCCCCAGGGCTCTGTCGCAGAGAAAGGGAATATTTTTTTGTTGCGTTCTTGACAAAATTGTAGCATTTACAAAACGACATTTTCTTGGACTTGCACAGTAGATTTATTTTTCAGTGGGTAACGACGTGTTACCAATATTTAATATGACTAAAGAGTATTGTTTAAATGCTTTTTTGTAGATGCTCTTCATCTGACTGGGCTTATAATTCTGAATAAAACAAGTAATCTATTTTCACATAGTTAGTTTGTTGCACGATCTTGAAACGCTCTATGATAATTTTTGAAGCAATGAAATGTTTTTTGAGATCAAAATCAGTTGCAATACATCATGTATAAAAATATGTATCATTTCAGGATCAGACCACTCATGAGATAAAGTCTTATTTCAAACAATACACTCTTACTTTTATAGTGTTAACTGTCACTTCTTGATGGAATGGCATGATATTTTTATTATTTAAAATACATTTTTTCGTTGATATCACAAAAATAGTAGATCTTAATTGATTTTTCACGTAACTAATTTTCTGTTTACTGTGTATAATGCATTCAATAATTATTTATTTATTCAGATTGAAGAAGTACTGCGGATCGATGGCAGATCCTGTTGACTCGACGAGTAATATGCTGCATATAAGATTCATGGTTGAACCCAATGCTGTTGCCTCCAAATTCGAAGCATCGTACACGGCGTTCCGAGAACGAGATAAGGATAAAGGTACGTTTACTATAATATAATATTTAGCATACATTTCAAATAATAATTTACTTGACTGGTCCATATTCGTGGAGATTATTTATATTTTCCTTGGTAGTATTCACATAAATTTTATAGTTTTAGTCAAATAATGGAAAATGCATTTATTTCTCGTGCGGGCATTCAAATCTGAATGCTTTTTGTTTAAAAACGAATATTGCTCGCCTATATTTCACATCTTCGAAGCTTCGGGGCATATTGTTCACCTCGAAATTTATTATTCCAAAAAGTTGCACAAACAAATCAAACTATTTGAAAATGATTTAGTTAAAATAAATTCATATTTTCTGTGGGTAAAAATATCATTGAAGTTGTATTGAATTGAATTGTTGTTGTTGAAAAAAAAATACCTCTAACAAAGCATGAGACACTATAAATGTTTGATCTGTCTGACAATTCGGTAAAGTTCAACCTGTGAAAGCCATACGAGCTTAAGTGACCACAAAATAATTCCAGTTTAACCTATCTAGTTAACTTAATATCGTATTGGACGAAATCTTATATTCAATTTAAATAAATATTAAAATTGCTATGAATTACTGATACTGAGTTTTGCCACAGCTTTTTTCGAAAAATCTATTTTAAGTAAATAATTATCTTAATTCTTTTAGTGAGTTTGTATAAGAATTTAAATTAGACAAATTATTTTCAAATAAAAACAAGCGAAGTATAATTAACCGATTGAAAATAAAAAAAACAATCAAATCGAATTGATTTTACAAGTTTGTTTATTCTATTGGCTGAAAAACTCACACATTTTAAATATTAGAAGATTATAAACAACAAAGTGTTACATATCTGATGGATTGTGGAAAGTGTGACGGTACACTAAATTACATTTTGAATTAATCTTTGTATCTTTTAGAATGCAATGAAGATGAATATGATTGCGAGGACAGTACTTGTATTTCAGTTGAATTGAAATGCAATGGACATCCAAATTGCAGATTCAAATGGGACGAAGATGATTGCAATGTAAGTTAAGACCACTGTGTATCTTAAATTTATGTTAAGTTCGTTTTTAATCAACAGTAACAGCATGATGAAAATCAAATTTTAAAAAATCATCGTGAATTAAAATAAGTGCACGAACATTTAATCGTTGCTTGAAGCAATGTGGAAAGAAAATAATCAAATGTTGTAATACGTGCTACTACTGAAATACGATATAGAATCTCAATATGAATTTTCTCTAGATATTAGATTAATAATAGTAAATACTATTGTTCCATTTATTTAAAAACTAACAATTTAATTTCATCCAAGAACTTGATGGGTCGTTAATGACACTTATGAAACTTATGGGTATAATAAAAATTTTACCGTCTCAAATTTGGAAGGGGTTCAGTTTAAGATCACTGTCATATATATAATGGTGATACTTAAACATTACACACAGAAAAAATTGAAAATATATTTTTACATAAATTACTGACAGCTAAATTTCACAGCTTGTGAAATAATTACTGGTAATTTTTAATGTGACTGTCAAGGCGTATTTCTGATAGTTTATGTAATTACAGACCAGACTAAATAATATACTGACCATAATATGCAAACCTTTTTGTAGATCGTCCGATTATTTTAATTATATTTTACAGACAGATGCTGTGTCTTCTCTAATGCAATCAGATCACATTGTCATCATTCTGGTTGTCTTTTCTTTGATTCTTTTCGGCCTAAGTGCAGCAGTTGTTTTCAATTGTGTGAAAAAACTCATCAGTGATCATCGCACGATACAGGTAAAACATTTAAGTAATATTACCATTAAAATATTAATTAAGTCATTAAATACAATGAAAATTATTTTATTAAATAAAATATAGTAAATTATATTCATACACTGTTTTTTATGTTATTAACAATGGGAAAATATTTAAAAATAAAAATAGGGTAAAGCTTTATCTTATGCTTTATCTTTATGCTTTAGCTTTAGCTTTATCTTTATGCTTATAGTTCTAAAACTTAAACTAAAAAAAAATGTTTACTTTAAATTCCTCAAGCCATCAATTTGATTGGGTTTCTAAGATTCGTGTTCCCAGAAAGATGTTCAGTTATTGTTTCATCTTCCAGTGTATTACATTTATCTTTTTGTTCTGAATATCAAAGTAAAAAATAGTATTAGATTTGCGACATATATCAGTTTTCAACAAAGAAAAACAAATTTTTGTAAAAATAAATTGTAAAGTTGCATACAATGATAACTTGAATCCGAAACGAAAATTGCGAAGCCTTTAAAGAATATTTTAATGTTAAATTGAGTTGAAACTACTTCTAACACGTCATTATAATGATTATTTAGGTAATGGTCCTCAGGTTGTTTGATGAACATTGTGTGTGTAGATACTAAGCTTGTATTCGTACGACATACGTTTTGTTGTAAAATGTTAGGGGCATAAAGAAAATCGTAGTTTATTGTTTGCTTTGCTTGACTCGCCTAGTACAACAGTCGTTGTCAACAATTTTTTCCCCATTATGTGATAAAGGTTGTCAAAAACAAGACGTTTTTATTTGAGGTTAATTTTATTTTCTCTGCAATTAAATTTTAATATAAACAATGTGGCTCATTAGTAAAAAAACAAACAAAATTATATCGTCAAATAACCTAGAACATATAATTACTATTCCTGTGATACTAAAAATAATACCTTAATTCCTCATTTTAGTATTCGAAATTAATGTTTTAAAAGTAAAATAATACCGTTATTTCTGATGATGGTTTCAAAATGATACTATTTTCAATCGTTTACTTTGCCATTCTATATATTGAAAAATATAATGGCGTATGTATTGTGTTGATTTTTATGGCAGGAAGAAGTATTTTCCAATTGATTAAAATCAGCTTTAAACCTCGTTACATGAATCCATCATTAATTGTGTGCCATTTGTTGGCAATAACTGTCGAAGAATATTTTTGCAATGTGTTTTCCCTTTTCGCCGTTCGTAACGCCACACCCCGGCGTCGCTTGCGGCTCTCTACATAATTAACGAGGCCACGCGAAAAAGCCTCGAAAATATGTATTTATCGCGAAAATGTATGCATAACGGTTTAAATTTGCGGCTTCCAACCCTAATGGGAATATATTTGTGACCGTATGAACAATATCTCCTCAAGTCACTCCTCCCCAGACATATTTGAATCGCAAATTTACGCGCTTCACTTACTGATTAAGTTATCCGTATAAATTCGTTGTGACCTTTCTGTTAATAAAATACGGCGCTTAAATTTAAATACATTACATTGCGACTTTTTAAAAAATAATCTAACAAAGAATAAATATTCAAGAAAGAATTTTATTAAAGATAGGTAATTACCAATAGATTTAACTAGAAAACCTTATTAATGACTGTACAATATTTTTAAAATATAGATGCTTCCGGTGAAATTTGATTGTCCTTCTGATAAATGTGTAGTACTTCATTGATGAATTGTTGATTCATACATAACATATCAAGCGTAACAATCAACATTTTAATAAGAAAATACAAAATATCTTTCTTATACATCAAGTACATATTGAAAGCTATATATTTAAGCTTCTTGAACATCACACGTTTGACTGCATTGAAATTCTATAGTGTCCATTGTTAACTTTCTATCCAAGACTGTGTCTTAATTACTGGGAAATGTATTTTATTTCAGAATCATAAAGTTGGCTCATCTGTTTTCTTTTAAAATCCATCTTTATGATTGATTAAGAAGAAATTATTCAAAAATTTCATAGTTACAATAAAATTTAAAAAAATCACCTATTGTCAAAACAATTAATTAGAAAGTTAGGACAACCAATATATTTCAAATAATACAAACATCGAAAGTAGAAAATTCTCATTGAAATGTAAATAATTAATGTTAAATTTATTTAGGAAATATTGTACTTAGGAAGTAAAAATAAATTTGATAATAAATTCAGAAAATATACACTTTTTTGGGCTTAATCGTTATTTAGTGTCAAATTATTATAAAGTCGTTATGGGCAAAGCATAAAAATCATTGTTTTGAAAGTTAGGTATCATAATAGAGAAGTCATAAACGTTTATTTTAATCATTAGATCATTCAAGTTTGAAATTTCCATTATATTTATTTTCGCAGATGAGATCTAAGTACCCCAATAAAACGATGCCTTTAATAAAAGAATTACAGGGAACATTTGAATATTATTTAGGGGTTGGAATGTCGTTAAGAATGAGTTTTACGCGCAGAATTTTACTGCAAATGTAAAGGCATCCTGATTTTCAACAGTATCGCCATAAAATGTCGATCCCTTAAAAATGTACTTAGCAAAATCCTTAAATTTACAACTTGGCACTATATTTGCGAGGCTCGCTCCTTACTAAATTAAGTGGGACTTGTGAATTAAGCGCGACACAATTTGAGGCAGAGCCAATACACCAACGGTACGCGTGCCATTTTATCAATTTAAAATATCATCAAGCAAATGCTCGACGGGTAACTATTTAAACATTTTTTTTTAATATATAAGTAAATGATTTGCACTATTTTTTTTTGTATGAAATGTTCAATAGTTTCTAAAGATTTGTGATTGATAAAAACAAATAAATTGAAATTGATAAAAAAATTCTAAATTTTCTTTAAGCATTAAAATATTAAAATTAAAATATATTTGAATGTTTCCAATTGGTATTTTTTTGTTGATGAAAAATTTAGCAACCGAATTATTAGAATTTTTATTTTACTACATAAAACACAAACCAATAAGATGAATATACATTTGGAGACCACTGTCTTTTAAATATCAATACTTTAACTTCAAAATTTATAGTCCACCTGACGTAGATGGTTGACCACTACTGACATTGAACGAGGGACTAATTCACGCTAGAGGGTCTCTTAGGGACTCGAACCAACCCCTCTCCCAACAACCCTTCTAAGTTCTGTTTCATCTAGTCGTCAGAAGTGTTGAATACACGCAGAGTGTTTTGCAAAGATGGAGGTCCGCTGCTTAAGACAATTATTTATTCTAGCAATAGATTTTATTCATGACTTGTTGAATATCAAGACCTGTAGAAATTTGATTAATTTAAACATCACCATTTTATTTTATGTGATAAATTATAACTTCTAAATATTGATTTGAACATTTTTTATTTTGTAATTCAGACACAAGACCAGATGTAGCATTTTTTAATAATGAAATATGTTAAAACCGTAGAGAGTCAATACAATTTTTCACACCCTTTTTCGTTTTTGTTTGCTGAAATTTGTCATTTTTCGTATCAAAAAAAAAAAATGTAATTTTAAAAATATGTTTCATTTCTCAGAATCGAAAACAGAAATTGTAGTCATTATTTAATTATGTATGTTATAAATACTTGTTTTAATCTAATTCGAATCCCAAGGCGTCTAAATAATCCGATGTGACTACTTAATGTAGGTATCTTTTTGTGCAAAACTGCTCAATACTCAGTTAAAGGAAGGTCACTTTAATTGTATACTTTCATCGTTTCTGTGAGATAATAATTTTAAATTTTACGTTTATTTAAAAAATATTATAAATATCCAACAATATAAAAGTTTTCGGATTTTGTTTTGGAGATGCTGCTAGTTTTATTACACATTTTTTTATTATTATTGTAAATCAAAATTATCCGTGTGATAGAATGCCAAAAGGCGAAACCCAGGTCGTTAGTCAAAAAACATGAGGAATCATTTTCAAATTCAAAATATGTTTATTACTTTAAAATAGTTGTACATCATGAAAAGATTCAAAGATAAAAAATGATTTTAATAGATTTTTTTTAAAATAATAAAAACACATTTTTTTTAGTACTTATTTCCACAATAAATTTTTTGATCAGGACCGGTTTCGCTCATCGCGAGCATTATCAACTGATAGAATACAATTTACAAACAAGTCTATTTATACAAAACAAAAAAATAATTTGAGTTAAAGGTGGCAGGTGTACAAAACCATGGGTTCAAGAACTAGGAAACAATTTACATATAATCATACAATATTGATACAAATAAAGTAAATTAGAAAAAAAATTAAATGTTCACAATCACTTATTAAGAATTACAATTACAATTATAGTAAATCAATAATCCATTAGGAGCTCTGAACAATCAATAAGGAAGTAAGGAGTGGGAAATTTTAATAACGAAAATAACCCACACTTACTACTTAATGGAACAAAATAAATTAATATATTTATATTAATATATATGATTTTATGTAAATTGTTTCCTAGTTCTTGAACCCATGGTTTTGTACACCTGCTACCTTTAACTCAAATTAATATTTTGTTTTGTATAAATATAATTGTTTGTAAATTGTATTCTATCAGTTTATGATGCTCGCGATGAGCGAAACCGGTCCTGATCAAAAATATATTGTGGAAATAAGAACTTAAAAAAATGTGTTTTTATTATTTAAAATTTCATGCCTTTCCATCAAGAAGTGACAGTTAACACCTTAAAAGTGATTTTAATAGAGTTTCGATGTATCCTATTGAAAATAATGTTATTTTTTGTATGTATAAATAAGTATATATAATAAAGAAAACGCATTTAAATCATGTTTATTGATTTCTTTAGAATTAATCGGATGGAAATTAGAAGTCTTATCGTACGTATTAATAATTTAATCTTCGATATTTTTTACCGAAATCTTACGTTTTTCGTACAACTTTTTATTTCTCTTCAAAAACGATACAAATCCAGGCACTCAATCCGCATAATTTCATTTTTTTATATACGGCCGTTTAAAAGTTTAAGTATTCATTTCAATTAGTTGCAATATGCGTGGGATGCTGAAATTGTAAATGACGGAAAAAATACTCGGTAATCGTAATGTATCTTTAGATAAACCGCATGCTATTTTAGAAGTTTATAAAAGACCTAAGTGAGCATTAAAATACAAATCAGGTTTTTTTTATATACAATTTTTTAACGTTTTGGCTTTGCTTATTTTTCTTTATCCATATATTATCTCTTATTGCGCCTTAAATTTGTATTATTACATGGCAAAGCTAAACAAAAATAGCAAGCACGCTCAAAAGGTCTTTAAAGGTAGATTAATTGCAAAGATATCTCAGCTTTATTGTGCTAAAAAAATGCACGGACACTTTACAAATTTTGCTTACTGAGAAACTTACAAAGCTACTTGCTATAACAACACATGCCCTCACTTCCCATCTCGCAAACAATGAACAGAATGTTCGAAAGATTCAATCTATTCTTTCATTGTTTGCCAGTTATTTTTAAGTATGCAATTTAAGGTGATTATAATATTTAATTACATTTATTTCAAATATTTTCCGAGTTGAGGTTTAACGATTTTGCAGAAAACTCCAACGACAAAAGTGGTAATCTTATGATTATTACGAGTTTTCGTAAAATTTACATTAAACATATTTTCTTCAATAGTTTGTTTAAACATTTTTGCTATAAATGTTTTCCATACAGGTCCCGAAAGAAGTTAATTATCAACTGATTTCGTTTTGCAGTAGCGCTTTTCACATTAATATTTTACGGCCGTCAATTCAAAGCAAGCCTACTAGATAAAATTCATTGTTTTATAATAAACAGTGTATATGATAAATATCTGGGAACTTTGTTGGAAATAAACACTTTGTTTATTTCTTTGTTTCCCTCTACGGCTTTCAATTATGATGCATATTATTTGGATTCAATTGTATCACATTTTCAAAATAATAATATAAAACCATCCACATTTATTTCACTTTCATCGAGTGAGCATTTTTAGCCGATACCAATATGACTATAGGTGCAATCTTTTGTCAACTACAATCGTAAAGCCGAATTATATGTTATGTAAAGTTTGTTTCTAAGTGTATAAACTCTAGCAGTTGAATGATTATAATGGATTGATCAATCAATAAACACGTCTATAAAAAATTTTAACCTCATGCATCGTGACATATATTTTTTTAAAAGCGTATAACTTTGATTTTTTAGCTTTTAATTAATATCCATCGCAAGAAATTGTAAGATAAAACCTTTTGAACCAATAAACGTTTATGTATAGTTATGATGTCGCGTCACCACACATGAAAAAATCATGACATCGCATATAGCAATTTGTAAAAAAAATAGCATATATAATACATTGTTTCCACTTTTTGCTCTGTTTTTGTATTTTAGAGCTACCCAGTATGCGGTGGGTGTGAGAGCGCAAGTGAAAAGATAAAAATTTAAAAGCCAGCATTTTTATTTGAAACTTAAAAGCTTTTAGGCCGTGTTATTGTCAGGTCGGGCACCATTTCCTTAATTGGGAAGGCTGTTTTAAAGCAAGAAGCAGTCAACGAATGAGTAAGAATTAAAAATAAGGCAGAAGTTTTGATCCCATAAAATAACGGCCATCTATTTACCCCGTGCTCTACAAGAATACAGTATTTATTCCACTCTATTAAATTTTATCATAAAGGAATTTTGTACTTTGTATATAATTCATGGCACTTAGCTTTCTACTGTCCCACTGCAGTATTTTTCACTACACTTCCAATTTGGCTACCAAAAATTTTTTCCCAAGGATTTTGACTGGAGATCTTATGGAAGAATACAAGCGCTTAACTTATACATGACGAAAGGGTATAATGATTGCCAAACCAAATAAAACATAAACAAATTAAATCTTTTTCAAAGTTGATTTACTTAAACTATTAAGGCCAAAATTCTAATAAAAACCTTCAATAATGAGCCATTCCTTAATTGAAACAATATTGAAAATAAAGTGTGTGTAAAAATTCTCTGTTACGAACGAAAAAATTAACGACTTCTAATTTTATTTGTTAACAGGAACACATAAGACAATCGCGCGAAGGTGACCTTGACGAAATAGGCCGAGCGCAGACGAAAATTTCAGAACCCGTTTCAAAAATCCAAATCAAGCAAGACACTTGTCCTTCAAGAGGCTCTCGACAGCTTGATGCAGCAGACTGCTATGTACCAGGAATCGGAGAAATCCTTCCAATAATTTTGCAAGGGAACCAGAGAGAACGAAGCAGCGTCGAGGCGGTGCCACACAACGCTAACAACAGGGATAATGAAATTTTGGTAAGACAACAAAGTTTACAAAGACAAGACGCAGAAACTCAAAATCAAGACGACATATCTGAAAAATCTGGTTCAGAAGAGCATGGCAATAACGATATGACGTGCAGTGGAAACGTTCCAGAGATGTGCGACATGTCGTGTCAAACTAGAGAAAGTTTGTTCCAAACACCAGCTTTTGGCCATCGCGACTCTTCAGATGGAAGTTTCTCTCCTCCTCCTCCAAGTGTTGATTATTCAAGAAAACCCACGAGAGATAGAGATCTCCATTCATCCAATTCAAGTACGAGAGCTCCATACAATCAAACCGGTTCAACACCATTTTCAACATTTGGATACAGTGGTAGCACAGTTCAAAGAGTAGATAGTAGATCGCTTAGTGGCATCGCAAGAGATCCGAGATATAAAGCTGAAGCTGTTATAGAAATGGATCAATTTGGCGATGAGAGTAATGGGAACTTTTCCGACACTGATAGAAATTTGGACAATAGAAGAAATGAACAGAACCAATTTACGTCAGATGATCGAAAAAACAAAAACCAAACAACTGAAACAAAACTGCGGTCCGACAGCCCTTCGTATCATGAAAGACAGACAAAAAGATATCAAAAGGATAGTAACAAACCGAGTGATTTATATTTAGGGGAACAAGTGAAGAAGCATCACGATAAGAGGCCTTACAGTGTGGAGACGACTAAGTCAGCTCCTGATGTAATCATTATGACCAAGAGCCACTGACAGGAGGAGATTTCTGAATGGGAACCATATAAAAGAAGAATGCCTAGGAATTTTTTGAGAACAGCAAACCAAGGGAACTGCGGAGTCCTAAAAAACCCCGGTCACGGTCTGGGACCGCTCTCTGTTTACAAATCACCCGTTATTTTTGTGAGAAACTGTCAAACTCAAACCTACGACGAAGACTTCTTCGCTATTGAAACCATGTATGGAAATAATGATTCATGCGGATTTTTCTTTAATACGTGATATTTGAAGGGTTTCTTTCGTTTATGTTTCGTGTAAATACTTTTGTAGATAGTTAAATCTCTATTTTTATTACATACCTAATTAAGCTCTTACTACCATTTTCTTTTATTTATAAACACTCAATTTTCTACTGAATGTTACACTGTTCTACTTGAAATCGTCGTAGACAATGTATTTTGATTTCAATAAAAAATAAAGAATCAAATAATCGACGAAATAATTGCTTAATTTGCAATGTGTTTACCTTTAACGGGGAAAATATTTCACATGCCAAAAAAAAACATTTTTACTATCAAGTGGTATTTTAAAATGCTTTAAATTGTTTATATCTTACTAAAAAAACCTAACAGCTGTTTATTTTAAAATTGCTACACCCACCTCAATGGTTAAATAATTTAGCATTTTCTACCAAACGCAATAATTTTCTGTGTAATTGACTGGTTTTGTGGATTAAATGGACTTAATGTGGATTACACCGGAAAATTGAAACCAAAACATAATTATTTAAATTACATTTGTTTCATTCATTATTGAATGCATTTTTATATTTTGTCCCTGCTTTTTTAGCTTATATCAAAATTATTGAACCCGAAGAATGAATTAAGTATTTTTTATTATTTGCTGCTTTTATGCGGCTTATATATTTTCAATAAATGAAATATGTCATTCGTTCGGAATAAATAGCCTGGTCCTTTATATATAAATAAATAGATATTTTTTATTTCACTAAAACAAACCATTTTAATATTTTTTAGACATCCGTTTCTACTGTTATGAAGATTTAATTGATTATTTGTCATATATAAATTATATGCCATTTTTTAGATGGTTGAAAAAAATTCACCATACATGTCGTCTTGGCAATCAATGAATAATTTCAAAACAATATTATATCTGCAGCTATTTGCAAAAATAGACGGAGCACCGTTATATTTTGAATATGTTCATGATAAGTATCTAAAAAGTAATAAATTCATAAAATTTAAAATTTTTCGAGAATGATTGATTTGGAATTGGTGTAAAAATTTTTTTTTTATGGAACAGAATTTTCACAGCAAAATTAGCTTGTTTTTATAAATATAACAATTATCATTTAATCAATACTTTTTATACGCGAATTTACAATCGATTGAGCAACACTTTATTTAATTAAAACCTATGGAATGAAATTTGCTTGCAATCTTCATTATGAAATAGATAATATTTATTTTAGTTTCCAGTAAAAAGCATTTTTTAAATTTAATTTTTTTAACATATTTATTGATTATATGTAAAATTTAATAAAAAATTTCCAGAAAAGTTACAGGTTGTCGATGAAAAAATATTATATTTCTTTAATAATGAAAATTTATATTGATTTTTAATCTCTGTTGTTTGTACATATGTATATTATTAAAAATTTGGTAGATGACATAAATTTTATTTTAAATTGATGTATCATTAATAATTATTATTGTAAAATTTTAATGAAATAAAAATTGTATCGTAAGATTTTCGAATGCGAAGTTTTATTGGAATATATAATAATTGATTTGCTAGAAAATAGCCTCATAAAATTCTATTCATCATTTACCACAATCAAGAAAAAAATACATAGAACAAGATAATATATATTTGAAAAATCCTCAAGGTTAAATAGGTCAATGTTCAAGCTGCGTGAAAATTTTCTAAAATGCCGGACAAAAATTTCCACTACCACCGCCAAATAGTGAAAAATGTCACCCTCTTACAAACATACAAAATAGAAGACCCACTGCTTTATATTGAGCCATTGGCCATAGCCAAGTAGGTTTTTGCTCTACCTGGTGGCAAGAACGTGAACCCTATATGAGTATTTCAAGATAACTAAATGTGCGCTTGTAACACATATTTCTTTTTTAAACTATGAAGTTGCAGTATTCCTTTTAGTAACGTTATCAAAAAAAATATATTTAAATGACATCGTAAAATAACAAAAATAGCTCAACATCTTTTAACAATACCCAATTAATTTATGATATCGACTGAAGGTGCTTGATGGAATTTCAATATCATATATGAATTGTTACGAATTTGTACGATCCCACATGTTTTGTCACTAACGACCCGGGTTTCGCCTTTCGTTTTATTTGTTGAAAAACCCTTTCAAGAATGATTCATTAACAAGACTGTCAATGAAAATTATCACGGGCGATTGTGTTAATTATTATTAGAATAATATTATTAAATTTGTTTTAGCTGTAATATACTGCTTGCCTTGGGGTAAGCGTTTTCCCGTAATTATTAACTTTGGTATATAGACGATGCTGACCGTTTATTTTACGTCAGTTCTGTTGCATCCGTGTGATAGAATACCTGAAGATGCCGAAAGTTGAAACCCGGGTTACAGAGTTCTAACAATTCAAATTTAATACTCGATAAACTTGAGAAGGAACGAAGTCTCACACTACTACACCCATTATCCTAAGAATAATAATAATAAAAATCTAGGTTTCGACTCACAATTAAGTGTATTAATCTAATCTCAGTGTGTTGTATTTTCATGACACGCATTTTAGTGCTAGTTTTCAATCATAAAGCCCTTCGTACACTTTCATCGACGTATGCATAATGTAGCTTTGCTACGCCAAGTATGGTGTTGTCGCTTTATAATTTTTTTTGGAATACTAGTAAAAAAATAGTGTCACTGGGTTTGACACGTGAGATCGATCTACCCCACTATGGCCGGTTTTACATAACACCTACGATGGGGTTGGGTAAATTTACATTCTGAAAATCCAAATCATAATTTATCATCAGAGTAATGGAGCGTAGGAGCGGAAACGATTTTATCTCGTTGCATAGATAATAATCATCCTTTTTTTTTTTTTTAGTTTATTCACATGATAAAAAATATATTCATTTGGTCAGTAATCGATCTTTTTCGTGTCCTTTATTCAACTTTCATAAATATATTTTTCAATATAATAATAAAATAGTGTTCAAAAGCAGTCATGACTACACTACAGTGTTAAATTCCTTGACATCCATCCAATCTTATAAACAGGTCGTAGCTATAGCGATTATTTGACTTCTAACTCTATATATATATTCATAACTTCTGCGAAAAAAAGTTCTTCTAAACAACCAACAATACCCACCGAACAATTTACTTGGCATGTATAATTGTAAACTACACTTCATCTGCAATGGCTACAAAATGTCGGAGCAATAACCTCATGTTATTTCGTATGGTATAAAAACTTTAGCCAACCATAAAATTGTAAAATTTTTACATATAGAAAAAAAAAATTTGTACCTACTCTTTTTTGACCATATAGTGTATGGTAATAAAAGCATAAATAATATTTTTTAAAAAAATCGAATTCATTGATCACTAAGCTACAATAATTTTATAATCTCTAATTAATTAAATAACGCTAAGATACTCTCAGTCATTTCACGTGACAACTTTACACGAGCTTATATGCGCAAGTTTTATGTGTCAGTGTATCGAAGTGCTTGTGCATTATACATCTAATTTATTTATTGAAATATAATTTGGCCATACCTTCATAAAATCATAATACATAATGTCAACATATTGAACGCCAAAATAATATTTCAGACACATTAAGAAGTTTTTTTCCACACTAAAATGAACCCTTTCTCATAAAAAGAAAAGATAGATATTTGCGTTATAAAAGGGATGCCATGCTTTTCACAATATAACTTATATTGCGGAGTTATTTTCCGATACTGAAAACATATATGATTTCAACGAATATTTGACCACGAATTCATTGCAGCAATACTTAATTTATTTTCACATTTATTATTCTGAATTTTTGACGATAGTGTAAAATATCACTCTTTAAACTTTTATTTGATTATTTTTTTCAACAGTTTGATCATATACTATTTAGTGATTGAATAAAAACAATTCAATTCTCCTAAGACGACGACTCGCTGATTTATATACTCAAAAGGAAGTTTACCTTAACCGTATAACAATTCTTTTTGCAAATATGTACCAAAAACCTATATAATAATGGTTCCACAACACTTTTAGTTTATAATTTCACATAAAACTGGGAAAGCTGAAAAAGACTTTCTGGAAAAAATTCGAATCTGACAAGTCTGACAAGTTTTAAGCTGAGTACTTATCCTTTATAAAGTTTCGTTAAGCTAGTTTGCATTTTACTAACAGGATTTTTAAGTAACTTTCAAATTCAACTCCTTTAGATTCAAATTTAAAAGAATCTTTTTGATAAACTTTAATCTTGTATTCTTAATCTGCGTATTTTGCGATTTTCTGTGTTTTCTAGACGAGAAGAGACTGTTTTTAATATAATGTTGATTATTCAATAATTGGGAACATAAAAACTAATTCAAACTCTTTATACTTTTTCATTAGAGTTGTATCACTACGTTGTCAAAACAAATAATTCTATTCGATTTTTCAACTGTTATATTATTCTTTTCGCTATTATTGACGGTAGTCTAAAGCTTATTACGATGATATTAATATATTCAGGGAGTCAAATAAGTAACTGTCATTTCAAACAAATACTATATCACAAGTAGCACAACTCCTACTCTCGTCATTATTGCATAATACCCAGAATTTATCATTAATTCATGTATGAAGTAAAATATTTTCAATATATGTCTAACTCTTCTCAACTTTAAAATTTACTTAATGCCATTTTTAATTTGTTAACTGACACTTCTTGTTGATAGGGCATTATATTTTAATACCGAATGATTGCCCATTGACAATTAATAATGCTCGCGATGAGAAAAATCTGTCCTGGAATATAAAGTTGTCGAAATAGTACTTAAAATCTTGTTTTCATTGTAAAATTTACTTGATGTATTATTTATGACATTACTAGGCTAAATTTTATTATTTCTTGTTTACAAAATATTTAAAATTTAAGTGAAAAATCATTGCGTGTTTTTTAGTCATGTTTTAGATTTCATATTTTTTTATTTAAGAATAGAGAATAAGAATTTTAAATATTTTATAATACAACTTGTTTTGGATAAATGTGTAAGTTATTTTTTCGAGAAAAATTTTGAAAAAGAATTGAGATTTTCTGTTCATCTTTTTCATAGAATGGTATATGAAAATAAAAGCAAGCTAAGTAGATCTTAGATAAGACACCAGGGCCAGTAAATTATAGTTGGAGCTATTTTTTTAATGCAATACATTGTTGAAAAAATCACTTTACCACGATCCTAAGGGCAGTAAATTTAATTCAAATTATGAAGTTTTTTGTAACAGTGAAAGTGTTAATTTTGTCAGTTTTAGCAAGTGAGGATATTCCACGCCAATTTAACTCAAAAAGTTCACCCGGCCCGCCGAAAGTGAACCGTACATTATTTTGAATACATTTTCATACATTTCGCGGCGATTTTGCATATTTCCGAGTGTAACAGAGATGCTATCTTCCAGCAAAATGCTCCAAATGAAACAATCTCTTCCAGCGTATGAAATATATGAACACTTTGCTTGTGGCTATAGAAAGTAATTATCTTTTATTCTACATAATGGGAGGTAATGCATAAAAAATGCATAATTCTTATTATTTGCTGATGATTTGAAACTGTTTTTACAAATTGCCACAATTGATGATTGTCTCCATCTCCAGTCTGATATAGTCAATATAGTAGAATGGGGAAGGAGTAAAAAACTCGATTTTAATATAAACAAATGCAATCTTTTATCGTTTACTAGACGGTCGCCGGTGTTATTTTTCCGCTATTCAATGAGTGGCCGAACTCTCTCGCGAATTTCATCAGTGAAGGATCTTGGAGTACAATTCGAAAGTAAACTAACCTTCAATAGTCACATTAGGACTACCTGCAACAAAGCATTGCAAATGTTGGGCTTTATCCTACGTACTACGAGAGCCTTTTCGGGTGTTAAAATTTTAATATTATTGTACAATACCTTAGTGCGAAGTAGGCTTGAGAGTGGGTCTATTGTTTGGGCTCCAGGAGATTTGAAATATGCCCTTATGGTGGAAAGGGTTCAGAAGAAATTTTTGAGACTTCTGTACTTGAGGGCATAAGGATACTATCCGTGGCTTTATCCAACTGACTTTCTTTTAGGTATGCTCACTTTTAATAGTTTGAAAAATCGAAGAGAAATATATCTAGCCACATATTTCTTTCGACTAATTCGAGGCCAAAATGAGAATTCTGCCATCCTTAATAATGTCAATTTGTATGTTCCGGATAGTTTTTTAAGAAATCGTGTACATAATTTGTTTGTTCTTCCAAAGTGTAGAACCAGTCTGCCAATGGGGATGCCAATGGTAAGAGCATTAACAATGTTCAACAGTATTGCTTCGGATGTTGACATATTTCATGTGGACGAAAGTGAGCTCAGACGAATGCTATTTTTTCAGTTAAAGTAGACATTTCATGAGCTTACTTGGTTGACTTTCTTTTTTGCAATCCTTATTGATTGTTTTATAGTGTATTTGTTGAATTTTTATATTTAAATATGTTAATATGTTACGGTGCAAAAGCATTGAATTGATAATTTGTAAGTTTTGTACCATATAGTAGTAATAAATAAATAAATAAATAAATAAATAAATAAGTAAATAATGAAAGTAATTGTAGTTTTACAAAATTATATACATTCATAAATTTCATATAGTGTACTGTTCATACGCTGTTTTTTTTTTAAGCGCAGTCTTTTAATCTGTCAAGTCTCTATAGAATTGGTATAGAAAGATAGTACAAAGCCTCTGTAAGCTCCATTATTGGGACTAGATATATTGTGAGAAAAGATGATTGAAAATAATAGAGACATCTATCTCTTTAATCATAAATGTTATCAATTTTACTGCTAATGTATATGAATGTTTAGGTAGAAAAACCTTCTTTTTTCAATCGAAGAATTGAATAGTTTTGAGTGATCGACTACCGTACTGAAATATTATAGAAAGAGTAATGTTATGAAGAAATTACAACAAAATAATTCAATATTTTGACAGTTCATTTATGGTATAACCGTGGCAAATTTATTATGAAAAAACTTTTTATCGAAATATTTTTTTTATTGTGTAATGAGAAAACTACGTGAAATTTTCGATACAAATATGCCAGCTACCAATTCCTTCTCTATAAAAAGAACTAACTGATTATTAGTTATGTTCTAATATTTCTTTATATCTCTATTCTCAACGAATCGAATATATTGATCGACTGAGAAACAAGCATTTTTTCAATGTATTGGGTTGTCACTTGGTGAAAGTTTGTATTTGATCTAAATTAAAATTGACAGGTTTTATTATTCAACTCGGTGTATCATAGAAAATGTTTTAATAATTAAAGCATTTTTGAAATTATATAAGAAATAACCACTTCATTTAGGCAATTAATTGTCGACATTCTTCATATTGGAAATGGACATGGTGAAAAAATATATACATAATTAATTTATTATATTCCTCAAAAAACTATCAAATATTTCGAAGACATTTACTGAAGTCAGCGTATTATTACTGGATTTTAATCCTTATCTTTCAATAAAACAATATTTACGATCATTTCCCATAGATTCAAGTCCCATCCCAATTGGAGCTAGTTCAAAGCAAATATGCTAAATAAAATTAATACAGCCGGTGTTCTGAGATGTGTGCTTCTGCTTCACAGGTGGGTTTTATGAGAGTCAGCAAACAAACACCTTTGTCACCTTGCCAAGATGGGTTGTAACATATTCGCTTACTTTTAATCGTATTTTACGAAAATTAGGAACCTACCATCCATCGTGACTAATACACAAATAATTACCGAACATCACAGCTTAATTAATTGTAAAAAAAAAAGTATAAAGTAATATCAAGTAAATAATCAAAAATGATATCTTAAACATAATGATAAAATGGTGTTTGCTTTTTCGCTGAAGTATAACAATGAAAAAATCTAAACAAAATATTTTTTATGAAATTGTTAAATTAGTATTAGTAGCACAAACAACTTCTAATTACTGTCAAATAGCAACCATCAGCTCTTTTTTTAATCCACACATTGAAAGAATATACAAGCTGTCATAACTTTCATATTTACGCCGTACATAATAAAAATATTAGTACAAGTTATCCTCGACTTACGACCGAGATACATTCTTGGACTTTCGCCGTAAGCCGAATTGGTCGATAATCGAATTTCATACAAAATATGTATATATAAATTTTACTTACATATCAAAATAAAACATGTGTATTTATTCATATTTTTTATTGTCAAATTTATACTTATTTATTAATACTAAATAAAATATTCAATTCATTTATAATTAAAATCTTTTGTCGTCTGTAAGTATAATCCATTGGCTCATCATCAGTAGTCGAAGAAGCAGTAGTAGTCTTTTTAAAAAACATATCCAATTTAAGTTGAGTTGTTTGCTGTTTTTTTCCTGTATATTGTAATGCAATTTTTAAAAAAATGCTATTTTTGGTCGTAAGTGCGAATGGTCGTTAGTCGAACCGTCGTAAGTCGAGGACTACCTGTATTGTAATTTTCTATGAGGATATTATACCTTTATTTAAATGCGAAATGTCGAATCAGGTATGTATTTCAAAAGTGTTAAATGAATTTTATTTGTATTTTTTAGTAAAGTTTTGTATTTTATTTATTTATTTACCATCAATAACTGAAGTTTAACTCATGAACATCACCTTAAGCATCGATTTACTTCTTCACGACCTACGCCATAGGAAACTATTTGAAACAAAAGAAGCGAGGCGTGCATGAAAGTTGATATCGCTTTATCGATCTGAATTTATTTAGAATTAAACACAAATGAAACCGATTGAGACCGAAAAGTTATATAATCAGAAACTTGTGAAAATGTCAATTTAAAAAACACATAATAAATACGGAAATAAATTGTATTAACTTTTTAAAATAATATGATATTAAATATCTTCCTAGTGCTTCAGTATAAAGGTTAAAAAAAATATTAGTGTTATTTATATTTAGCAAGATGAACATAAAAAGTACTGTTTGAGAGAAAATTGAGTTTTACCATGTCTCACAATATGGTCATTGAGAATCTGGCCACGAAAGGCAGACAGAAAATAAATCCGAAAGCGTGTACACAATCCCCTAGAATCACAAACGGTTGCGCGAGACACTCCTGAAAACTTTTGTCTCAAAATACAAACTTCCAATATCTATTTACCTGTAACACTTACAGGCTGAGTAAATACGAAATATCTTTCTGATGTTTCATTTAAATAATATGCTACCATAAAATTCAAATAAGTTTTTTGTCACAATGCTTTTTTAATGAGAATAAACGCATCGAGGTTCATTCAATGTATTTATAAACAAAAACATATTTAGAATGACACTCATTTATGAAAACAAATAAAATATTCAATTTTTAACCAAATTAATAATAAGTAAAACATAAATAATTGGTACATAATTTATACATAAACATTAATTTTGGTACTACTTTAAGAAAAAATACGTTTGAATTGACACATCTAATATTTAGCAAAACTGTATTGTTATGTGTCGCAAATAATTTTTTATTACCAACATTAATAAGGTTATTTATTGCCCATATTTTTAATATCTTAGCATGACTCTCTTAATGCGGGAGAATTTTATTTCTTGTAGAAGTGTCTAAACAGATTTTTCTATGATATATAGGGTCCGCCATCTAAAGTTTTTTTTTTCAACTAGTGCTTATTTTATTTTTTGCATAAAGACCTTGGTATGACGCCATACAAAGTCCAATTGGTTCAGGACCATCTTTGACCATCCAATGCGTTTTCGCTTCGCTGAGTGGGCCTGCGATCGACTTACAGAAGATGCCGATTTTGCCAAAAAAATCATCTTTTCGGATGAAGCTCATTTTGATCTTGGCGGGTATGTAAACAAGCAAAATTGTCGCATTTGGGGCACAGAAAACCCGCACGCATACATTGAAAAGCCGGTACACCCAAAACGAGTCACTGTTTGGTGCGGATTTTGGTCCAGAGGCATAATTGGGCCATTTTTCTTCGAAAATGAGCAAGGAGTGGCCGTTACAGTCAATGGCGATCGTTATCGGACCATGCTGAACATTTGTTCACAAAAATTGAAGAGGAGGATATTGGCAACATTTGGTTTCAACAGGACGGCGCTACGTGCCACACAGCCGAAGCTACACTCGATGTTTTGCGCCCTGTTTCTGAAGATCGCATTATCAGCCGCAGAGCTGATGTCGTTTGGCCACCTCGGAGCTGCGATTTGAAACCGTTGGACTATTATTTGTGGGGTGCCCTCAAAGATAAGTGTTACGCCGACAAGCCAGAGACAATTGACGCTTTAAAGGACAATATTCGTGAAGCCATTGGTGAAATACAGCTGCACACAATCGATAATGTGATTAAAAATTGGACCGATCGTGTTGGCTACTGCATGGCCAGCCGAGGCAGCCATTTGAATGAAGTTATTTTCCATTATTAACCGGAAGGATTGTACTTTCAAATAAAAAAAGAAATTTGAGAAAATATTAGTAGTTCTTTTTTTTATAGCATTTTCAAAAATAAAAGTTATTTGACGGACCCATTTATAAAAATTGTTATTAAAAAAAACTTTAGATGGCGGACCCTATATATAGGATATTTGTATGTATATGTTTATCATTTTTTATCATCAGTTTTTCTTTTTCAAAAAGAGTAGATAAAAGAAATGACCAACCAACCAATATTGCTGCACCTTGGCTTAGACTATTTCTTTAATAAAAAAAATCTTAACGATACGAATCTACGAATAGAAAACATATTTATTTATCACTTTTAAGGTGTTAACTGTCACTTCTTGATGGAAAGGCATGATATTTTAAATAATAAAAACAAATTTTTTAGTACTTATTTCCACAATATATTTTTTGATCAGGACCGGTTTCGCTCATCGCGAGCATTTGATAATATTTTAAATAATAAAAAAATTGTTTTTACTATTTAAAATATTTATTTATATTGCAAATTGAAAAATGCAATCGATTCTATGAGCACCACAATTAAATTGAACAACATTTACCATTGAACCACAGAATAAAAAAATAGACAAACAATTGAAGCTAATATTTTATGTACATATTTCATATGTGTCTATTCATATGAAGACAATTTCAGGCATATATTATACTTTGACATCATACCTTTTTAAAGTCAAGAAAATGACGAAGACTAAGAAGTACTACGTCATATTAGTTTTTTAAGAAATGTCTCAATGTAAGTCAAAGAGATCAGGTACATAATATTCGTATAAAATGCAGACGCAAATATCGAAATAAGGTTGCTTGTTTATCAAACGCCATGCTATTTCCACGCCATGATAGTTTGGAATGCAATATCTTAGGACTGCACTCTAAATGCATTCCACGTCTTCATTCTGCTCCTTACATCCGTCTGCGTACCCATATTCAGTGCCACTTTCAAGAGTTGATGTAATATTTGCAATTATTATTTTCAAAATTCAATTGTAGGGTCTAATCATAAAAGGTAAACAAATAATTTCTCATTATCAAAAGACCAAAAAATCGTCTCAACATATTTATAAAGTTTTTTTTAAATAATAAAACACATTTTTAGTACTTATTTCCACAATATATTTTTTCATCAGGACCGGTTTCGCTCATAGCGAGCATTATCAACTGATGTTAACACCTTAAAAGTGATATTTATAAAGAATCATTTGTTGGATCGAATGAATTATATATATATCAACTCGATGATTTAAAAGTTCGTAGAGTACCAGTATCTCAAACAATACTCATTCATTTCGATGTAATACTTATCACATGTTTAGACTTTGTCAGTTGTAAAAACAGTATTTAAATATGTTATACTATCACAAATTTGATAAAAAATACAGTGTTTGGCTTAAATTATCTTACCTTATGAAGTAATAATACATGTCTCATCACATACTGGTAACGAAAGCTTTTGCACTACTAATATATAATATTTGGTTGCACTTAGAAGATTCGCACTCGAGTCTTCAGATATGAAATATTTTACCGGTTCATTTCTTTTAGCAAGATTCGTTTTTACACTTTTAAATCCAGCTCCCAATTTAATGCACATGGCACTTTGACGGAGATATCAAAAAACAGTGTTTTTCCTTAAAAACTGCTTGTTTGTGCTATTTTTTTTTTGTTTAAACGTTTAAAGGATCAGATAAGCAAGAGGCGATTTTTCATCAGGCAATCACAAATTTCTATGCATTGGAATAGAAATCAACTTTGACTGAAAAGAAAACAGTTAGTATTAAGATTCGAGTCAAAAAGTAACTAAAAGCAACACCATTGACCACTGAACCACAGACCAAATAATAAACTACAAATGATTGACTAAAAAACAATAAATCAAGACAAATATTTATTGCTATATTTCAAATTGAATACATAATGCTTCCAATACTACACCTAACGAGCTATTTATACTAATAAGTGTATTGTAAATAATTAATGTAATTCAATATTTTTTGTATTCCGTTGATAGCTCATCTATGTTTAACAGTGCTCGGTGTGGAAATAAAGCTATACCTTAACAAGCAAAGCATTGAATACCCTTTCTCCTGCCGCGAGTCTTTCGGGAAAATAATATACGAAAAAGTTTCCGCAAAACTTAGCAATTGACTGAAGTAGACTATTTATCAAATCGGACATACCTTAGTGTACTACAAAAATGTTCATTCGAAGACATTTATCAAAGTAGTAGACATGTACAAAATATACCATTCAAAAAAGTTTATAAGAAATCTGAGATATAGTTTTTTTTATATAAATTGTGAGTTATTTATTGTTAAATGAGATAACTAGTCAACACAATGTTAATTATAAGACGTATTATTAATAAAACACCTATATTTATAGGGATGGTGTGAATGCTCTTCCATGGAAAATGTTTTAAGTTTACTTGAAGAGAAAGTTTGTTATTTTAATTTACATATTACAAAATTATAATAAAAAGCCAATCAGAAATTCATGACTTAAAACTTATTGGAAAATAATAAAGCTATCATAAAACAAACTAAACATTTTTTCCAGTGAATGAAAACAAAATTTCAATTGGAATTTGATCGTTCTTCAGTCTTATATCAAGTTATATTACTATGCTAATGTTGTAAAAAAAATTTTTTTATTTATTCCATTTCCAAAAATATGTTGAAATGTTGCAGTCACTGGTAGGAATATAAATTTTTGCAATATATTCGTTTAATTTGCATTACATGAAGATTAATTGGGTATCGGTAATCGGTTTTTTAAGAATACGATAATATATTATATTTGGAATATTTTTATAATATTTTTGGAAGAGGTTCAGTGTTTGATGTAATAACGACCAAATTCAAAAATAAGAATGTATACTTTTAATTAAAAACTAAACGCATATCTTTGTAAGTCATTTTTATCTAATCGCAATATTTAATTATTAAAATCTGGTAAAACGTGAAATTTTTTTTTTCTGTTTATTATGACTTTTTCATTAAAAATAGGGCTATCAGAAGACTGTAATATTTTATAGATACGTGTATAACTAATTATATATAAATGATTTTTTTTTAATAATCTTAATAGATGCAAAATTTTATGAATAAATTTCCACAAAGGTATTGTCTGAAATATAATAAAATTTCTTGAGCACAGTTTTAAATTAAGGTTGATAGATTGTGTTGGATACTTTCCTTAACATCACTAATGTTTTAATCTGATCTTGTCATGGATTGTGGACAGGGTATATTTTTATTTGGTACACAAACTTTTTTTGAAAAGCATTCAATAAAAAATAAATGGTGAGTTTTCGTGATACATAATTTCTACTCAGAATTTCATGTATTTTTTTATCGTCGAAAAAATTGATGATTGACTTTAATTGATGTTTGTACTGGTAAAGAACGTCGGCTTACCGAATATTTTTCCATAAAAAAATTGTCACGTCTAAACTTTAGAATTGCCAAATATAATATGAACTTTCAAAATTCATGTTTATCAAAGTAGTGAACAAACAAAATAATAAGTGTTCCCAACAAACATCTTGTGTGATACAACGATAAAAGACTTTATTAAATAGCACAGTTTTCTGAATATGGTTTAACGTTTAATAATTATACGAGTTATTTTTATTATTTATATGGTGTTCTGAATTCCAATCATTCTTTGATCTGCAACGCTTTCAAATACTAAAAACGTTCTCGTAGTGTAAAAATATCCGTATAACGAACTTCACTGTTCTCAGAAAATGGCGGCATGTTTATTAGAATCGCTTCCTGTGAGATAACACTTACATTGCAAGCAATCTATTACTATTTTATTGTTTCCTTGCTAAAACGGAAAATTTTGTGTTCAATTTAATTTTACAATACAATTTTCCACTGAAACACGGTCTTTGTTTGACGAAAAGCAATCGGAAAAAATAATTTCAATACCTAATTTATTATAGTCTATAATGTACCTAAAAGTCTCAAAACAATGGATTTCCATTATCATTATCATTTAAAATAGTCATAAAACCTTATTTACCAAAATATAGCCTGCGTTAAAATACAATCTATTATTCAGCGTTGATATTAATTTTTTATCGCACACTTAAAGTAATAAATTGCGAAGAGTGATATAAAATATGTTTTTTCTTGAGTTAAAGCGATTTAATATTATACAATATTAAATCGCTTTAATATAATTTTATTTACGATTTTTATCATATGTGTCTTTCAATTGGGTTAAGTCACTTATTGAATGTAGACAAATACTTTTATTGTAGATTTTACTATTTCTAAAACGTAGGTAGTTAGTTATGCATTTCGGGTTAAACCAATAACTCGACATGCTTCTATATTAATATCACAGATGTCATACACAGTAACTACAATCATCCACAATGGCATATTATGTGACTAAAAGGCTTGTATTTTTTGACGGAAAGATACATTTGATTCAAAACCATTGCCAATATAAATCTAAGCATCTGACAATAAAAAATGCTTCATTGTAAATTTTATCCATTTTTTACGGCAAAATTATCATGAAAAAAGTCGAATGTATCCTTGTGCTATGTTCTACGTTTACTTTTACCGTAAATATACGGATTTTTTTATATTTCCTTCTAATACGTATAGCTTCGTGTTACGCCAGAAAATGAAACCTATATACCGTGTTCCACACCGCAGTATAAAGCCAAAGTCGATAGAGATATGGGAATAATAGCTTATAATGGAAAAACGTATCCGAACCATCCATACTTCTTCTCAGCATATAATCTTATAACTGTACTCTTGAATATTAAAAATAGCTTATGAATACATTTCATAAGTTGATACCTTCTCATCCACTTCTCGTTTGTAAATTTTCGTAAAAGTTTGACTTGCCTGGTTGCGTTGCAAGTTTTCGGCTAAAACGTTTAGAATACCAGAAGTTTTCAAACCCGTAAAAATATTAACATATTTTTTATGAATAAAAATACAGTAAAAGTATAAATCTATTTAGTTTTGTGGAATTGAATGAAATCTTGCCGATATAGCTCACAGGTTTATTAAATCTTCATTCTTCAACTCTCCATGTTAATATCCAATCAACAGATTCCATAATTCATTAATTAACTAATCAATTAACACTAAAAAAATGGTGCCACTCGAGTATGTTGAAACAGAATAATTAAAAGTGATCTTTTTCTCTACGGCAATCCTAATATTGTATATTCAAATCACCATAAAGAATATCTTGAACAGTTTGAAAGAAGTTTCCTCCGGTATACGATGTTCTAGGTCAGCCATTTTCAACCTATTTTTTATTTTTGCTAGATGCGAGTTTTTTATTATATTAATATAAAAAATTTGGTCTCAGACTAAAATATATATTTGACGGCTTATTTTAAAACAAAGATGACTTTTGGTACTGAAAAGAACTTTTATAATTATGTATAAAATTATAATATTTTTATATGCCAAAAATGGTCGTTCACATGTTGAGTATTGCATTGCTTTTTTTGATCAACAAGAAAGTTGTCTTCTAATTATTAAAAAGGATTGTAAATGAGTGATTTGTGTTATAATACCAATTTTATTTGGCTTGTCGCAGTATTAAGTGACAACAGTTTTAAAATCAAATTAATATTCTACGATCATCCGCCACTTCGAAAGCAACTAACCGATTCGGCTGTAAGCGGTTATACTCATATAAATTTGAAACGCGGTCTTCTCGAAATTTCACGTCAACAGGGTGCTTGAGAAACTGAGCTATTTGACGGCCATTTTAAAAAGCGAAGATGCCGCTATGACCAATGGAGGGGTGTTTTCTTCCTGTGGAAGAAAATGATGCATAAGGATATTGTGATAAAATTGATGTTAATGTTCTTCTCAAAAACACGTCACACGTAGCAACACAGCCATTGATACAGGTAATGGTATTGTTTTTAATTTTATTAACAGTGTTCAATTAAAAGGTAGACTTTGAATTTCGCCTTTCGGCATCTTCAGGCATTCTATCACACGGATGCAACAGAACTGACCCTGACCCCGGGTCGTTAGTGACAAAACATGTGGAATCGTACAAAGTTTTAACAATTCAAAGTTGATATTGAAATTCCATCTAGCACCTTCATTCGATATCATAAATTATAAAAGGTAGACGTTAAAAAATTGAGTGGCTTTGTAGTACACCAACAAAAATTTTGCATCGCTGACGAATAAAAGATATATGATGAATAATATATACATTACATACATTTCGGAATTCATGCTTCAATTAAAATCTTCTGACAACTAAATTGAAATACTAAATACCACAAATAAGCTATTGTAGTTTTATCAAGTTGACTACACCTGCACTTTAAATCCAGGCTGTAGTATCGACAAAGTTTTGTCGCCATGTCGGTAATGCAGTTTTCTGCTTGTAATTGGGCATCCGTGGCTAACGACGTCTTCTCGCTGCGAAGGTAAGTTCAGCTCGTTACTAACTTTGCTTATCAGATGAGAAGGAACTCAATATCGGCGAGTGAAAATGATATTCGGCGAGTAGTCGAACACGCATAACGTACTCAGATTGGACCTAAGCAAATGCGGAAGCTTCAATTTGTGTTTTATGTAATACGCTACTCAAACGACAACTTTCAATATTTTTCACACTTAGATAATTTTTCTACTCTCCAGAATTACTTTCAGCAAAAGTTTTCATAATTAAATTAGCATTTCAGTTTATAGATCATTTTGCTTTCAATGGTTTTTAATGAGGTTTTAAGACACATCTATAAAAAAAATATTTTTTATTAATACATCAAATGAAATTATATATATTTTATAATGAATTGAATATTTTTTAATCACCGCGTCCACATTTTATAATAATCAAGGCGTTTTTCGCTCAGACTGAACGTTATTAACTGTAGAACGAGATCAGTTAAACATACTTACTATAAGCTTTGCCAGTATAGACGTTGTGAGTACTAATCAAAATAAACTTATTTTTCAAATACAATACCTTAAAATCTTGAAATAACTTTTAACACTTTAAAAAGATAAATAATATTTATTAATGTTAAGATTAAGACGATTTATGATATCGACTGAAGGTGATTGATGGAATTTCAGCATCAAATTTGAATAGTTGAAATTTTGTACAATTCCACATGTTTTGTCGCTAGCAACCAGGTTTCCACCTTTCAAAAGCATGTGTCATATACAAAAGAAATTAATGTATTATACTTCATTTATAAAATATCTCATGGTTTGTAAAGATTCACAAATCGATGTAAATTAAAAGATGAACAATTTTTTTGCCTTCAATTATTGACAAAAGAAACTTTTCAACAATTCAAAGCTTCGGAAATAAAAAAAATCTGTTTTTCATAAAGAGTATTTGTACTGAAAATCTTTTTTCTTTCGATCTTCCGAAACGGTTTGTGTTTTTTTATTCCTTTAAAAAAAAACAATTTGAGTTTTAAAATTTCGTTCCAAAGGGATTATTTTTTATGTCATAAAAAATATACACTTTTAACGTCAAATTAATCACAACAACAGTATCTCAAAATTAAACATTGATATTAATCAGAAAAAAAAGGCATTCGCTCAATTTAACTCAAAATTGATTTCAAATTAAAATAAAGCGTTTATTTTTGAGCCTTAATTGGTTCGTTCATCTTCTGTATTCCTTCTTTTACGAATCGTTAATTGCATTTGCATGATGATGAAAAACTCATTGAACGCAATAAATGATTGAGATAGTGTCTATTCGGGAATTCAAATTTACTTTTATTACAAGACGATATTCAGAACAAAAACGTACTCTACATATTTTATAATATATCAAGAATGCTTTCATCGCAAGGACTATCAACTATTAATACGTGTATAAAACAGTGTCTGAAGTGTCAGTGCTATTACTCGTGAAGAGCAAAACTGATTCTGATCATATCATCGGACATAAAATATATCTCTTAGAAGGAATTTAAAAAAAGAGTTATTTACTAAATTATAATATTATGCCTCTGCATCAAGATATTATTGTTCTGATTTTTAAAGTGTATAATTTTCGTCTATAAACTCGTGCTATACAAATAACACTCTAATTAAGTAAAAATACGTTGAATTTGAATTTTTACAACTTTGTAAGATTCCACATGTTTTGTCACTAACGACCCGGGTTTCACCTTTGTTCATCTTCATAAGAATTTTCATCACTAGATGTTTGGTAGTAGGTGTTCTCTACATGAAAAGAAAAAAAAACATTTTTAATTTAATGTTAGTTGATTGATACTTGTTGAAAAACCCTTTCAAGAATAAAACTTGTTTTAGCTGTAATTTACTGCTTGCCTTGGGGTAAGTGTTTTCCTGTAATTAATAACTTTGGTATATAGACGATGCTGACTGTTTATTTTACGTCAGTTTGGCTGCATCCGTGTGATAGAATGCCTGAAGATGCTGAAAGGCGAAACCTGGGTCGCTAGTGACAAAACATGTGGAATCGTACACAGTTGTAACAATTCAAATTTGATATTGAAATTCCATCAAGCACTTTCAGTCGATATCATAAATTAAAAAAACATACATTGAATTAACATTTTATTCCATCAAAATCTCTGAATAAATCTTCGTTCAAAAAAAAAAAAAAACTTTTCAATCCAATAAAAAAATGACGCTTTATATTTATAATGGGTCGCATAAACTAAAAAATGACTCGACATTAAAGGAATAGATTTTTAATGAAGTTTCTTTTTTATATACTAATATTCTAACCCGCTGGTTGACAACCACTTTATTTGAGGATATACAAAAATATGCTAATATATTATAATAAGGTAAACTAGATGAAATTTTTAAACAAACACATTACTTTTACATATTATTATTTAAGTATGACAAATATTTTGAAAATGATATTCCCCTATACAGTTCAGAAGTAAATTCCGTCGTATAACCTGATATTTCATTATTAATATTTTTTTTTTTTGTTTTATGTCTTTCGTGTTGTACTCTTACTCATTTTTATTGCTAAGTATACATAAATAATAAATATCTAGAGTGTTACTACCTCATAGAATAATATTTTTCTTGTTTTATCACAGATATGTATGTGAAAGAGCAAAATATGAATGAAAATCATAATATATAGTTTTTGCGATGTATTTTTAAGGAAAATTATCCAGTTGCATTGAAAGTATTATAACAATTCATAGTTTTTTTAGTCATTTTAACTAATTTAATTAAACATTAATTGATTAATATATTTAATCAAAAACATGGTGCCAAAGAATTAGAAAAAACGTATGCAATAAAATGTTTCACAATTATTTTGGATACTTCTATAGTTTCACATGTACTTTTTAGTCGTTATTCACGCTTTTCATTGTATATAATAGTTTTCTATTGAAGGTATCTCAACAAAAGTTTTCTACAAGAACTGCTTATTACTCATTTGATAAATCTCTCTTTAAAAAAAAAGAAAGAAGAGACAGAGAGGATATAGCCATAACAGTGGTAATGATTAGCTTATCGATCATGCTATGTCCCTAAATTAATTGATTTATATGTAGGATAAAATATTCTGTCATATTTGTCATAACTATAAGAAAAAGTATTTTTCCGCATATACTCTCTTGATTATCGGATTCACAAACAGTTTTTAATTTTAACTAAATATTGATATTTTTACTACAATTATTTTTGTATGAATTCCTATTATTGTTTTGTTTTAGATAAATAAAATAATATCATGCACGAGCTTCCGCTTAGCAGATGTTCAATCCAACGATTTCCACTGGACCAAACAGCCACGTAACGTGTGGGAAAACTCATTCGACGCAGCCTGTTGTTGTCTACCTGATGTGATAGTCGGGTCACGTAATGCATGCCTGGAAGAAAAATAAAAGTGCTGTGATTTTCCGCATTTTAGTGCATTTTCAGAGCGACTTTTCTTGTAAGTACCTCCTACAGTCGGGCTGATATAGGCGTGTCGCCGTCGGAAAATTTCGGCCACAGATTGATGGAGACATGTGGAGTAATAAAAATGAATAAACGAAAAATAATAAAAATTCAAAAACGTCTGAAGGAATATTTCGAAAGTGAAAAATAGCAATTCAATCACTTTTTTATTACTATCACTTTTTGTTTAGCGCATCAATACGCTTTCTGAATGTATGATAAAATAAATTATTAATTTCATCTCAGAAAATGTATTTTTAGTTTAATACGTACTAGTAAATTAATAACTTTTACATTATATACATCAAACAATATAAATGTTAACCTGTTCGATTTTATCGAACACATCAGGTTTTAGTTTTGTCAAAAATATTTTGAACAGTTTCTCAGACGCAGTTGCACTCAGTTATTAAAGACTTAGGTGCAATGCATTTATGGAGCGGTTGGCGACTAGCTTGAGGAAAATTTTGGCTCCGTGTTAAATGCAATAATTTTATAATAGCAAAAAACTATTCAGAACTAACACACGCCGCAACAAATATTTTTTTTACTATTCAAATCTCTAACATTACCAAAGTTTACGAACACTGAAAGGTTTTCTAACCGGTGATAATAGATCTGTTTTTTTAAGTATAATACTTTTTGATTGTAAACAATTTGAAGTACAGATTTTCTCTACAGTTTTAGATTTTATATCGTGTTTTTTTGCCTATCACTTACGCGTTACAAAACCCTGGATTAATATTTTAGATCATTGCATTAAGGTATGACAAAATAAGAATAAACAAATTTTTTAACACAACAATGGATTGAACCAAAACTCATAAATACTGATCTATTTAATATTCATATGCAAATTTCTATTTTGGACTTAAACCGCAATTCTGAACATAGCTTATCGCAGCTCAAACGCGGGTTGTATTGTTATGGCATTGAGCTATAGTTGGCATCTCGAATGGTTTTAATCCACGTCAACTATCCAAAGCTATTCAATAGTAGTCCAGATGTCCAAAGATAATTTTCGAAAGCTTATTTATCGTTCACTCGGCATACTAAGTATAGAGACGAATCTATTTCATAGTAAGATTGATCATTTAAACGTTTTATGAATAAATTCAAATACAATTACTGTAATCATATTGATTGTATAATTGTTGAATGGTCAAAAATGTTGAGTTTTCTATACTACGACGGTTAAGTGTTTGGATCCTCAACGGCCAAGTGTTTTTATAATCGATTAAAAAATGTTGAATCTGTGGTGCTTACATTGCATCTCAAGTATCTCCTTCTAAAATTTTTGCGTAGAGATAATAATTGTCCATCTACTCTACTTTCTTATCTCTATCAGTATATCTTTGTTAACGTTCGCAGAAAAATATAGATGAAACAACTGAACAATAACCAGTTTTTGTAAAAACAAAATAGTTTTTAGTATATCACTAATTTTCTATTTTCTTAAGAATCATATTGGGGATGATTAACAGGTAGGGAGCGGTTTAATATCATAATTAAATATGAGTATTCTTTTAATTTAATGTCATAACGCAACTTTAAATTATTTTTTTTAAGGCGCCATTTAGGAATTCAAATAGAAACAACGAAATTGGGGAATTTCAACAATTATTTATCATTTCATAGAATAACCGCTCTTTTAAAATTCAAAAATATGTGTAATAAAAAAATATATTAATGATATCTACTGAAGGTGCTTGATGTAATTTCAAAAATTCAAATACTTTGTGTTATAACATTTTTATATAATTTTTCAGTAAGTGATATCAAATTCAAAAAATTCAACAAGATTTTGATCAATAGCCAGAATTGCTATGTTTTTTGCTCTTCTTTGCATAATAGCGCTGACATAAAATGATTCTAGAAAAATCTACCCATTGATTTTGTCATTTGCAGTGTCAAGGATTCAATGCAAAAATTATGATCGCATAATATTGTAAAGGCCGTTCAATCGACTATAAAGAATCGGGCATCAAAAACAAACAGTCGGAAATAAAAAAAAAGCCAAAGAGAACAAAAACAGTTAAAAACAACAAACAAATCACCTTTATCGCATTTATGTATTGTATTTTCTCGAATAGACGAGCGCATTTACACCAGACAGTGTCTCACCGTAGTTGATGAATGAAAAGCTTGTTATTTTCATATCAATAAAACAATCGTCTTACTAGTACATAAATATTCGCAATTAATTACCCTTCACGAAATTTTTAATTAATTATCAAAATACCATCTGCGTTTTATTATTTAAAGTGTAAATATTTTAATATTTTGTTTATTATTCCACCAGGTGTTTAAAATGCAATCCAAAACGATTCAATCATCATATATATATATATGTTTACACAATAAATGAACACATACTTCATCATTGGTAATACGATACGGTCTTATGAATTCTGCAAAAAAACATTCTGGATTATTTAAATACGTAATCATACGTTTTCAATAATCCAGATATTGGTATTTAATATCATGGTATTGGCATACCATGATATTAAACCTATTTTTCAATTACTTTTGCTCTTTTACCATTGTTCAATACATATGTTTTTTCACATTGTTTTGCATAGCTTTTTTGCATTGAACAATTCCTGTTATTTAGCGTTAAATACAAAAAGCACTCCAAATATAATAACGCTTTAGTTAATATGAACAAAATAATTATTGATAAATTTTTAGATTAAGTTTTATAGTTGAAATAAAAATGATGTATAGATAAGTAAACGTATATTTTTATTGTGTTTATATATATATATATACAATGTATATAACTGAAAATCTTATGAAGATTGAGTGATTATTGCTGAATAAATTCTTCATATTCATACTATTTAACGTCCTCTTTTCGCCCATCGTAGGTATTGTCCTAGATTTAACCACTAAAGCTTTGAATTGAAAAAGATTTTGTGTGAGCTGAAAAAAATGTGTTATACAATATATAAGATATGGCGTGTCTGTGTTTGAGGGATAAACTTCGTTGATTTCGGTTTTAGTCTTTAATGGCCAAATCCCAGTTTTTTTATAGATTGAATGAGTAGTTTTATAAATTAATTTTTTCAATCGGCTTATAGATGTTAGTAAGGATGTCTTTTATGTCGATGTATTTACCATTGCTAAAAGCAAATCTTAGAAATCTCTGTATTCCTGTGCAGTGGTCATTTTGTTCAAATATGCTTTACAAGAAATCACACTTCACACTGGGAATGTACCTAAATATAGTTAAATGTGCCACTCTAATTTTTCATAATTGATCAGTATCACTTCCCTCGGTCCAGCTACTGCTCCATCTGTTTTTTGTGATAACCATTATCATTGCGCATGTTTTCGCGCGCTTTTTTGGCCGGAAGCGTTTTCGGGGCGCGAGATTTTGCCGCCAAAACACGCGCCTAATGTAGCGGATATGAAACGGCCGTTCCTCGTTTTGTCTATACGCAAGAATACACATACCAAACCTAGCACACTGCCAATATGTACTTTTTAAAAACGGCAGAGTTTTTTTTTATCAATGGCGAATATTATTCTACACAGGAAACCATGACAATTTGACTGTCATGATAAATTTTAAATTATATACATGCCCAGCTGCGCAACCCACCACGCAATGGCCAATTATGCGGGGGCAATGTCCAACGCCTCTTTCTATATAATATGTCTTTAAAAGTATCAGTTTCGTTCATTAATACAGAAAATATTTATCAAATCAGCTTGAAATTGGTTTCGGATTATTTTACTGTCTTATACTACAAAATAATATTAATTAATGTTTAATCTTTTACTAATTAACAAATATGACTGCAACGGTTCTATTAATTACGCGTAAAAATGACAAATTCGAAAGTATTTCGTGTCAGTAAATTGCGTGAAATGCAGATGTGCAAATTTTTAATTATAAAATTTGAATTGCTACAACTTTATACGAATCCAAATGTTTTGTCATTAACGACCCGGGTTTCGCTTTTCGACGTCTTCAGGCATTCTATCACACGGATGCAACAGAACTGGTCGTAAGTGACAAACAATCTATAATCGTACAAAGTTGTAACAATTCAAATTTAATATTTAAATTCCATCAAGTACCTTCAGTCGATATCATAAATTATGAAAATTATAAATATATATTTATTCATGATATTTGGCGCATCGTTTTCAATGACGCTTCATAATATCTAGATAATAATAAGAAATCAACATATTGAAGTTCATAGTATTTATATTGTCGCCTATGTGCCCGATTTCAAATGTGGTCACAAAACGTTTGTCAACTCGTGCCTTAGAGTTTTGTGACCATCTAAATTGAGAGCTCAAAATCTCAATGGCCAGAAAAATTTTAAGCTTAGAACTTTTAATCAGATTATATTTTTTTTTCAATCTTTCTATTCTTAGTTTTTTTTTTACTTTCATGCTTTGCCGTTGTGTAATAAATTTCAATCTTTGTATTCAACGCTGACGAGATAAAAATATATCGCTTATATAAAAGTAGCGTGTCTAAACTCCGAAATATTAAAACGGCAAAATACTTGGAAAGATAAATTTATATACAACTATATTGTATAAAATTCCGAATTGAAGAAACCGACATGGCGTCTCAAAACGTACAGCCTATATTTTCACAAAAAAATGTCCCCATAAATAACGAAATGATGGCGACCATTTATTTTATATCTATGATATGAAATAACTGATATTTTTTTATGTTTTATATGGGGGAATAGATCCGTGTTTGAGTATTGTCAGCGAGATATTTTATTACATGGCCATAGGCGAGAGGGTTCTTTACAAAGTCGAATAGATTCCGTTCCCTTCCATCACCCCAAATGGCCGAGTGCTTTTGAGGAGTTATTCGTTATCATATGTCATAACTTTGACACTTTGTGTTTGGAGTTTTATGACTCCCCGACAGATTAGTAAGCAAATAAATACATAATAAGTGATAAAGATTTTTTTTTCATAACTAAAATTCAATCTCTTTTATTACACTGTGAAAAAATATCATTTTTTTTTAGTTCTACAAAATTCATATAAAATATAAAGTCTATAGCTATTACGGCTTACGCTCTCGCCAGAACTATGTTTAAACAAACATTTATTTATCTATTGTATATATAGCTGTGTAGAAAACGTACATAATGCATCTTGTCTTCCATTATATTCTATATTACTAACAAAACTTTGGAATTTATTTATATATTTAGAAAAGAAGATGTATTGTTTACCTTTTCTACATAGCTATATATTGGGTTGGCAACTAAGTAATTGCTGATTTTAATAGATGGCTCCAGTTGAATTCTTAGGTTTGCGACGTAGTCCAAATGTAAACACATTTTGTTATTGGATAGTTTACAATTCAGTTGTCAATCAGCAATAAAAGTTTTTTGATCGGTTAAGTAGTTTTTGTTAGGCGTTCGTTGAAAAATGGAAAATCAAAAGGAACATTTTCATCATATTTTGCTTTTTTATTTCCGCAAAGGGAAAAACGCATCGCAAGCTCACAAAAAGTTATGTGCTGTTTATGGTGACGAAAATGGGTTGTGTACAACAATATTATGAGGAAAAGATCGTGAAGCAGGCTAGGTGGACCAGCTCAAACAACATCAAAAGCTGATATTCATCAAAAGAAGGTTTTGTTATCAGTTTGGTGGGATTACAAAGGAATTGTCTACTTTGAACTCTTACCACCCAACCGAACAATCAATTCTGATGTCTACATTGAACAACTAACGAAATTAAACAATGCAGTTGAAGAAAAGCGGCCCGAATTGACAAATCGAAAAGGTGTTGTATTCCATCATGACAATGCAAGGCCACACACACCTTTGGCCACTCGGCAAAAATCATTGGAGCTTGGTTGGGATGTTTTGCCACATCTACCATATAGTCTTGACCTTGCACCATCTGATTACTTTTTGTTTTGATCTTTACAAAACTCCTTGAATGGTAAAAAGTTCAATAATGATGATGATGTCAAATCGTACTTGATTCAGTTTTTTGCTAATAAAAACAAGAAGTTTTATGAACATGGAATTATGATGATTTTTAAAAGATGGCAAAAGGTCATTGATCAAAATGGGCAATACATTACAGAATAAAGTTATTTAGTTCTATGAAAAAATTGTCTTTGATTTTCTAAAGAAAATCCGCAATTACTTAGTTGCCAACCTGTTACATATAAATAAATGTACGTTATGCATAGTTCTGGTGAGGGTGTAGGCCGAAACAGCTTTTAACAATATACCTTATAATTTTTAAGAAACAATTCTACCAAGTAAATGCCAAATTTATAAAGTCTCTTTAACGTTAATAATATTAAAAAAAAAACATATTATAGATATTTCATTTATATGCTAAGCTAAGTGCTATAATTTATAATATTAATCAGTCTAACAAAGATCAATGTTGCATCCTTTTCGATACTGAGAAACCATCTATTTCTTCAGTTTCATTTCAGTAATAGTTTTTTTTTCATTTAATATAACTGATATATGCTATAAATCAACCGCATTAATCTTAATTCTCGTGTATTAAATAATTATGATTTCTTAATTTTTTATACAAAAAGTTGAATTGTACCTATATATATATATATAGAATAAATTTAATTTTTTGTTACATATTGTAATTATTTTAGGATAATTAAACATGTCGAAAATTTATATTTTTCGCTTATATAAAAAATAATCGAAGCAAAATATAACATACGCGCAACATCCTGCATCAATTGAAGAGAAATCAATTGGAAGATTTCAATTTGAAATTCTGACCATTATTGTTTAGTTTGTTGCGAAGCAAGGAATTGAACCCAGACTAGTAGATATTATAAAAGGCGCCCTCTATGGTATTTGGCCTTTCCACGCAATATAACAACGACATCGTTTCAACATTTTTGGTATTTTTGGCAAGAATACTATAAATCAGTGGCGTTCCAACGCCACCGTATAAATATAATAAGAATTATTTATTAAATTAGAGAGTTTTGTAGACGTTATGTGCAGCACATTTAACATTCACTTTAAGAGTTTTTATTGTATACATGAAAGAGGCGTATTTTTATAATTTATGTTGAAACTAGTTTAGTTGATCACAATAGCATTTTCTATGTTACTACCATTGACAGCAACGCATTAATACTTACATTTTTTACACCAAAATACGTTATTACAAAAAAAATACTGCAACTGTTTCAGATTCGTACGTTCATGCTGATAAACAAATCGTATTTAATTAATTCAGTAACTTTCACAAGATGACAAAAGATTTCGTTATTTTATTCTAAAACTTCACCATTACATCTACGTATGGTAACTCCTTCTGAAGTATATAATACTCTACGATAAATGTATCCACAACACAAATTTAACTTATTTCAAATAACACTTATCTAGAATACCTCTGAATGCTAATCTAGAAGAGCATTCACCATCTTGAAACTTTTCAAATAATGAGATTCAACCCAGCGGCAACTTTCGAAACTTTTGAAACTTTTCAATACAACCTAAACAGTTTTCAATCTAACCCGTTCAATACAAGATATTTGTTTAAGAGTTAAAATTCATCCTCAATTATATGTTAACCGGTTGATTGTGCATATAGTAATTTTTATTGAAAAATATTGACATCACGGTCAATCGCAGTTGACTTAACTTTGGACGATTTTGATTTCGTATGCTCTAATTTAATGACTATGAAACATTTTGCAATGGTCCCAACATAAAGTGTCTAATTATATGAATTGTGTAAGCTATTTATAAAAATTGGTTCTCGATAATTTTAAGGGAAAAAAAGCGTTTCAAATGGCAATATCGGTGAGCTATGTTATTCCACCATTATATATTTTCCTTGCCAATTCTTGAACGCAGAATCTTCAATTCTTGAAATTTTGAAGTATTTTTTTTTTATTTGTTATATCTAGTTATGGTGAATATATATATAATACATAAAATTCTTTCAACAGGAACGCTTTTAAATTATTAGACTATATCCAGCCATGTTGGTAAAATTACATCTGTCAAATTTGTTTTCAATTGTTTGGTAAACTACGACAAATCATCATGAAATTTGGTGGAGACTTTGCACGAGTTATTTTCGGACATGGAACTGATCACCGAGATCGTGCAATTTAACGCATTTAGTCTTTGCAAATAAGCTACAAACAATTAACGCCCTAAAAATGAACATAACAAACGCAATCAAATAAATTCAGCCAGATTTATGCGACAAAGTCATCGAATATTAAACTTTTCGAATACTTACGAATCATAATTATTTTGCTGAATATAATTTTCTTGCTGATGAGTGTATAAATGCTGCTTAAATAATAATACAAACAATATCTTGGAAATGTGCCGGATAACGAAAATACTATGGTTTATCAATGATTTTTAATAAATTAAATTAAGTCAGTATTTTATATTACTCCATAAGGGTCAGAACTGTACTTTTTGGTTCGGTTAAATCTAAATCTGAAAAAAATACATATTTTTAAAATATGCTATTTTTTTTTACATAAAATTTCACCTCTGCTTGTCATTTAAAAAATGCAGAAATTCAATGATAAAAACATATCATAAAATACTTTCTTTTATTGTGTGTATGTATATATAGTATGTACTTGGCTAATACTACTGACCTTGGGTCATGCACCTTTTAACTTTCGAACGCCTGTTATTATTATCTAGCCTGTTGTTATTATTGATTATCTGTATTATATTTAATAAATCGGATTTCGAAGAACTTCACTTTAAAAGTTATTGAAAATTTTGAACTCACGCACGAGCTTAGAAGGTCACAGCTTCCCCATCTCTGCTCGAGCCGCTTCCGATTTATTCATAAAAAAAAAATGGTTTTCACTGATAGCTCATTATATGAAAACTCAATGTTTCTCAAACTATCAATCATTATTAATCGGGCTCATTGGAGTTAAGCAATAAATTGTTGACAGCTCATTCTGTTAGATTAATTACCGCAGTGGCGCCCTCTCCGCTTCGGTTTTCAACACCACACCGAAGCTCGCTACAACTAGACATATTTAGTTCCAGGGTGGTTCCAACCATTCCTTTCATTAAAAAGTTTTCTAGGCGCAAAGAAGAAACAATACCGACAAAATTTCCTACACATTTTAAAAGCCGGAACAAGACTTCTTTTGAAAAAATATCAGTCAGTAAAATGGATAATTATTTTATAGTGAAAGATATAATTATCTAAAGTTAATATATCCAAGGTCAAAAACGGCAGTAGCATTGTTTTCCATAAACTATTATTAAACTTTATTTTAATTAAATTCCTTTGAAAACTTTCTGTAATCATTTTTTTCTGAATCAAATGGTTTTTTATTTATACCATGTCTGATCCAAATATTCAAATTTCTCTATCTTTGTTTTCTTTATATTTAAGAGGTAACGAAAATATAATGGAACTAAAGGGGAGTAATAATTAGCATTTCTGTTTAATCGAAACAAATAAAGAATCATTGACAACCATGTCTTGCAATGGAGATCAATACGATTTAAAGAAGAATTTTTTCAATGTATCGCATTGATTTAAGGTGTGCCGTATATCATAAACACATTATTACAGAATTATGTTACAGCCTAATCTTTCACAGAAAAAAATACGTCATACAATTATATAGTTTGTACATACTATTGAAATGACTATTTTTCAGTATCAAACAACTCAGATGTATTTTTACAAGGCAGTATTAAAAGTCGCAATTATGTTAAAAGCATCTGCATATAAACAACATTCCTTTGTATTTAAGGGTGCGCTCTAAGAACTATTCAGCATTGTGGATTATGATTAAATTGCATATTCCATTGCATCAAGTGGTTAGGTGTGGGAACATGGAATGTTATTTCTCGTATAAACACAAGCACTCATGATTGTTTGTGGTTTTTCGCTGTAGACTCATGGCCCCTTTCGATCTGAAATGATAATGAATCATAACCATATACAGTTCACAATTCATACAATATCTCTACATCTTAAAAATTCTATTTTGATTTAAATTCGACATATATTTCTTATCACTTTTAAGATTAATTGATTGCATCAGTTAATAATACTCGTGATGCGCGAAACCGGTACTGATCATAAAATATATTGTGGAAATAAGAACTTAAAAAGTGTTTTTATTTAAAAAAAAATATGTCTAAGAGAAAGTAACAACTTCTATACTACACGCGTGAATTATGTTTCATTTACATTTAACAGTTAATTTTCCACTTGTGTTTTCAATAAACTAAAAGCAGATATTCAGCCAACCGCTAATTACAATAAATGTTAATTGCATTAAGTGTGACGTATTGGCATATGCTTGTAGTTATTAATTTTATCATCGTTACGATATCAATTATTTTTTTCATTTGCTATGGTTGTGCTAAGCAAATTATTTATAATATAATCATTAGTGAAAACACATACAGTATATATAAAATTACATCAGTATTTTTTTAAGAATCTTTTTTATGAATATTAACCGTGTTATAATGGAGTTCTACCAAGTAAATATCAATTCAATCAATAATATTCCATTATATATGAAAATCGTTAAATTTGCTTAATACACTATATAATTTATGAATTAACCAATTATCAGTATTGAGTATGGATTCAATCTTTTTAAACAAAGAAACTTCATCAGTTTTTAGTTATATAATTGCAAAATTAATTGATTGACTTAAATCAATGCCTGTGTTTAAGTCTCAACTATTAGTGCAAAGACAGGTCACACGTTACAAACTCGCACTATAGGTATCATATTAATTTTATCCTTTCAGTAAATTTTTCGTAAAAAATTTATGAATATATATAAAATTAGCGTGTCTGTCTTATAGAACTATTACCATATATTCTATTTTCATTTTTTAATATTTTTTATGGCAGATAAATTATTTGAAAGAAATTATCAAAAACTTGATCATTTATCATAATCAGCAATATAATAAGAAAAATTGCTTCCTATGCTCATAACAAGATTGCCGAATGAGCATTGAATTACTGTTTGCAAGTCACTCTATACCAATTTGTTAAAATTAATGAAGAAGAGAAGAATCAAAACAGCTTCTCGAAAACCCAATTGCGTGATCAGCTTTAAATAACCGCTTTAATGTTTTTACGGTTTTTTCTAACTTTGAATTTAAAAAAAAATCTTTTTTCCATGGACTATCTTTTTTTATTATGCATTACTTATTTCAAATGAAATGATATTGTCAGCAAAAAAAATAATACTTCTTTAGGTCATATTAACAAAAGTTTTGTAAAATAATAAAAACTTAAATTATCATCACTTGAAAATACTCGCGATGAGCAAAACCGGTCCTGATTAAAAAATATATTGTGAAAATAAGTACTAAAAATGTGTTTTTATTATTTAAAAATATCATGCCTTTCCATAAAGAAGTGACAGTTAGCACCTTAGAAGTTATGTAAAATATATAGCTCTTTTTTTCTGCGGCTAGTTTTCACGATATCGGCAAATATGAATGAAAACATCACGTGAGTCCAAATTATCACACTGTTATATTTCCCGCCGTATAATAAATATTTCAATAAGCTAATAATTTTTTTTTGTATAGTGTTTTCGAATTTGCAAAGTTAATAAAATGTTATGTGCTTTAGAGTTAATGCGTGTCGTGCATTTTTTTCTACACCGATACAAATCTTGCGAATTCACCCCTGCGTAAAAATAGAAAAACGCGAAAAGCCCGTGGCTTCAGCAGGCAGAATACGCAACTCTTGGGTACGCCCTACTTCCTAATCTCGACTGTGTGACGTTACGGCTTACATCCGGCACTCGACTGTGCTCCGAGACTACAAACACAAAGTTCATTTTCAGCCCGGATTGGAACACTTTAACTTTTTACCTACTCTCATTTAGAGGAAAAATACTCCATACTCATTCTCTTTTACATAAACACAAGTCGCGTGTATTAATTTATTTAAAATAAAAATATACATGTAAGTGTTTTTGGTGGAAGAAAAGTCTTCTTTCAATTATTTTTTTTATTTATACTTGATAATTCCATATAGCATTAAAATCGGTGATAATTTGTATTTGGCCAAAATTTAAAGCTTTTAGAATTATAATCTATGCATTTACAAATAATCTGCTAGATCACTCATACATTTTTTAAGATGCATATAATGAAAATAATAAGATAAAAAGTAATGTTTAATGGTAGATTAAAAATTTTCTGTCATTCTTTTGATAATTCTTTGATACATGTTACTAAAGATCAAAAATGATCTATAGCTTAATTCAGAATGAAGAAAATTGACAGTGCTACGACAGACATGCTAAAGATGTCACTAAGCAAAAACAAAATTGACTGGCAATTATTCAAATCTTACAACGCTGCATCTCGTTTATTTATTAAGCTTATTCGGCCACACATTTTGATACTAGGGTGACATTTCAAAATACCTCGTTTTAACATATCTTATTCGGGAAGAAAATATTTTCAAAAAATAACTTGCATCCTTTTACGTTAACAATTTTATGTATGGTCATAAAAATGTTACGAACAGTGTAGTAAGCTATTATAATCAAAATCAAATGAAAAGATTATCAATACAATCAATCAAAAGGCAATATTTAAAAAAATGCACCAACTTTCAAAAATATTTATAGAAAGAAAACATTTAAGTTATCCAATCTAACCCGTTGTATATCAACGAATTCCACAGATACGTAAATGATCGTGGCTTGTCTTAATGCAAATCAGTGATGTAGTAATTTTTTTATTATTTGTTTCCGTCCACTTTTTGTGTATTTCAAATGCCCCGGTTGCACGCCTCCATTATTTTTGAGAGATTAAGTTTATGGGGAGGTAGCTGATTGCTGATACATGCGTTGAAGGATAGACACGCACCTTAATATCATTTCATGATAAGGTGATATAATATAAATCTTCAATTTTGGAACCCTTTTTCACATTTTATGCCACACTCCACCCCATAAAAAATAATCAGAAGTGACAACTCAAAGCAAGGTAAAAGTTTACCGCATATTTTTGAATAAAATTAAAAAGTAAATATGAATCTTAACTTGATTAGGGTACACAACTATAATGTTTTTTTTGCGTGAAGCAGGGAATCTAAAATCTAAGCCTATGTAATGAAAAAAAGTTTTTAATATCATACAAAAACATACGAGGAAATATGTTCGATTTTTGTTTAATTTTTCTAGAGGTTGCTTTATGCAAATATTAGACAATCTGTTTCTCATCAAAAATACAGTAAGATGGAAAAAATAAACTGTCAATCAAAGTAATCATTATATCGTGAAACATAAAAACGTCGTTATTCACCGACTTGGTGAATTGGATATGTCGGTTTTCGCGCATAAATGCCTTATACAGATATTTCAAAATCAACGTGAAATCTTCGATATTTTATATTCATACTTATAAGAATGAGATTCATTAATTCCATGTTGATATTTTGGTGAATCTACCTTTCAATCAGTTCCTCAGCATTATACTTTATTACGTAGTAAAATATTTGAAAAATACACATTTTTTTGTAATGAATAAACTTATATTTAAAGTACAAATGATTCATTCATTTACGGTGAATTCATGTGATGTAATTGATAAAAACGTCACTTACTTATCGAATACTGAAATTCTTTCTTTCTATTTTGTTTGTCCACATTGTTTTAATGCGACTGCATCATTATTTTCTCACATTATTTTGATATTTTGAAATTGCTAAAACAGAATTGATTCGGTTGTTATGTTTCTACAAAACGAGCAAGTGGCTATAAAGATCATGGCAACTTAAAAACATAAAGCCTCACAACATCGTCATAGATGAAATAGTGTGTACGCAAGTATATGAAAACTCTCCTTTCAAATGTAATTATCATTTAGCCTTATATTTAAAATCTACATAAAATAATATGTTCTATTAACTCTCAATATATAAATAAATAAATTTACTCAATTAAAGTTTTACGAGATTTATTGATTTTAATTGATTCAGTCTCAATAAATATCGCTAGAGGTGAGACTTGGTGTATTTGATCCAGGCTGCGGTTAAATTGATTGTCACAGAAAAATAAATAAAACGAGGTTACGTTTCGCCAATAAATCCTTTTCAACAGCACCTTTGTGTTCACTGTAAAGTTTCCTTTGAAAAACGACAGCTAAGTGAGATATTGTACGTACCTTTTGAAAAGGAGAAAATATTGTATTGTTGTTAACCCTTTGGGGACGCAGGCCGAACGGAGTAAGCGGTGTTTGGGGACCGCACAGTTTTCGCAACCACCAATTTATATGTTTGCAAAGTGTCGTTTTGTCGAATTCGATTTGCTCTGCTGAAACTAAAAGATGCAACACTTTCAAAAATTGTGTTAAATTGACAAACTTTTCAGTATTATCTGATCCAAGTGTTTCATCTACTTTTTATCAATGAAGACATGTACAATTACAAAGAAATATGTCACTGAAGACATGGGTTTTGACCTTCAAAGCTTCAAACATTCAAAATACATGGATGAGTTGAATTTATATTTGAAAAATATTTTGTATATTTCCTGAAAAGAAATAATAAAAATCATTGTTACTAAGTTTTCTATGTTGGCGACGATCTAAAATAATATAATGAATAATCTTTTCGTCTTTAAGTCTTGAAATTGTATGTCAACCACCCCATACAATTAAAATATTTACTTTTAAGCACATAATAGCAATAAGTTGGATGAATAAGCGGTTATTGCATAATATCTTATTCCCTTACAGAAAAATATTTCTATTATCTCCTGAGTCTTTAGTGCATCAGACAAATCAAGTAATAACAAACAAACTAAAAATAATATTATAGTTAACATAAAATATTTATCGACCCGCATAACTATAAGTATCTAATACAAAAATATGGTATATAAACATAAACAATATTTTGTGATGAATAAAAGATTTAGTATTTACCAAACCCATCATAAATAAAATTAGGTATGATTTGTATCTTATTTAGAGTTGATTCATGAATATTATGGTGAACACACAACACAAGACAATATTTTTTTAATAATAAAAAACATTTACTTTCTAGAATATTCTATATCTTTTTAGCATAGCGCAATCGGTAAGGCTTCCGTTTTCCGTTTAAAATTTTATAAACCCTTTTATCTCGACTCTTTCAATTATCAATAAATCGATGACCCACTTAATTTACAATCCATCAAAAAAATCGTATAGTCTTTTAAGCCGTCAGTTGCAAACCTTGTTCAGATAAGCAAATCATTGTTTAAAGAAATATTCATAATATTCCGTATCAAGAATTGCTTTGTTTTCGTTTTTTACTTGTTTAATATTATAGCTATACCGTGTTGTAAGTTTATAAAACAAATGCTACTAAATGCATGTGAGGTAGGCGTAAACTGTAATTCTGTACACAATATTTTCTTTATTCGGAAATAAATACCAAAATATATTAACTAGAAAAATTAGAAAGTAAACATGATTATTGGAGTTTATACACATCAATGTTATTGGAGTACAATATATACGTGAGTCATAATAATATCACATTCCGTAAATTGAATTTTCTTTCAATTTGGTCAGCTTCCTATGGTCTGAAATAACAAAATAACGTCATTTAGTATGGACTAAAGCTTAACAAAACATTTATTTTTACGGTTTCGATTCCGTTCTTTGGAAAATCATGTTCACATTGAGTGAAAAATCTATTTTTGAAAACTTTTGTGGACTCTAAATAACCTCATATATATACGATCAAACCTTATAATAAATTTAATTTATTCGATATATTTCATGAACGTCTTGTATGCCTTAAATTTCTTTGGAAAATGTAAAATAAATGTTTTCGGTTAAAGCAGTACCGTGAAACCTTGATTTTACGTTTTCCATGGGACCCTGAAAAAATAACGGTAATTGCGGGAAACGGTGAATGCGGGAAAGCTTCAAATAATAATAAACAAGTAAAATCGTAAAAAAACATTTATTTATTAGTTACATATTGTATATAAAATTTATTTTTTAAAAAGTCCGTTATGTTAGTTTGCTTCTTTGTTATTTGGCACTTTAATCGGAACAAAGACGTGTTACTAAACTTGTGACTAAAAGTTTGTATGTACAGGAATCATTATTACCATGAATTTTAAACAACTCTGCATTTGTATCATAAACAATAATACGCGTGTGGTGAATTTCAACCCAAAAATAGCACATGCGTCCAATACGTTACGTCTAACATGTACAGCGGATTCCAACGTGTCTAGAAATAACACCTGCACTCGGTTGTGTCAAACTTGGTTGCCGAGATACGGAGAAATATGCAATGAAAACGGTCAATCGGGATAATATTTGTGACGGGACCAAAATATTTAGACTGTTTATCGAGGAAATCGGAGAATCGGGGAATCGGGAAACGGTCAATGCGGGACTATTTAACATTGTTCTTATGGGAGTTTGACGGGACTATAAAAAATAAGCGTTTCAGCTGGGAAAAGGTATTATGCGAGAACGGTTGATCGAGGTTCCACTGTATATGAATTCATAATTATGTAGAATATGACTTTGACATAATTTGAGACAGAATTTGAACAAGTGGGTATTCTTCGATAACTTTAACGATTCAGGATTAGTAAATATTCTAGTAACAGAATGAAACTTTTGAATCCCTAGTAAGACAATCGTGTAACACGGTGAAAAAAATACATTGCTATTTTTACTGTGTTATAATGTGGTTCTACTAAGTAAATGCCAATTCAATCAATACAATTGTGTAATTATTGAATAAATAAATTCATGATTGCTTATTGGTGAGACAGAAGTCTTTAAGACGTTGTATTTTCATTAAATGTTCAGAAAGCCTATTTTAGGATTAGTATACCAAATTTTAAATATTTAACTATTTCATAAAAATCTTGTATGCCTTCAGTCACTTTCAAAGAGAATATGATGAATATTTTTAACAATGTTTATAATTGAAGTTACAGTGCTTTTATAATTTTATTAAATAAAACATTTATTAAGCCGTTTTGAAAGTGTTTAAATATTAATGTTTATGTTTTTATTTAATCTTTTTAAAATGCTCACAAAGTCCAAAACTAATGCTGGGATTAGAAAATAAAATTGTAGATATATTACTAAGCTTTACGTTTTTATTATTTAAGTACAATCCTCTCCACCGAAAAGTGATAGTTAACACCTTCAAGTGAAAAAAGTTCATTATGAATATAAAATATCCTCCTTATATGTTAAAAAATATTCGTAGAAATAAATATAGGGTAGGTTATTTCAAAAGTAATAAATTAACAACTCCGATCAATAACGCTGCGAATTATCGCGTAGCGGTCATGATAATTTTCTTGTGTACCACATATTATTATTGATTTCATAAATATAACGATAATTGTGATTTATGGTTTTTAACTTTTCAAAATATCATGATTTATATATAAAAAATGCAGTGTGTCATTCTGTCTCACTAAAACAAACGGTATAGACTACAACCGTGCTGTATTGTCGTTTTCCTCATAATCTCCAGAATACTATTATATTGCTTTGAACTACGGTTTTTATGTAATTATATTTTATTCTGCTTTTGAGATAATGTTCCGTTTTTCAGAGTTTTATATATTTTAACATTATGCTCATGCAAACTCAATTTTGAATTTTTGTCATATGAGAGCAGTTACTTCGAAATAATATACAGAATTTTCATATTTAGTTATAATATCCTCGAAACAACAAATGGATGAAATCACTTGATTTTATTTAGTATGAAACACTATTTTAAAGATCTCAAAAGCGAGTAGAGGGCTATATTTTCCGTAAATAAATGAAATCAAACTTCGACTGTTAACTGAAAATGATAATAATTATAATCCTCACTTGGGAAAAGTTTAACGAATTACTTACAGAAATAATTCATTGCGAGGAAATTGAATGCGATGAATATATACTGAATACCATAGCTGTATTATAATACGTAGATAGCTGTTTTCAATAAGATACAAGGAGAACAAGAAATAACTTGAAATTTTAACATTTATTTTAAGTATTTCTTTAACTTATCTTAGCAAGGCTAGTGTTTTATTCCTGTGTTATTTTCTTATATAAATATCCATGGGGCCAACTTTATAATCGTTGATTAGTCAAGTGTCATTACAGAAAATTTAATAATTTGATTTTACGATCAATTCATAATTTTTTTGTTGATAAACATTGGTAACAGTGATATTGGAAAATTCGCTCCTATTTGTTCGATCCAAAAATAGACTGATACTAGAAGTTCTTCTAACCCTAGCATTATATTATATTAAAAAAGAGTTAAATTAACGTAGTTACCAGCAATTTTTATAAAGCAATTGTTATTTTTGAATCAAGCTTAATCAAATAAACAAATTTTTCGCTTTACGATGCAAAATATTTACAAAAGATGTAAGTATTTCAAAATATTTTTTAAAACATTTTTTATACATAACATATCAATTTCATCTAAAAATTTAAATAAAATGTAGTACATTATGTTTTTTTCAAATTAAAACATATTTGAATGATAATGTCTTTTACTTAGAGATATATTATATTAAATCACCATACTTACAAAAACCGTATGACGTAAATAAAATTGATTCACACAATTGTTCAAGCAAATTTACCGTTTAATAATTGGCTTGACAGGTTTCCTGCTGAGCCTCGTAAAGGGTATACCAGTAAAGTTTTGGAATAAACCAAAATAAAATGAATATTATCAGGTGAATTTACGCTATAGTTTATTACAAAGATCATCTCTTTAAAGGTGTAAACTGTCATTTCGTGGTTGAAACATATATTTCAAACAATAACAACACATTTTTAACACTATTTTCACAATGTATTGTATGAGTCAATAATTGCATTTGTATTTAATGATCAGGACCGGATCCGCTCATAAAATACACTGTGGAAATACTACATAAAATGTTTTTTTTATTATTTTAAATAATCTATATTATATTTTAAGTCGCAATTTTTCAACTCTCGAAAATCTCTCAGTTGTCTTAACAGTTGTGACATAGACCGTCAGAGAACTAACATTCAAGTAGTTGGTAATCTAATATGACAAGCTCATAATAAAAAAAGCTTTTGTCGGAAGAAGGTATTAAGTAATAGTGAAGGTTTTTTTACAGCTTTCTGTTCACTTAGTGTTCAATAGAGCTTTCATATGAAAATTCAATTTCTATCAGATAAATAAATCGTTAAAATACATTTTATGTACACTAACAAGCATAGAATTAATTAACTTTTCGATTAAATAAATTTAGCAGCAATACCAAAACCAAGCTCATTACGATCCATCTTGTACTCGGCTTTATAAAAGATACGATAAAATTAAATTTAGCGGTTATTTTCAAATAAGCGAAGACTGGGAAGCTTTGAAATTATTTAATATTATTATTTATTATTCGTGTTTCGTATCAAAGTCGGAATCTTAAATTCATAATTCAAAAACTCAAATTTTGGTCAAATCTTTTCAAATATTCGTAATTAATTTGGTGTTAACGGCAACTATCTTCCATCTTATGATAACAACGAAGTGGATATTAATACATTTATTCGTGTAATAAAATGTGCATAAATCTTCTTAGAGAGACGCAAAGAGATGTATTTGAAGCCCGCGTAATTAAAGCTACAAGTTTTATGCACATGCACGTTTTAGTAATACGTCAAAAGAAAGTAGAAAGGCAAGCAAACGCTTCAAAGTCTTGTAACTTGAAACGTTCTACACCATTCATAAAAAATATTAATTTAAGTTTTGGAAAATTCTTGAAATACTTGATAAATAAAAAACAACTTTTTAGCTTTCATAAGGAGCGTATGAACTGATAGTGAAATTATCTGAACAAAAATTATTCTAAGATAACCGCTTGTTACTCATTAGCTTAATCGTTTTCGAAGATAGTAAAGAAATGTTTAAAACAGTACAACTTAGTGGTAAACCAATCGCATTCGCTTCGCCGATATTTTCTGAAGCCAATGACCGTTGGACCACGGATCTAGTTACAAAACAACGAAATCTATATTTCTTTTAGCAAATAACCTGAATAGGGCTCGCGCGTTGCCAATATTTTTACTTTTTTTGAAGTTTTGCTTTTATATCAGAAATTGGATGTTTATGCATTTAATTTGAAAATTAAGGGAGAGAAAATGTCGGATCGATGCTGCGTTGAAGATAATTACGAAATATTGCACACTGGGGCGTATGCTTTTTCCTGCGTTCAACGACCGTTCGTATGCAAACTTCTCTTAAATATATTTTTTTTTGCTTTTTCTGTGACCCCAACGTTATGTTAATTATTTCACATCTTAAAAATTTTATTGGAAACTAAATGATACAGATTTAAAAATTTTCAAACCGTATTTTTATTAAATAATGTTATATTCATTGTTACATTGAAAGATTGTTGGCTTAAAATCATAAAGATTAAATAAAATGTTTCTCTATAATATTACTTTATCTTTTGAGCCTTAAATGTAATCGTATGCCTGAAGATGCTGAAATTTGCAACTTTGGTCGTCAATGACATTTATGGAGTTGCACAGAATTTTAACGATCCATATTGAAAATTTTTGAATTAACAAAATCGATTGATTGAATTGGCAATTACTTGGTAAAACTCCATTATAACACGGTGAAAAAATAGCTATGTATTTTAGTTCTACAATTTTCTTATAGCATATAGTTGATAGCAATTTCGGCTCACGCCAACTGTTCTGGCTCGTAGTTCTGGCGATGGCGTGAACCGAAATAGCTATCAACTATATCTTGTAAAAAAAAATCTAATAAGGTTTTTATTTTTTTCATACATAAATGTCAATGACATCATTATCAACTTTATTTTATAATTCTCATGAAACCCATTGCATGGATGGCAACTAAGTAATTGCGGGTTTCACTCATAGATGGCTCCAGTTTAATTTTTAGGTTTGCGACGTAGTCCAAATGTAAACACATTTTGTTATTGGATAGTTGACAATTCAGCTGTCAATCAGTAATAAAAGTTTTTTGATCGGTTGCCTAGTTTTCGTTTGGCGTTCGTTGAAAAATGGAAAATCAAAAGGAACATTTTCGTCATATTTTGCTTTTTTATTTCCGCAATGGGAAAAACGCATCGCAAGCTCACAAAAAGTTATGTGCTGTATATGGTGACGAAGTCTTTAAAAAGCGGCAGTGTCAAAATTGGTTTACCAAATTTCGTTCTGGTGATTTTTCACTCAAAGGTGAACAACGCTCTGGTCGTCCAGTTGAAGTTAATGACGACCTAATCAAAGCAATCATCGATTCGGGTCGTCACAGTACAACACGTGAGATCGCAGAGAAGCTTCATGTATCACACACATGCATTAAAAATCACTTAAAACAACTTTGCTATGTTCAGAAACTCGATACATGGAACACACGAATGGGATACACGAACTTGAAGAAACGCATTTAACGCAACGCATTAACAGCTGCGATTTGCTAAAGAAACGTAATGAAAATGATCCATTTTTAAAACGAAGGATAACTGGCGATGAAAAATGGGTTGTTTACAACAATATCATGCGGAAAAGATCGTGGAGCAGGTCAGGTGAACCAGCTCAAAAACATCAAAATTCATCAAAAGAAGGTTTTGTTATCAGTTTGGTGGGATTATAAAGGAATTGTCTACTTTGAACTCTTACCGCCCAACCGAACGATCCATTCTGATGTCTACATTGAACAACTAACGAAATTAAACAATGCAGTTGAAGAAAAGCGGCCCGGATCGACAAATCTAAGTCGAGGTGTTGTATTCCATCATGACAATGCAAGGCCACACACATCTTTGGCCACTCGGCAAAAATCATTGGAGCTTGGTTGGGATGTTTTGCTACATCCACCATATAGTCCTGACCTTGCACTATCTGATTACTTTTTGTTTCGATCTTTGCAAAACTCCTTGAATGGTAAAAAGTTCAATAATGATGATGATGTCAAATCGTACTTGATTCCGTTTTTTGCTAATAAAAACCAGAAGTTTTATGAACATTGGATTATGATGCTTCTTGAAAGATGGCAAAAGGTCATTGATCAAAATGGGCAATACATTACAGAATAAAGTTATTTAGTTCCATGGAAAAATTGTCTTTGATTTTCTAAAAAAATCCACAATTACTTAGTTGCCAACCTGTTATTTTTCAAAAAATCGATTATTTTTTTGCGTATATCCAAAACATTTTTACTCTGGTTAGGCTTGTTTACTTATCATTTATAAATAGATCTTAATTGGTATACAAACTTTATACTGTGGACTGTAGGAATGGGAAAGTGCGTACATGCAGCCCGTTAACAAATGGTTGGTATGGGACAAAATGGTAAAATACAGACGCGTACTCAGATATTTACGATCACTAGTAAGAATAATTTTAGTTTAGATTCCAGCCAACGGGTAGACGCAAGTTATCTCACATCTGGAATTGTTTCAGACGAAGGAGTAAGTTTGCTTACGCGATTTGATATCGAGGAGTAGGCCCGAAATTCGCCATGAATTCAGTCTTATCTATGAAATATTTAGTTGGTAACATATTTTGCTTGCCAAAGCAGCAATTTGTAATTCAATTTACTAAACTTAAATTATGTTTGTTTCCGGTTGTATTAAGGTTTCTCGGAATAAAATTAGTTGGGACACTATAATTTTGACTTGTATTCATAATTAGCAAACGTCACACAATTTTAAGTATTCATCCGTACATGTATTTTTGAATCGAAATATTTGTGTAATCTACGATATCTACTGTGGGTGCTTGAGAGAATTTCAATAACAACTTTGCATCGTTGAAACTCACCTTTTATCAGTCCTGTTGCATCCGTGTGATAGAATGCCTCAGATGTCGAAAGGCAAAACCTGGGCCGTGAGTAACAAGACATGTGGAATGTGCAAAATTGTAACAGTTCAATTTCTTAATCTTTGTGATTTATTATACATTTTATACAAATCACAAACTATTGAGATATTTTTTACATCATCACTTCTGGAATAATTAACCTATATACGTGCATTATATTTTATTTCGTAATTTTAGGACATTTAAAATGCTACTTGCATCTTTGTTTAACTTTGAAAAATTCACCCTTCCATTATATTTCAACAGCTGATTAATTTTCTAATTCTAGTATTTTTTTAATAGTTGTCATTCCACACAACATAAAATCTTATTTTCTTTCTAAAATAATGTATCTTTGCTTTCAATAATTGCTGGAAACATAAAATTTATTTTGAACGTAATTTCATATAAAGGAGCCAGGCCAGACGTTGAGTATTTAATAAAGAAATTCTATTACCAGTTAAAAACTTTCACTCGCTGCATCAAATAACTAATTAATTGCTTAAAAAATAAATCTCTTAAGTAAATAGTCTTTTAAGTTAATAGAAGTTCACCTAAATTTTTTTCTTTGGGTTAATATTATCCAATATTTAATAGATATCTTAAAACAAAATCGAATCTTCTATTAGGCTGTGTTAGAATACATTTTTTAAATTAAAATTGAATTCTTCTATAATACATTTTCCAGTCTTCATTGAAAGAAAAAGCATAAAAATTATATATTTTATTAAACAAACACGTTTCCTACGATTGAAACTTTGTTTTTAATATTTTCTTTTATTACAAATGCTCACTTTCATCGAATGTAGTCTCGTTCATGTCTTTGAATTTTGGTAGCAGTATGAAACATGTTAGAAGTTTTTTTACTTTTCGTGTTAAAAAAAAGAGTTTAATGTTAATATTTTTGTTAATCTTTTACATTTAAACCCAAGAACTGATAATTTTTGAAGAAATAATTGATTCTTTGAAATCGAAATGATTTCGCAACACTGAAACTCAATTTGAAAACTTAAAATTATTTTTTATGTATCTGTATCTGCTGTTTGTCTTGAGCTTTTCTTTACATTAACGTTGTTTAATTATAGAAACCATTAAAAAATACCTCAAATATTTACTTTGATACACAAATTATGATTTCAAATTTTACTTGCTTTTAAAATGTTAAACAAAATAAGCAGTAAACGTGTGTTTAATAACGATTACCCAAAAAACATGAAATAACCATTAATGAGTTTGCTTAAATACGAATAATGTAATCTCTCAGTAGCTTCTTTCGACTTTGTGCCTTGATATTAAAATATAATATCTTGAGCCTCTTTCAACAATCCCATACTGCTAAAATTATGTTACGAAAAGCATTATGGGATAATAAAAAATTTACCTCGTTGTATTAAATTTAATAACGTTCCTCAAAAATGCTTCAAAATTTTACTTACCAACTAATGTATTTCATCATTTAAGATGTGATTAACTGAGGAGCCCGGATGAAATTTTAGATTAAAACTAAAAACATTAAAATTTTGCATATTTCCATTAATTATATTTTGTCACTTATTTCCCGGATTTCATCTTTCGAAATCTTTAAACATTCAATTATGGTACACAAATGCACTTGTTTGCAATATAAGTAAATATTTTAACTGACATTATATAAGAAGAGTTAAAAATAAACTTCTACGCTTAGACTAGAAGCTACACGTACATGTGAATTAATTTTGATGATCAGTTGACAAAAATACTTTTTAATCTTAATCACAAAAACAAAATCATGAAAATAAGTAACGGTTTGGCTTGCAATCATATATGTTCACAATCATCAATTAATTTCATGTTTAATAAAATTATAAAATATTGTTCCTAAAAGATTTCTAGTAATGGAATTATTTTTGATAATATTGGATAACGTATTATTGTAAAATTTATATTACACATTTTTTTCAGTTTTAATGTGTTTACTGTCACTTCTTGATGGAAAGGCATGATATTTTATAATGCTGGCGATGAGCAAAACCGGTCCTGATCAAAAAATATATTGTAGAAATAAGTACTAAAAAAATGTGTTTTTATTATTTAAAACACATTTTTTTAATGACTGAACGTATTAAACGTTTAATACAAGAAAAATGAATTAAGTACGCTTAATGTATGTTTTTATATTAGCAGACTAACAGTACTCTGTCAAACTCCACAGTTTATTGATTAAACAATTTAAGATTCTCCATGGTTTCATGCAATATATTTGTCCTCCATATATCTTTCGCTAAATCTGGGTAAATGTGCCTAAAATTTGAAAATGAAAAGGGGTCTTCTAAATAAATATATTTATAACACGGTGAAAAAATAGCAATGTATTTTAGTTCTACAAAATTATTTTTAACAAATATAGTTGATAGCTTAAAAATAGTAAAGATAAAATCAATAAACTGGACAGAAGCGGTATTTATAAAATGTCCTTTGGCTCATGTTTATCCGTTTATATCGGACAGACAGGTAGAAGTATATCTACTCAAGCTAAGGAACATGTAAGATCATTCAACATTAAAAAAACAGATTCACAATTCGCTAATCACGTTATTAATGAATCACATAATATAAATTCAAACTCAGCCCCTAAATGTTTCCATCTTTGTAGTAAGGGTCGGAGAATGACGGCGTTGGAACAGCTGGAAATCAATAGACACCAATTATCACACAGGATTCTTAACGAACAAACTAACATAATAGTATCGCCACTTGTCCAGCCGTTGTACAAAGGGGTGGTCTGATTTGCTTCCAGAAGGACCACTTCCGTCCCGCATATAATCTTATTGTCATAGACACCTATTGTTTCATTTAGAATTTTGAAAATTTACTGTCATTGTGTTAAAGTAACGAGCTAGGCCGTTGGAACAGGAGAGAGGATGTGTTGTGTGCCTTTTCTGCTCAGCTATATATAGAAAAGCGAATGTTAGTTTAAGCATAGTTCTGACGATGGCGTGAGCCGAAATAGCCATCAACTATATTTGTTAAAAATAATTTTGTAGAACTAAAATACATTGCTATTTTTTCACCGTGTTATAATGGAGTTCTACGAAGTGAATGCCAATTCAATCAATAAATATATTTATTTTTAACGAATAATCAAATCTTTTCCGATTTCCCCTTATTTTTTCTTAAATTATTTTTTAATTCAAGATTAAATTTTTACAATAATACACACTAATAGCATTTTCAATGAGATATTATATTTAAAAACAGTATTTTCTACAAATTTCGTTATTTATTCGCCTATGCATTGCATTCTCTATGGTCGTTTTTGTATGTTTGCTTTTATTTTTTTTTCCATAAATTATCTGTGTTTGTTTATATTTTGAGGTTTTGTTGTGCTAAAAATAGACTTCCTTGAGATATATTTCCTAATGTTTCTTTCATAAAATTTTTAAGCAATCGGAATAAAATATATATTGTGAGATCGTATTCCGGAAACTCAAGCTTAATATGATAATCAAACAGTAGGTTGTCTTTCCAAACAAAAATATACAACCCTACTTTAAAAAAGGTTCATTTAATCTACAAAAATAATTTTATTTTTTACGAAAAAGCTTTATAGCTAAACAATGTTTGGTTGTGCCGCATTCTAACAATTATAAAATGAAACTGCTTATAGGTTATTCAATCTACTAAATCAGAAAATGCCCATTTATAAATGATTACCATATAAAATGTCAGATATCTATAAAATATAGAAAAAGGTGTGATGTTAATTATATTTATGATCAAATCTTTGATTCAACACACAAGTGAGGGACCAATTTTGATGAAACTATTCTGTATACTTGGTTAATTTAGTAAGACTATATTTTGTATTATTTATTTTTTTCTTAAGAATCTTCTAAAAATACTTATTACAAAACTATAAAAATAACATATTATATAATAATAACATTTTCAATACTTGTTAATACTAATCTCAATTGTACCCCAAGATCCTTAATTGGTGAAAATTTTAAATTTATTACACAACAATATCTTTATTTAAAGTGCTAGACGCTTTCACTGAAACTCATTATACAAAAGTATTAATTTTTCAAATGTTGCTTACATAAATCTTCTTGCTTACCGAGTAACATTTCAATAATTTTTTTGATGGACTATAATCAGCTTGACAAATTATTGATAATCGAACGATAATATTACATTTAGCGGTTATTATATTAAGTGTCAACTACTAGAAGACTGGAAAGCTTTGAAATTATTTAGTATTCGTGTTTCATATCATATTGGGAATCACTAAAATGCTGAGTTTATTTATCATTCTTTATTTGAATTCAAAAAAAGTGACGCTACTCTGATTATCTCGCATAATGAATGAATGTACTAAATATGATATTTTACAACTGAATTTTTATTTTATTCGAAAATTTAAAAAATATTCAAAATCGGTTTTGAAAATTTATATGCTATATATTTCAAAATCATTGTTTTACAACAGACTTCTATAGATTTCTTTTTTCATTTGACATTTATGACAGATATCGATTTTAAATAACGGATGAGTTCTGTGTTCCGATGACAATAATTTTAATGACATCGTCGACACATATGACATTGTCATAAGTCGGTGATGCTCTTTCGTCCCATACAGTAAAATACGATTAAATTCTCTGTAAAAGGAGTTATCGTTAATATTTACAACATAAAAATATTTTTTATAACCACGTAGAAGTTTTATTGTTCACAGTATACAGTGTATATTCAATATAAGAGTGCAATGAAATTTTCGATCAAAATAATTATATTAGAATTTCCGAAATAGTTCATTCATTCATTGATTATCTCAAACGAATGATGAATATATTTTATTGTTATATAAATTATAATTATACAAATTTGAATTGTTGCAATTTCGTACGATTCCACATGTTTTTTCACAATCGACCCGGGTTTCGCCCCGGTAATAATATAATGACAACAATTATTAAGGTCACTGAAAAAATTCGAATAAAATATGGCATCAAACGTCACTGATTGAGATTTAAAATGTGTTTACAAAGCAATTTCATCTCTTCTATTCTGCTCTTAGATTCCAAACGAAATTAAATCTGCGTGATTTTCTCAACGCCTCCCTTTTCCGACTCCATTGGCTACAACAACCTTCTACATCTATATAGAACTGCATAGCCATTAAAAATTCTTTCAACCTGGTGGAAACAGTATACGAAAATATCCGTTCCGAACATAGTCATATTCCAACAGTTCATCGCAAGCAATTATATTTTATTATGTAATAATATCTTAATGTTTTAGAGATAATTTATACAAGGCAGTTTGCTGCTGGCTTATGGACACATAAATAATTTTAATTGATAAAACGTGGTAAAATTTATTGAACCATGACCTCGGAAAACAATATCACATTTCATTCCATAGCTGTTGAGAGTTGTTCAGCGTGAAATAAAAGAGACGAACGAATAATATCTAAAGCTTTGCTTTATTTGAATGATTATTGAAATTTGTAGATAATACTTCATTTTCATTTAAGGTTATGCTGTAAAAATGTCATTATCTACATTCTGTAGTGTTCTCTACGTTGTACACAGTAGCAGCATTTAGGGCCACTCACTCACCTTCTTTGTATTATATAGAATGAATTTCGCACCGTACAGACTAATATTTTTAAGAAATTTTTGTAGAGAAATTTATTATGACTTCTTTTCATACACTTTGATATTAAAATGGACGAGATTTTACTATATATATTCATATTTCCCATAACACTGCGAAATTTTTCAATACCTTGAAAGTTTGTTTACGTTTATTTAGGAGTCAAAAGTTTGGTAGGCTCGGATCGCCACTGTTTAATAGTATACCTTAGAAATCAAACCAACTCTCACTACAGCTTAAAAATTTCTTACAAGGTGTATTCTTCAATGCAACAAAATTTATATCAAAATTTCTTGAAAAAGTTTTTTGTTATTGATAATTAAAACATGACATTCGCCTCTCATATCACCGTGATATCTTTGAATGCTGTGTGAATTTCATTTTACAAAACCAAACAACAAGAACGAGGCTGACAAATCTAATTGATCACTGTGTTATTGCGGATATTTCATATTCTTTAAAAAAAAATTGCTGGTGATAAACTTTTGCGGAATATTCTTTCCGTTACCTGAAAACATGACGCCATTCATATTGAAAGGTTTTAAAGGCGCCTTTTGTAAATCTACTCTCATTTATCTCAGGTCTAATTCCCAAATTAGATTCATAATAATTTAAATTGATATGAGGTATCAAAAGTGAAGCACGATCGAAAGAAAGATAACTCATGGATAATATTAATAATTATAAAGGAGCCTTATTTTATATTTTAACTATTTGAGAAAATCTATTTCAATGTAATATAATTTCATTTATCAATTCAATTTAATCTTTGTATCAAAAACTTTTACTTAAACTCATTTAAATATATTCAAAAGAAAATAAATGAAAAAAAACTTTTTTTAGCAGATTTGAAAAACATGATAATCAAAAGTGATTAGTAACTATATGAATGGGATTCGAATCAAATAATTCTCTTATCAAACGTTTTTTGGTATATTAAAATCAGGATCTCAAATATCTGATTGATAGATTAAATTCTATATCGCTTCAACGATTAAATACTAAATCGGGGTAAACTACAATTGATAATGTAAAAACATACACACAATAATATAGTATCGAGTAAATAATTAATATATAAAGTAAATATTATTAATATAGAACAAAAAAAATATATCCCGTGGAGATATGCTCTAAAATTAGTTGTAATACAAAAAAAAAAAAAAACAACACTTTACTCAGTTATTTAACTGTTTTTGGATGGACTCATAATTAAACATACATCTATATATTTTAAATTACATAAATAAACGTTATTTAGTTAAATTGTGCCAGTTTACTGAATTGGCTGAATATTTGGTTTCATTGTAACATTTTTCATATTCCAAACACATTTCAAAATACAAATTAATTCAAGTTAAAAATTTTAACGTAATGGTAGAAATAACAAAATTTCGAACAAAAATTATTCAGAAGCAAACAAAACAAAATTTGATTTTTACATAACAAAAACACATTTTTTTAGTACTTATCTCCACAATATATTACATAATCAGGACCGGTTTCGCTCATCAGTTGATGTTCGCAGTGAGTAAAATCGGTCCTGATCATAAAATATGTTGTGGAAATAAATAATAAAAAAAGTTTTAGTTTTTATTATTTAAAATATCATGACTTTCCATCAGGCAGTGACAGTCTACGCCTAAAAAATGATTAAAAGAAATTCGATTCAACGAAAACAGTGATTGACTGCAATGTCAAAGTGCTTGTTACACACAAATCAATACAGCCTCGAAAGTCTTCTAGTATATTTAAAGGACGAGAGCAATATTGTTGAGAATCTCGATGATATAGAGCATCTAACTACAGCGCATTTTTATCGGAAAACGTAGAGAAAATCACCTCTTCTACCACTTCGACGCATCTTCATCGATTTTGTATATTACTGTGGAAAAATAACGCCGTAGATAGCATCCATATAAAGTTTGCTATTTGCTTCTTAACAAATGAGCGGCTGCAAAGCGTAGACCAATAATGAGGACCACTGTAGACCCTCGTAGACCCCTATTTAGAAACATGAAAAATCGCAACGATTCGTCTTGAAACTCGCCGCATTTTTTTATCATTTTATTGCGAGTACACAGCATTGAACGACTGAATACTTTTATTTTTGGCCGTAAATACACCGCTAATATACCGTTTTCTATTAAATATATTAAAACTCTTATCGAAGCATTCTTTCAAAAGTCATATAAAGGCTATATTTACTGTTGTTTTAATGTCTTCAAAATTTTCTATGGCAATTTCATGATTTTTTTTTTTGAATAAATAAGAAAAATTATTTTCGGTAGCAAAACTGATTGAACAAAGTTGATGAGTCCAAAAGAAAAATGAAATGAAAATTAACTTCGGTGTCATTTTTATTTTTCATGTTAAAATGTTAGAAACGTTCCGTTTGGTATATGTCGTGTCAATTTTTAACCGTTTCTTGTAGAAAGAGTAGGAAACTCCGATTCTAAAATTATAAAAATGTTTTAAACGATATCTATAGAAACTTAATCTTTTATGATGGGCCTAAACATTAATCCTGAATATTAACTCGAGGCTTACAAAAATTAAGCCTTCAAGTTTATAAACTGAAAACGAATCATTTTAAAGCACTCCAATAATACAAAATTCTTTTTAATTACATTGAAAACAAACAACTTGAAATAAATTTAATTCGTTAATCCTTTTTTGACTTGGCAAACATTTCCCCGAATACGCACTCTAACAAGACCCAAGAGCAGTGTAAGGAAAGACCATTTAAGCCCTTTAAATCCAACTTTACATTTTAATTGATTCTACATTCAAATATTTAATGAAAAAATCATTTTTTTATTCAGTAACGCATCGATTCATTTTGTTTGTACGCTAAACTTTATTTTCTTACATCAAAGCATTTTTACAGCGGGCGGTTGTATTTATTATAAGCATTATTTATTTTACAGAAAATACTTAATTTTAACACAAAAGCTAGTTCCCAATATATCAAAAATCATTTTTATACTATTAATTATAAAATATTAATTGGTGAAATTTTGTATGTATTATTATAACATTATATGTACATCACACGAATGTAATAATCTGATAACGATGCTGAAATTGATGGTATTGAAATTTCATCATGCACCCTCAATCGACATCATAAATTATATTATTTAGATAATCTTAAATTTTATATAATTGGAGCATGCATATATTATATTTAGTTTATCATAAAATATAAAGAAAAACATGCCATACCTTTTTACACGTTCAATGAAATAAAAAATCATACAAATGTATGTTCAATATAATTCTCAAATATAAAATGTCTTTCCTTGCATTTGTAATAAACCTTACTGCTCCCATTACAAGTATTTCCCAATTTTCCCCGAATCCATGATATAAATAACACTGATCCACTTTGAAAGGATTCGCTGAGAGTTCAGGTGTTTTTGATACAATTACGCCGAGTTCACCCTCGATAAAATGGACTCACTGTTCGGAATGATGTCTTAATGTAATCTGGTGCAGGATTTCGCACTCTGCCTACCAATTCACTTAATGACTGAGAAACCCATAAACGTAAACTTGCATTAAATAGTAGAAACAAAACATCCGTTTTATTTAACATTGAGTAATTCTGCAATCAAATTTAACAAATTAATAAACTAATAGATAATTTGTAAAACGAAGCAATAATACAATTTTTCAAACTATAACATATGTTTATAAACAAAATACCTGTAGGTACAGGTGAGAAACATGTCCAAAATTTTCAAAAGAACTGAATTAAACCAATTATGATAAAAAAAATACATTCTTCACTTTTAAGGTGTTAACTGTCACTTCTTGATGGAAAGGCATGATATTTTAAATAATAAAAACACATTTTTTTGTACTTATTTCCACAATATGTTTTTTGATCAACTGATCAGTTGATAATGCTCGCGAAACCGGTCCTGATCAATAAATATTTTGTGGAAATAAGTACTAAAAAAATTTGTTTTTATTATTTAAAATACATTCTTGTTACGAAATAATATAGGATTTTTTATTCAGTTATGTAACAATCAGAACTCCTTAAATTAAATTTCACTTCATATTTTAAATTTTCTCAGTATGCTTCTCATGTCACTTCTAAAGAATCCTGACCGAAAAGTATAATAAACACTAATAAAGTTATATAGATTATTTGCTATGGTGTGTTTATTTGCACAAACGTTTGTTTAACATTTTTTTAACAGCTATCGTTTTCATTTTGTTGAGAAGTTGAATGAATCTAGCTTGTTTTTAAAACTATTTTCTATAAAACATTGTATATACGATACACATTGACATAAAATAAGGAAATTGTTTCATTTCGGAAAATAAATGCTCACTAAAATGTTTATTTAAAAACTATTATGATACCTATGTACAATAAAAGCAAGTGGAAGTTTGAAGCATATGGACTCCTAGTGGAGATTACCTCAACAGTATTTTTTCTATGAGAACTGTTTATTACATACATAATTTCCTTAAATCTCGTTAAAGAGTTTGTTCAGAAACCTTGGCTCGTAAGCACTAGAGTTAAGCTAATTACTTTCCCTAAGTTCCGTTTAAGGATCGAATGATTAAATGGAAATTATAGATGCATTCAAATAGACAACCATGAATTGATTGCACAAAATTTTAATTTTATATTTCTAAAAGGTTAAACTGTGCTAGACATATAAAAAAGACGCAATTTAAAATGTATTTATTCTCCTAATTATATTTGTTACTAAAATATATATTTATATACTTTATTTGACATAATATAAATAGGTTCAATTTATACTTTTTAGTTACAAAAAAAATCCAAGAATTTATTGAAGATTTGTGCACAAATATCAAAGTTTTTTTTTTCGTGTTAGGTTACATTGTTTACGTTTGGCAAATATGTTTGTATCTATCGCGTGAAAAAAGAAACAAAAAATAGTCTTCATACCGAACCAACCATCAATAGCGCTATTTAATTTCGGGCCGTTGGTATTTTACCAAAATTCTGCCAAACTAAATTGTATTAAACTTTCAAAGACATATAAAACATACAATATCATTATAACCAAGTAATTTACCACTAAAAAGTTGTGTTTGGTATGCATACTATCAATAATACTACGTAATAATTAATTTAGAGGCGCAACATTACGACATACATCCACGCGATTCAGAAACCTTTGATTAATGAGGGTCTACATAATGCGAAAATTCGGAAAGTTATTGTATTTGGGGATATACAGATATTGGTATTCTGCAACCCTGTGGGATCAATTCCTGTGCCGCCATCTTGGAATGGAGCAAAAAAGGTTACTCAACACATTAACGACTTTAGTAAACTTTGTAACCGAGATTGCAATATTTTATTTTAGAAAGGCTTTGGACTTTCATCCTTCTGACTAGCAGGGTTCAAAATAATCAAAATCCTTCTACAAAAATATACTTTTTTAAAGTTATTATCTTTAAAATATTTCTTTGAATTCTTGCAGAAAAATAAAAGACATTAAAAGATTAATCGTTTTACTATATAATTTAGATCGTAATTCAAACGGAACAAGATCAAAGTTACTTTACTCAATGGCCTTTCTTAATCATTGAAATTGAAACATCAATAAATAATGCAGTCAACAACAAATTGAACTAAATAGTTTTGTAAAACTCGATCTACTGTCTACGGAGGTATTTACAGTTATTAACTTTAAGAAATGTTATAAATAATTGAGTGATTATTTATTTTGTAATGGTTACGTGAGTAACGGTTCTCGGTGGTCAAAATTATTATTATTTGATGGTCTATTTTGTATGTGTGCTATGTTAGCTATGGTGCGCAGTGTATTTTCATGTTTTCATTTAGATGGCTGTAACGCCTACAGTCAAATTTAAATCATGATAAATCTATGATGAGCGAACATATGCGTATCTCACATTTTTGTTTTCATTTTACTGTTAAATATTAATATTAAATATTATTGTATAAAAAAAATCTTTAAAAATTAAGAACGTTTCAGTGCAGACTGACAAAATACGTCACAGATTCTAGAGAAAAAAATTATAAAACATCTCTCAGTTCAACTACCTGAAATAATTGTGATGTATTGTCATTTTATATCTATAAGTATATGATTGTATAAATGAGAGACTCAAAGCGTCCATAATATTATTTCTTGTTCTGCTATATATTTTTTTTATTCTATACTAATAATAACCATTGCAATAAAAACGATGATATCTTTGCTTATTATAAAATTTGACTTTATAATAAGCAAAAATACCATCGTTTAATCATATATTATATATTTATTTGAATGACCGCTCTCGGGCGTTCGTCTTTTTTAATCAGATTTGCTCTCTTTTATGATAACGACTGAAGGTACTTGGTGGAATTTCAATATCAAACTTGAATTATTAAATCTTTGTTCGATTCCACATATTTTGTCAGTAACGATCCGGGTTTTCCCTTTCATCTTCTTAGGGCATTCTATTACACGGATACAACAGAACTGTCAAAAAACTGAAACGAAGTTTTAACAATTCAAATTTGATTTGCTCTGAATTGCGTGGACGTTTTTAATGCTTAAATTTCTTTCGACCCATCTAATTCAAAAAACGATGATAAATAAAGTGGTCGCTCACTACTTGTCCATTGTTAAAATCTAGATAATAAACAACAGTCAGTTTTTATATTATAGCTTTTGTTGACATTCACTATTATATTTCCAATAGACTAATCAAAAATATATTGAGTAAAATATTAAACAGTTTATGATTTCTCGCGCACACCTTTCTTGCGTTTTATCACGCCAATCACATATCACTAACATCTACAAAAATAAACTGTCCTAAAAAATATTTTTCACATTTTTTCTGAGACAAGTAAAATAATATGTTTTCAAACGAATAAGCAAATACGTTAATAGCCCTATATAATTAAAATTGTGCGCAAACATTATGACAATCAATCACTCTAGTAGTAGACAAAAGTTTAAAATGTCAACGCACCTATGTAATGATTATTAATAATTTCCTCACGTGTGGTCCCTAATATCAAAACTAATTATTTTGATGTACGCTAATTTTGAAATCTGTACATTAACATCAGTCGTTAAATCGCTAGTATGAATATTTAATTGGTATCTTTGTACTGATTGACAGTAGTTTTTTGAACAATATTTGTTTCGATTGTTTATATTCAATTGTTGTTGTTGATCAGAATTAAGTTGTGAAGCTGTTAATCATTACTTGCAGTTATCTATAGCACTATAAATATGTATGTTCACGAGGTGACTTTCGCAGACACCAACTGCTCTGTACAGCTCTTTGGACGACTAAAAGGTAAATGTTTTTTTTTTATATATATACATTAAGCCAGGTTACGTTTCTCTTCTGCTAATGTAATAGAACAATAACCAAATATGAGTTTTACCTTAAAACATTCCCTTCCCTTTGAAGTAAATATATAAAAAGGTAAGGTTTGCCATTAGCCATCAGTTAATCAATCATTTTGAAATGCAAACGAAATCTATAATTTGCTAACCAGAAATATAATCCTGGATATGTTGACTGACTTTTTATATATTAAGTCCTAATAATACTTGTGTATATATATATATACAAGAATTATTATGACTTTTTTCGTCCGTATAAAGCTTGAGTAGTGCAGTGATGTCTAACCATTATCTTGCAATCGCTTCGCTCCCAAAGCATTTATATAACAATTGAGGGTGTGTTAAAGGTGGAATCAAATGAAATCAATATTACGTTTCCGATTGTTTGGATGTGAATACATAACGGCCATAATAAACATATATGAATATAAATTCAGCAGAAGAGATAATTTAGAAAATGAATGCATCACAAAAATTGTCACACAATTTTGTTTTTTTATATTGGAGAATTTTTAATATGTTTGGAAATGATGTTTTTATTACAGAAATTACCATTATAAAAACCTGGTTTTGAGTGACTTCAGTAACGTCGTTCACAGGCTCGAAACTTAGTATACTTAATTTCATAAATTGCTTTTTCATCCGATGTATGGATTTCTGTTCAAAGACCTACATAGATGTATGCTATGCCAATAATTTTCTCCCACCTATGCAATCTTTAAAATCGGGACATAGCGAAAGCGATTAACTAGCCACTAGGGATGTTTTCTACTCCATTATAAATATTTTTACTTTAATAATTCATTATCATGTTTTAGTAAAAACATAACGATGATAAGGATGACGTGACGAAACTTACATAGCTTTGTGATCAATAAATATTGCATACAGTAAGTATTTATTGAACCTCATTACGATTATATTATTTTTCCATTATTTCTACATTCAGAATGTAATAAATAAATAATTCTCAGATTGCCAATCTTTTTGTAATAACTATAGAACAATGTCTTCTAACTAAAATGTGTGCTATTATTTATCACAATATCGCAATGGTTTCTTATCACTCAAGTGCACTCGTTTCTCATTGATATAAATCATGATGCATATGAATTCGACATCTACATTGTTAATACCATCCGAAATGCATACAGTGCTAAGTAGTGAGCACGTTACGCTAAATCAGCCGCTTCACAGCATTTACTGCGTTGTGAAAAAGTTTTACAATTTTTATATTTCTACAAAATCTTTTGTATATTTATTCGCTATTTAAGATTTATCTTTAATATATTCTTCTATTCTTTCGCGAGTATTTTTATCTGACAAGTAGTCCTGCAAAAATACAACAATGCAACCAACAAAAAAGGAGTGATTATTATTATAAAACAGTTGATATAAATGACATGCCAATATTTCGTTAATCATTCACTCAAATAAGTTTTTTTTTTTTAATATACACTGGCATACAAATAATGATATTGTATTAAAAGTTCAGATGCTTTGCTTAAAAAAAGTTATTTCTCTCTGTAAATCGATATTTCATTATTTTTAAAAACACCTTCCACACATATTTCTCGTCCTCCGAGCCGAAGTCCGACCCTGGATCTCGCATTGCGGAGGCTTCTAACCGAGGCATTAATCAACCTCTAATCTCTCTCCTTGAGTGCGCTGCGGCCCTGGCCACATTTCGATTATAAACGCCCGCCTTATCTGGCGTCGTGCGGCCCTGAATTAAGCACATTTAACTTTTACTGCGTCTCATTCATTATTATCAATTGTATTTAAAATATAGTGAAATTCATGATATTCAATCAAGAGCTTTTACAAGGTTGTAGTGGTAACTTTCCGCGAAAAATATAAATTTAGGCTCACAAGACTGAATATTGCAAGCATTGGCACGATCTTGTTGTGTTGAGACAAAACTGTACGCCGCAATTATTTTGGAATTTTTAATACGCTTAAATTTCTTACAATGGTAAATGTTTCGTTCATTGTTTTTTTTTTTTTTTAACAGGTTTGATGTTCGAAGTCCAATTTTCTTTAACGGTATCTAGTGAAAAGTCTCTAAGAAGAATACGTAACGTGTTTTATATTATTGTATCAGATGGTTATTCAAACAAGCTAAAATACATCAATCTTAATCTTTATTAGCCGTTTACCACAGCTTATTTAAATAATTTAAATCAATCTTTTATACAATATTTATATTTTATATATATCATCGGCAACTTGGCTTTGGTATTTACCTGAACGAACAAACGATATATGCGTAACCACTACTTAAATTTCGATGATAATTTATGCTTCAAAATGATAGAACTGAAATCGAAATTATCACGACTGGACTAAAAATACATTTCAGCGATCGAAATACATTTTTTTACGTTTTAAGGGCTATAGAATAAAAACAAAATTATCTCACCCCGCGACGATGCTATCAAGTGTGAAGAAATGTCTGAAAATGGCGTCATAATCTTTGCTTTGATCGTTGGAAAATATTGCCGCTAAAATACACCCAAGGGGTTTCAGTTTTATTAAAAAATACTCATAAAAATTCACTGCTATACTAACGTTATATAGTGTGGTGTTTTCGAGGTTTTATACACAACTTAAATCTATATAAACTGTTGTGATCAAAAGTTTATGAACAACATAATTTTTGGCTAAAACAAGTTTACAAAACTTTATGTACTGTAATATATTCATAATTTTTTATTTGATCGTATTGTTTACCTGGATACTGATATTTTGTCAATATCGCATTTAGTTAGTTTGACGGAAAGTACTAAAAACGAGGTTTAAATGCCACTTTTAAGAAAATTGTTTTCTACATACTGAATGAAAATATGGAAGCTTAAAATAAATATTTTTGGAAGAAAACGGTCATTATAAAAAAATATCACAAGCATTTTAACATTCTCGGATAAAATATACTATGTTTTAGAGCTAGCTCGTAAATATGACAATTTCTGTGATATGAGGTTTTGTTATATTGACAGTGGCAAAGTTCGAAAGAATTTACACTTTCGATATGACTAATCATCGTCAAATGAATGGTAAGTACATGTCTACGCGTGCAATCGCTCCATTTATTTTACAAACAATATTTTCTTTAAAGCTACCGTTTTGACTAATTATCAGTTTATAATATAATAAGCACAACTCCCACATTATCAGTGGGATAATTCTCATATGCAATGTTAAATAAGTTCATAAAAATATATTTGAGTTAATCTACTGTTTTATATAGGCTCACTTCAAAGCATAGCAAGTAAGTGTTGAACAAATACTTTCAGACACCTCTAGCAACAATTGAAGAGTTATATAATTTTAAAGAATGTTTGCTAGCGTTTTGGTGCATTTCATTGCTTTGCAACATCATGTGGAGAAAAATCAGATATTAGTTTGTGAAATATTTTTCTAAAATTGTATTTTTATCAGTACATTTCCTTATATAGCAATGAAACATTTGACAATTTCATTTATGACACTCCTGACAAATATTTGATAGTTGTTGCTGGATGACAGGATACGATACGAAACAGGTACAACATTGAGTAAATAATCCCGCCCAACGAAGTTCGTATATTGAACCGAATATCCCTCTTTAAAGGCTACAATATATAATTGATACTTGAAAAGGGTTGGTTGTAAAATTTTCTACTCAGTGCTTTCTTATGATGGTTTTTTTAATATGATATTGATATCTGTAGAAATGAAAGAAAGTTCAACGAAAGTAAAGCGTCTCTCGCTTTATTTTTCATTATATTTCTATGATTTTTTAGAAAACTGTCATTTTTCTGACAAACTCTTCCAAATAACCCATTGAGTTTTTCGCTTTGATTTTTATAACGATGAACGAAAAGCTTTTTTTAATTAATTCGATCTTTTTTTATTATAAATGGTGAATTATTGAATTTTGCAATAAAGAAATAAATGTTCGACCACGTCTGCTTCCAATTTGGAGTTTATTGATGGATACATATTTTAATAAAAAAAAAAAGACCTTTTCTTTTAAGTCACTCAAACAGTATTTCCCGAAAGGTAAGTGTGGCAAATTTTCATGAACGGAAAAGAATTAAAATATTACAGAAATTAACACTTTTTTTCAAAGATCATGAATATTTTGACACAGGAATTTTAAGACCACTACTGATTGGGAAAAAAACGGCGAAGAGCATTAATCACTAAACAAAACTGACAATCAATGAAGGTAAAATTAATACAAATCTACTGAAAATCAACTAAACTACATGTTTTTGTGATAAGCCACAAAACGTATATTATTTTTTTTAATGTATGCTATTATCAATTTTGTGTATTCCTATATAATCAAAAAATGTCCTATATGAAATTGAATTTGAACTAAATTCAAATAATTACACTATTAATTAATGCACATACTCATTTTTTTTAATTGTGAGATGAACAAAACAGCTTTTATTTATTTCTTCTATTGATAAATTAGTTGTGATTAGTAGACGATTATGTCTATCGAAACCAATTTACAGCAGTCAAACTATATAGGTACATTATTTTTTTAGAAAAATAATTTGAATATTTCAAGGAATATACAGAACGATTTTGATATCGTATTGCAAAAGATTCGGTTTTCTGCCTTGTAAATAACTATTTAGGTAAATTCTCTCAGGTTGGTATTATTTAATGTCCTGTAATAAATAAGTTCCCTTTGTCCTAAAAAGATAATTACTGCAATATTCATGAACATAATTTATTCGTATAATTAAACTAGTCCATAACACAACAATGGCGTCGACCAAATTTGAGACATTTGTTTTATCAAATATTTATTGTTACAGTTTTATGTATACATGTTGTTCATTGTAATTGGTGCCGCGTTCATCGGAATGTATTTACTTAAAAAAATGTTCACATTTCCTGCACTCTAATTAATTATTTATTTTTTTACTTCTCGAATGTGAGAGTTGGTCTAATTACTATAAAAAAATAATTGGAAAATATTGTATTAAGCCGGTTTTTAGACTATATCTCTGTTAACTCTTGACTATTTTATGGTAAATTTTTAATGATACATGACTTCACACACTATTTGTTTAGTCGAGAAACATTTCATTTTGATGCAGAAAACATAGCAAAATTCACAATATTTGCAATATAATATAATATTTGTGCACAAGTATTATAAAAATAATACGTCATGATAAATAGGTAATACATTAAATAAGTTTATATTGATATACATATTTGGAATATGGCTACGGAGAGTACAAATGATTCTTATGGTGGTTTATTTTATGTCAATCGGCTTCCAGTCATCTGACAGTGATATTCGGTTCTAAAAAAAGTATTCATTCTTACTGTAATTTCATTGATTAACCTTTGATTTCTCGTCTTGAAGCCGAGGCATCAGTGTTTTAACTTAGATATATGGTCACGGGCTCAAATGTCAAAATGGAAGAAGATCTTCAAAATAGAAGAAGAGGACCTTCGAGCAACTCTCAAAAATTACTTGGAAAATAGCCAAGCAAAAGTTAACATTTTATGTTCAAAACATGTGATAAAAACGTCTGAGAATATTAACATCATTTATTGAAAATTCAGTCAGTATAAAGAAGGGTTAGTAGGATTTATTGCTGTGTGGCGATTGACTTTGGCTGTAGAGTTTGAATCCTTGCACGTTGATTTTCATAAATATATTTATCCTTTAAATTCCTTCGCTCTCATTCGCAATTAATGCATAGTAAAAATTCTAATTACTTCTATAGAGCCATATCCTTACTATTTCTGAATAATATCATTAGACATTTAATTCATTATACTATTCCGTATATTCCACACAAGGTGCGAAATAGATACACAAAAAAATCACTGAGTTGTTTTCTAATGTGTTTTTACTCACAAAAGTTTTAGCAAACGAAAACATATGTACCTGACACCACAATTTTTTAACTCACCCGCTCTCGATTTGAAACATGTGACATCTTTCGATAAGTTTTTACTCTGAGAACTATTTTTTACTTCATTTCTCAACCTTACATTTATTACGAAAATAAAGATAGAAGCGAAAGGATCTTAACTATATTGTATATAAACATATTATAAATTATGTTTACTCTAACTATTATTATACCGTGTAGCAACAAATTTTCTACGAAATCGAAGAACTACCTTGCACCTTCCACATATTTTATTGACTAAATATTAGTAAATCAACTACGATAATTTTTCAAGTCAGCCTATATTTTAAATAGGGTAAAAATCTTCAAATAGCGGTGAAAGCCAATATCGGCTTATGCAGGGAAACGTAATTACTATTGAGGCTGTCTTCGTCTATGAAGGAAATCAAATTACTTGAAATCTGCAGTAGAAAGAACAGACAAGAATAATTCAATATTGTACAAAGTGCTTATAGCGAGGAACATTTTTACTACATCAGATATTCAAATACAAATTATTCAATCTACGTATTTTAATTTCAATAAATAAGTACAAAGCATTTTATTATTTTTAGATTTATTTTAAATTAATGGATACAAGACGTCCACAGCAGTTTACTACATTTTTGGCCGCTATTTTGGTAAACATGAAATTTCATAGTTCATAATTAGAACTCGTAATTATAGACGAGGCAAATATAACATGAAAAAATATTCGTTTTATAAACATCTAACTTGCTATAGTCATAAAAAATGTTATCAAAGTCAATCATCAATTATTGTGAAGATTATAAAAATATATGAAATTTTGAGTAACGGAAACAGTCATGCTTTCGAAAAAAAATCCAAAAGCTGATTTAAAAAATAATTTATAAACAGTCTTGATATTCAAACCTATGAGATCCATAACTAAAGCCAACAACATTAACCATAGCACTAGAGGGCTGACTGTAAACTTATCCATCCGGAATTAGATATTTTATTATTTGTGGATTTCCTTTTATTTTAAAATGTTAAAGCAGATGTTATACAAAAAACCACAAAATATGCTGAAAAATTACATTTTTTAGTCGATAAAACGAATCAAAACTGATTTTATATTTTTTTTTTTTTATATTTTTAAATTATAGACAATCTCTGGACAACAACAGTAATATAATACAATTTTGCTTTTTAATAAATGCTACCACAGTCTTAGAGAAGTTGCGAATGATAATCTGTTTAAGTAACTAACAGCAAACTGCTAGAGATAATCAATGCTGAAGGAAATAGGGAATCACTTTTTTTTGCATTGGCAAAGAATAATAAAAAAAAATCAAATCGTTCGAAATTTGAAAATAAAAAGTTTCTTCGAAGAAAGAAAGACTAATTTACAGCAGTATTTTTCTCACGGAAGTCGTACGAAAACACCAGCGTCCATACTACAACAAGTTCAAATTGTGTTTTACAATAAAACTGTTTGGTACTCTTAGCAACTTCCGTATTTAAAATGTTATTTAAAGAGAATTAAACCAAATACTGTTAATAAAAAATTTATAAATAAATTTATATAATGTTTCAAATGAGACATTGTCTCAATCAATACAGTCAATAATTATTGTTTACATTAAAAATTAACTCATGATCATTTGTTTCGGTTTGGCAATGAACCACAATAACAAATTTAAATTATATGGCAGTCATTCAATTTTTTTCATTAAACTCTTGAAAAAAGGGGGCTTATATGTATAATTTTGATACATTTCCTTTCGTGCATATTTCCTCCTATTTTATAAAGATCAAAGCAAATTGTACCAATCCATCACTTAAACTTAATCAAATCCGTCTTTAACAATATTTTAAATCTCTGATAAATGTTTTACATCTGTCTGAGTTTGAATATATTAATAAGTTTTGTTTGATATATTTTCATGACTGTTTTCATATTTCCAGTACAGGATTTTTTTTTATCTTCTCGCAAATCTAATCTGTTAGATTCAATTATCGTACTTTTTACTGTAATTTTTTTTTTGTACACCGGGGTTTTCAAAACTTCCCCTGCGATGGAGCACTTGGTAAAAATAGCTTTTTGTTAGATAGGTATAATGCTGTATGTGTTGCAACCAGAGAAACAAATTCAAGCATTCGATGTTTTTATGAAACGCCTATTTACGTTCTCCAGAAAATAGTTTTTGAAAATACTGACATAATATCAGATACCTGTGAAAACAGATTTTTTGTTTACATGTACATATTATAGACTTGGGCCGGGTTAGCTTTACTGTGAAATTAAATATTTAATATTAAAAAAAAAACAGTCCATTTAAAGTTTATCGTTTTCATTAAGTATTTTTAACAATTATTGTCTCAAATTATGATGCAGATCGCACATTGGTTAAAGTGTTTTTTATGAGAATTGCTTGTTACTCAGATGGTTGAGCTCGGATTTTTCAATTAGCTTGTCGTTCTTGATAATCCCAATTCGTGCTTTTTTTTAATTATAACACCTTGACGGAACCCATTTCTTTGAACAAAAATCTTTCAATCGATCGAAATATTGATTCATGAGATCTTTCGCAATGGCACTCAAACCGGTGACTACCGCGAACGAAGCCAACGACGTGAACCACTCAAGCATGGATCTGAAAAGTAAAGAAATACGATTTTGTTTTATTTTTATGATAGACTACATTTAAAGTGTTATACAAATTATTTATTTTAATTTATTTCAAGATTCTACTGTAAAATAAAATTTTTGCTATGCAACGGACACCGAATGTTGTAATTACGGATTATCTTCCAGTTGCTCATATCAAATGGTATATGTACAAGCTGATCGCAATAATTATCGTCAACTATAGATAGAATCTAGATATTATTCATAGCAAATATGCAGAACTGTGTTCGACAAGCAGAAACTTGCTGTCAGAATCATATTAGCGCTCTTTGAGCACCACCAAATTTCAATAGAAATAATTCATCCAGATTGTAAAATTATATCTTTGCTATGTATTTATTTAAAGTTTTAAGCCAGAAGCCAATTTTGCTTTTCATGAAAAAACAAGTGTTTTGTTACAAAGTTTTATTGTAAGTAGTCGCTGAAAAAATCATCCATAACATTTTTAATATGAACATGATTTGAGTTTATGTACATATTCCAGTCTCATTTTTTATTCTTCAAATAACCAAAATATAATACATATTATAAATAAAGTGAAATCATAAAGGTTTCAAAACTTTTGAGTGCTTTTCCTTGTAAATGGTGGGAGGAAATATTTTCTCGTCACTATAATAATAATAAAATATTAAAGGACACTTTTTCAATAGAAACAAAATTTTATATTCATCGTATAAGAAAGCTTTTTCAAACTAAAATGTAAGGGATTAGGCAAGTCTTCTTCGGTGCGGTTTTGTTCTGTTGGGAAATTTACTTTTAAATTTGAATTTCTAAGTGTATATTCTAAACATATTATAATTATATGTAAATTACTAGTTATACAAAAATTTTGTTTTCATGTTATCATTTAAAAACAGTCTTTCAGTAGAATACTCACTCAAAATATATATTTTCGTTTATATTCTTAAAATTACTTGTTGATTTACGAGAATTGGTTTTCGGTCAGTCCACCTCACATGATGTGTAATTGTGTGCAAATTTGGTTCAATGAGAAGTTGTCCCGGTGAGCAATTCGCTCGTTCCTTCGATCGCTTTTATCATTCAACCAGACATAATACTTGGCTAAATTGTTATGGTCAAGAGTTGAACAAAACAGATCAATTGAAGTTTCAACATTTGAGCATTTATGATTATTTGTGGACTCCAAGATAGTTTCTAACGTATAGGGTTATATTAGTGAATTTCTTCGTTTCGCAAATATTGATTTTCAATATTCAAAATACCGGTAACAAAACCACAACAACTATTAAATTTAAATATATTTTACGCATATATTTTATTTGTACAAATTTTATTAAGCATCAATTGATTTAAACTTTGTAATATAAAATTTTAGCAGGAAGAATCAAAGTTTTTTAAAAAAATACGAAATTTGTAATAATGATTATTATCGCACTCTCTCGTTCATAGTCAAGTGATTAACATCATTTTTTTCAATTAAATGATGTTCAAAAATTGCCAACATTCTAGTATTTACGAAGCATCATCTTAATTACATTAGTGGATTTCTTCGACTTGGTATTATTGCAAACTCGAGAATAGATAAGATCAACCTAACTTAATTTTAATAAACAGTCAAGATACATAAATATTTTTCATTAATTAGCTTATTCAGGATCAGTGGTGAAATGTAATCAATTTCCTAATGCTAAATTTCAGTCTTCACTGTATCATAAATTGATAGATTGCGTTGATGGCTGAAATTCTTCCAATTCTAAAAACGGTGTATAACAAAAGCCTATAAGGAACTATTGATCTGTTGTATCACTTCTTTATTCTGAAAACACAATTGAACAGCTGAGTAACTAGCAGACTTTGTAGAAAAATCTTTTGAGATAAATACTGTAAGGAGTAAATATGCCCAAAATTGGCAGACATCATTTTTTGAAAAATCTAAATAACTGTAATGTTGTACAATCTCAATTATTGGCCACACCTTTGTTATTTAAAAAAATCCATTATTTATATACTATATTCGACACTATATTTCTTACCAACCCTTGCCCGGAGAATGCTTACGGGAAGCATTGCAATGCATTTCGAAACACTTCGGTCGGAACGATTTGTGTTTTGCTAACATAGTAAAATTATATATATAAATCTTGGGAAGTGGCAAACTTCATCCAATAGATGTTTAATTAATCTCATTGCGATGCTTAGCGCTAGTTCGTAGTCCGGTTTAATATTATTGAGATTATGTGTTCCTAACTATTAAGTTTATACACTTCTGTGAGGCTAAGAAATCAGTCACCATTTGGACCAAAATAGATTTATGGCTAAAAGCTTAGAATGAGGGATTAAGCGATGTTTTATTAAATAAAAAATGATCCTTCAACGTATACTTTAGCTCAATGATACACAAACTGGGAAGGGCGGAATAATTCAAAGATCAACTGAATCGAATCAACAACAACATATTTTCGAAATGTTTCTTCTTGCAAATAGTTTATATGCTAAAGCTTATTTAATATTTAATTTAGTTCCTCCATAACCACCCGTTAAAAATAAGGAAGCATAACTTTTATTTTAAATTTCTGGATAATATTTTAATTGATTATCGGGAAAAATCTCTCATTAAAAAGTCAAGATGCATTTGTTTCAAGAATATCTTCTTCAGATTTGAGTCATTAAATTATCAGTGATTATTACAAAAATTCAGATCTATTATATATTAAACTCTTTATCTTAATGTGTATATCTTTTTTCAACCGTATTGTAACATAACATTGTTATATAACTGCTGCCAACTGGTAACCTACTATCAAAAGAATCAATTTTTATGTGTCTGATGCTTCTATATTTTTTCAGAGTTGTGATTGATTATAAATAATTTTAATAAAACTTAAAGAAAGATAGAAAGAAAGGAGAAAGCATAACAACAAGAAAATGTGATAATTTATTGGAATAAATATTTTGGAGGACCTTGTTCAATTTTACTTTAATTTAAATAAATAATATTCACTTTTATTGTGTTAACTGTCACTTCATGATGGAAAGGTATGATATTTTAAATAATAAAAACACATTTTAGTACTTATTTCCACAATATATTTTTGAGCATTATCAACTGATCAAAAAATATATTGTGGAAATAAGTTCTAAAAATGTGTTTTTATTATTTAAAATAAAGAATATTATAAAACTTTGTCAAGCAAAACCAAGCTAATGCTGCTGCCATTCGTCATATAATAAACGAGATTTTGTGCATTTGTTGTATTGAAATTTAAAGCAAGAAAAGAATACAAGAGAGAAGCGAATAGATTTACGTGAATCGTGAATATCACGTGAATAATATTTATGAACAAAATTATTCTGCATAATTTTATGAAATTAGAAAGAGAGAGGAGAGGAGGCGTCAAGATTACATTTTACAAAGAGAAACATTGCTTTACCTTATACTAAGATTAAAGTGACTTGGTTGCAACTCTAGGAAAGCAATTCAAAGTGTTTGCGCCATCACACACGTGCAAATTGCATAAAGCTCAATTCATGATATCTCTTTTTTAAACTATTTTCTTATGTTTCTTTAGAAATATATAGATTGTTAATTTAATATAAAAATTTATTTCAACTTTCTGCACACAAAAATGCATGTAACTAAGCCTTACTTTTTTCCTCGAACAATCATTGCAAAAATGTAAAAAATCCACAACGCTTTGCTTTGTTATTTTAGTGTGCGTTTACTAGTAATTTAAAGCAATTTCAGCAGAAAAAATCTTTCCAATTTTTTATTATTTGTGTAAATAATATTTCTTTTTGGTTACTTAGGCCCAAACAATGTTTTGTTACTATGCCTACCAACTGTTATTATATTATGGGACGAATCTGTAAAATTGGTAGTCTAAAGGAGTATAAAATCATTTAAGTGTGTAGATAGATTATCAAGGTATAATTAAATTTAAAAAATCTGCTTATAACTGCTGTAAATATTTTTGAGTTAATAATTAGATTCATTTTAAATAATAAAGTACATTTTTAGCATTTATTTCCACAGTATATTTTTTATCAGGACCGGTTTCGCTCATCGCGAGCATCAGTTGATAATCCCAGTCCTGATCAAAAAATAAATTGTGAAAATAAGTACTAAAAAATGTGTTTTTATTGTTTAAAATATCATGCCTTTCCATCAAGAATTGATAGTTAACACCTTAAAAGTAATTAGGTTCATTGTTTTCATTATAAATGAATAAATTAAGATATGTTGGGCCTGACGACGCTTCTGAAAGAAGCAAAACATTTGATACTAGTAATACAGTTAGAAATATGTTGGTCAATTTCAATTCTATATTAATATATTTTCCAAATTTAAGATAATAATCGCGTAAATGGAATACCTCTTCAATTCAAAAACTCTTCATCTTGAAATAACTAAAACTTGAATAAATAATGTTATGGGACGTACTATTATTGAAGTACATAATATTTCACAAGCGAAAAATTATTACGTCTATTGTCTTTAAATTCCCAAATGATTTTGTGACATATGTTTCTCGTCAATAAGAGCTATTACATGTACAAATATAAAAATACACAGAATACTCACCCTTTTCAAACTGTTTCACAAAAAAAGAGAGAGGATTAATTTTCGCAGAGGTATCTTATGCAACTAAAAAAGATTGGCAAGAAGATATGGCTGTCTTTATTATTTTTTGAATTATATATAATAGTAAAATCTCACATTTCTGGCAGAGTATTTTAAACACATTTTTTTTATCGAGAGGTAAAAAATCTTGAATATTCTTCCTATATGTTTGCAAGTTCACTTATTCCAATGATTTTGATAGTAGAATATTTTCTCATAATGTTTCCAGTTGATTTTTCTTTGTGCTGGTATATTTTTGGTTGTCCCACCTTCACCCGTTATGTGTATGCAGCCGTTGTGACACGGCCGCCTTCCATAACGCAATACTAATAAAAAGAATCGATTTTACTCCTCATACTCTTGGCCCGATACAGAGCTGCACGGACCGATCGTTAAACCATGCACTATTGTGCTTAAAAGAAGAGAAAAAAAAAAAAAAAGGAAATGTGACTTGCTCAGCCACTTAGTCTACGTGATATTAGGTATCCTGTGTATCTGCGTACTGAAAATCATTCATCTCGGGGCAGTCCCACAGTGCGTGATTAGCGTCCTGATGGTTGTGTCCACAAGTGCAGCCCGGCCTTTCAACCAATTTGCCCAGCCCAAATAGTTTGCCGTTGAACTTGCCATGGCCGGTTATGAATTGACAAGCCCAGTGTCCAGGTGAAAGGCATTTCACTTCGAGCCTCCAGGTTACGTTTGGGAAGAAAAGATATGTTTGGCGACCTTTTGTGGAAGCAGACCACCTAGTCTGCCAGGCTGCCAAAGCTGTTCTATACGCCAGCTTTTTTACAAATGAACGATAAGTGTGAGTGTCTGGTATGTTTTGCAGAAGGGGCGGCGTCAGAGGGACGCCCTCGATATGTGTATGAATACCCTTTAGAAGAAGAGTTATTGCACCGCGTACTTGTATGTGCAGGTCCAGCGGTAGTACGCCAGCTAGGACCGGTAAGGCATCCGTCGAAGTAGTTCTGTACGCTTTAGTGAGTGAAATCAGAGCAGTTCGTTGTCCACTCAGCAGAGTTCTCTTTACAAATCCGATCTTTGCTCTAGAATTCCAAACACTAGATGCATAACCGGCTATCCCCATAAAAATAGCACCATACGCTATTTTAAGCGCACGAGCTTTGAACCCCCAGTTTTTGCCAGCCAGTTTGGATACACGGAGATATGCCATACTAGCGTTCTCTACAATTCTTTGAGCGTGGTGTTGAAATGACAATTTGTCATCGAGGATAACGCCAAGGTATTTGACTTGCTTAGAGACACGTACAGAGAAGTCGCCCATGCGGATATTCGGAGACCTTTTTGAAATGTCAAGCTTTTTACCTCCTTTCAAAAGAAGGGATTCCGTCTTGGCAGGAGCAAATGACAGTTTATTTAGCGTTCCCCATTTGAGAATATCTGCAAGTGCACCGCTTGCAGCTCGTTCGAGGCCAGCGCGACTATTAGGTTCGACCAACAGAAGAGCATCATCGGCGTAAGCAATAATTGTACAATCCAATGGCAACGGCAAGGACAAAAGATCATCAAATAAAATATTCCAAAGCAGTGGCCCGAGGACGGAGCCCTGAGGACATCCCATTGCACTTTGTGCTGGTAATGGTAACTGTTGCTTTTTTTCTTCTTTTCTACTTGCTCTATATATAAACACTCAATAATGAGGTAAACATGTGTAGGATTAAAGCCAACAAAGGGCTCAACGATAAAATTGTTTTTAGTTGAAAATTGTGCCTAAAATTAAGTATTTATATACATTTATTAAAATTCAGTTATTAATTCAGAATTATACATTAAAACAGTTCGATAGCTTGTGATCAATTTATGATGCAATGACTCGGTTTTGTAAAGTTTTATATAGAATGAGATAATTTTTGTCTCCACAAGATTGTCTTCTTGCTTTAATTTATTAACGGTGAAATCTATTTTTCTTGCTTTGATAATCGAGCACCTTATCTGTTGAATAAAATGATAGTTAGTTAGTAAAATTATTTCAGCAAAACTTAACACATGGCCCAGTTGAAATGTTCTTGTGGCCAAAAATATTAAGCCATCCGCAACAAAAATTATGAATTAGTATAATTATTTTTTTCATTTCAAGTGTCTGTCTTCATTGGTCAACGATGATATAGTTGTTTTTTTTTAAATGATTTTATATTTGATATCAATGTTTCTTTTATGCTAGTGTGAATGGGTTTTCATTATTCTTGATTTCGTTTCATGTATAGGCAGAATTGACGCTTCTTTAAATTTTAAGCGCAAATTTAAGGGTGATTTTTTTACAGAAAACCACGTGTTTAAACAATAATCAAATTAAATGATATTTGTAAAAACGTAGATGTAATTTATTCGATGAAGCCCATTCAATTTTTTGTCTTTACTCCATAGGGCAAATAGGGTGCAAGTTGCATTTTTAAAATAGAGACAATTTATTCATTCGTAATGAACTTCTGTGTGCATCTTTCAAATAAAGTCTAAAAATGTCTACTCCAAAAACAAGAGTCATTTTTTCCATGTCCATTTATAGGGATCGTAATGTAAATCATGTTCTGAAAAGAAATCTTTTATTATTATATGAACAATTTTTTTATATGAAAACTATTTGTTATCCTGTTTCTCAACCTTTTTCTTTTAGAGAGAATGAAGATAAAAAAACAAGGTCCAAATACAATAGTAATCAGCTGGTCGCTTCCGTTAGCTCTTGTTTTATAAAACAATTTTTTTCGGGAAGGAATTGTAAGCAATTGCCATCGATAAATGTGTACAATAATTCATCAATCGATTTCTGAAACTATCTTTACTCTATCAAATGAATAGTAACAAAAGAATTCAATTTTTTTATGCGTGGTCATCAAAAGACGAGCAATATTTTATTTGGCGTGTAAAATATTTTTAATAATATGTCTTTGTCTTAATGTGTATAAGATTTTATTATTTAAAACGCGTGTTAGATTTCAATACTTTTTGAATTATTGGCAAAAAAATAATCGAGTATCTCACGTAAATCGCCCCAAACGTATGTTTTCTCTTAGAAGTCTAAATGTTGAATAAATGTGACAGCACTCCATTCATCTCTCGCTTTGTCTTTTACACAAACAAACGTTCTTGTGGGTATTAAATGGATACGCACACCTATGGGACTATCCAAATATTACTCTAAATATTATTACGTATAGTTTGAAACGTCAAGACCTCACTTAGACTTGACAACTACAATTATTATTGTGGCAATAATAAATACAATGTGAGATTCAAAAATTTCCGGCCAAAGCGTGTGAAATACTTTGCACAGTGAAAAATACCGTCTCGCACAAACAAATCGAGCAACTGAACAATCAGCAGTTCTCAGTTTAAAAAAAACTGTCTTCTTCGAATCGTCGAACTTTGAAGAAGTCTTAAACAGCTTCGTTAGGGGTTAAACGTTCAACGCATATTGGCGATCCAATACGACATATCCAAAATGATGAGCAGAATTTAAAAAAAAAAACAATCAAAACGAAAATTGATTGTTTTCTCGATCAACTAGTTTATACCTGTCTTTATTCACTTCACTTCTGAGCTCTTCCAGTTTGTATATTAATACTAAGATAATTCATTATGGAAAGACATTATATGAAATTTGACGAATTAATTGAAGTACTAGGCACATAACTTTACGTTGTATTTATACGAAAATTCGGAAAATTCGGCTATATATCTCACTACACTGATAACATCTTATAAAAAATTCCATTTACGGAAAACAAAGGAAAAACCCGTAGGAATTGTCAACTTTATCAGTCATCCATTTTTGACAAATTGCAAAGAGTTTAAATTCAAAAAAAGTATATTCAACTTTTTGCCACTTGAGTGTATACAACTAAGACCTGAGAATTTCGTCTTCGGTATTTCTCTCAACAACGGTAAAAATAAATAACGTTGTTACACTAAGGAATGCATACTGTAAGAGTGTGAAGCTGTAATGGGCGGTGGGTTGTACAATACTCAGTACTGTAGTACCAAGCTAAAATTATTAGGTGACAGTACCGATAGAATAATGTTAAAATAAATTTGATGATAAATTACTTTTTTTGGTCAATAAACTGTTTTTTTAACGTACTTCAGACAAAAATAAATTATTATCATTAAATTACTTTGGTTAAATAGTTATTTAAAAATTTCCGGAACGCAAACGAACAAATTATATGAATAAAAAACTCAATGTCCAACGGTCCAACCAGCTTTTTGACTTCAATAATTATGATTTCTTTATAACAAGCCTTGGCTCAGAACACAATGGTTGCAATACAACTTTTGTCATTAGATTAAAAGTATTTTTGAGAAATGACGTGTTGATTTATATTTAGAAGTTAGAATCTGATTTTTGCGCAGTATTTACTTTATTTATCTATAAATATTTCGGCATATACAGTAGCCACCTATAACGAATATTTTCGCCCCAGAGGTAAAAAAACCGCATGTGAAATTTTCAAATAATTGAAAATAATTGAAAGTATGAATGCTGTTTTCTTCCTTATCTATTATATTTTTCTGCTGAAAGGCAAATATTAAAAAAATTTGCGTAAAAAATCTGTGTTGAAAAAGAAGATAAGTTACATATGTATTATTTAAAAAAAAATCTTGATTTCATTTATGGCAAAATATATAATGAGTTGAATTTTATATATCAAATGTTACAAATGAAATCATGTTTAGTTTGAAATGTAATAAACTTAAATGTGAGATTAAACATCATTTAAGGAAAAAAAATGAAAAATAAAGTTTTAATTCTTAAACAAAGTTTATCTTATTTTGAAATATATATAAATATCCTCCACGTGATATTTCTAACATAATACCACTTGAAGTGCGTTTTTCTCAAAATCCATGTATTGCAAATGTTTCTTTTTGGTTCTGATACGACAATATTATTTTGAAAGACGTTTATGTGATATGGGCGCATAATACTGATGCGACCTGTGAGCAACTTCCCTGATGCTTCCTTCGTGGACATCGCTGAAAATTATTCGATGGTTTTCATTCCATCATTTTATAACATATGAATCTGGTGAAATTGTGCTTGCTTTCAATAAATAAAAGAAAACTTCCGTATAAAGATTCAATACTATATTTACGTCAAACTGATAATATATTAACATATTTTTTTCTTTATTTATATATATTTTTATCATACAATAAACATCTAAAAGCTTTGTATAAGTTAAGTTGATTTATAGTTTTTCTTTTCTTACACTCTAGTGTTTCAAGATGTAACATCTTAAAAATAGGTATGAAACATTCATTCTGTTGATTTTCTTTGTTTATTTATGTCATACTTCCATTGAAATTACTTTTTACACACTCAATAATTTCAAAAATTCTACATTTATATCTCGTATGTATATTATTTAATATGTTATTTTAAATATGAAAAGTAACCATCAACTTTTGAAAAATGAAATATTTTTATATATATATATAATTAGATTGGTTGAGTTCTGAGTTCATCTTTTGAGCCTGCCCTATCATCAAAATAAGAAACATAATTGTGTAAAGTATGTCAAAATCATAATAATAGACAATGAATGATCCAAAATTCATTATTTTATACAAAAATGTCATTGAAATCGGTTGTGATTTTCGTCTTCCTTTATCGTGCTATTGTTCATTCACAACATTTTGATGGATTTGATGATGGGTTTTGGCCAAAATGTGAGTTCCGTTTTAACTATTAGCTTTGTGCTCCTAATGCGAAGCATATGGAACCATATGTAAACTTTTCAGCATAGGTCGTTATTGCATAAAATATTGCAGCTGTTTCTAGTAAAATAAAATTTTAGTAAAAACTATTTGTCGTTGGGTAAAAATTATTCATTTCCAATGTATTAACTCTCACTTCTGGGTGGAAAGGCTATATTTTTAAATATTAAAAACATTACTTTTGTCCCTACTTCCACAATTTTATATGCTTTCGATAATGACAGGATTTTCTCATTGTGAAAATTATCTTCATCTTAAAATTAAAGTGGTGGAGACAGAAAAGATAAACACCCATTATCTTGAATAAAACCAATAACTTGATTCAATAATTTACTTGACGTATATCTAGAAGAAATTAAATGTCGGGAGAATTTTATTGCTAAATTATCGATAATTTCTTAAGATGCATCGTTTTCTTTATTTTCTATCAATGTTGTTAATATTTGAAGTGTAGCTTTTCTATTCCAAGACTATGAAAATGTTTGTTTATTTTAAATACAGTTGTAAATAAAGAACAAATCTCTATCAGGACGATTCAAAAAATACTTTTCACAAGTAAACATTTTTAATGTTAACCTACCAGGAAATTGTTTGACTAAATATTTTCGAATTTATTTATTGTAAAGTTTTGAATTGTTTTGTATTAAATTAATAAATAAAATAAATGCAGGTGTTCCAGATTCAACGGACTTGACGTATTCTAAGGAAGAGACCAATGGTCTTGAAATCATAATAGTCCGTCCAAGAAACAAATCATACAAACATTTCAGTATCAGTAATGCTACAGATATCCTGAAAGACAAAGATTTTAACGTCAGCCGCAAGACGATGATGCTCGTTCACGGCTACAGTTACCTGCCATATTCTAATGATCACCCAATCCTGAAAACTTATTAGATCAACCAAATTACAACGTTTTGTTATTGAGCTCTATATCTATGATGTCAGACATTTTTTACGTGAGGTAAGTGCTATATCTAGTAATATTTTAATGAGACCTCAATAAGTTAATAAAAATCACTTTTAAGGTGTTAACTTCCACTACGTTTCGTAAAAGTATATAATATTGTAAATGTAACAAACTAACCTCATCCAATCAGCTCCGTTTATCATATCAACTCGGCTGATTACCAAATATGTTTATTTTTTATTTAAATGTGAGATAGAAAAATTACCATTGTATAGCATACGCAATCTATAATATTACACAGGATACCTAATATCACATAGACTAAGTGGCTGAGCAAGTCACATTTTCTTTTTCTTTCTTTTTTTCTCTTTTAAGCACAATAGTGAATGGTTTAACGATCAGTCCGTGCAGCTCTGTATCTGGCCAAGAATATGAGGAGTAAAATCGATTCTTTTTATTAGTATTATAGTAAACAGCTGCATACACGTAACGAGTGGAGGTGAGACGACCAACTTGTATATGCAATCTATAATTCAGCTTATAATTACTTCTTATTACAACAACCTTCAATTCATGTTCAATATTTGTGTTTAAAAATTTAAATATTACAAAACGAAATACTCACAATTACTATGTCATTGCAGTGGAGCCCTTATCTATAAAATTTTATAGTAGGCTTACAATTCTGGTAAATATTTAAAAGCGTTTAATGCTCTTGCGCAATGACATATCCAGTAAGCTATTTTGAACCATACCGAAGATTGAGTGGACTTAAACCTAGATTTGTTTGCAATTAACATTGAATTGAGACAATTTATAGATCAGCCAAAGCGACCATGTACGTAGGCAGACGCTTGGGTAAAGTACTAAGTCAGGTGATGAGAGCCGGACTTGACATGAATACCTTCGATCTCATCGGTCAAAGTCTCGGAGCACATGTTGCTGGATTTATTGGAAGGACATACTTTAAAATTACAGGTACGATAAACTTTTGCGGACAACTAGCGATTAAAATAACCCAAGCTGAATTCATTGCTGCATTTAAAGCCGAAGACGTTAGTGTTTGAAGTATTCTAAATTCATTAATATTTCCGGCCCCAGCCAGTGTCAAAAATGCTTTGTTTTGGACTAGTTCATTAATAAGATTAGTGTCATCGAAAAACTTCCTTTTTTTCGTTTAATAAGTGTATTACGTTTCACTATATTCATTTTACAAGCATTTTTGAACAGTAATATAATATTCAAATCAGTTTTAATACCTAAATTTACTTTTAAGGATTTAACTGTCACTTCTTGAAGGAAAGCATCATGGAAATTTCATCAGGAAAATATCATGTATTTTAAAAAATAAAAACACATTTGATCAGAACCGCGAATAATTGCGAGCATTATTATTTAATGAACTGAGGTTTCAATTCATGATGAGTGAAACCAGTCCTGATAAAAAAGTCTATTGTGGAAATAGGTACTAAATATGTATTTTTATTATTTTAAAAACTAAATTGTAAAGAATTATTGATATATTAATAAAAACTTGTTCATAAATTGAAGGTTTCAAAAATAGTGTTTTTTTTAATCAAGGAAAGTTCAAAAATTTTGTGATGGAGTTTAACGATGGGGTAAAGCATTTGAGCATCTTGAAATGACCTTATGAGCAGACCCTAATAATGAGTCATAACGTAAAATTACCTTGGAACGCATGTCTTATTTGAGTTTTAATGAATTGATACCTAAATTTGAAAATATCATCCAAAAAATTATTATTAAAAAAATGTGAGTTAATTATTTCGTTTGTTTAGAATTAAATTTTTTGCATTAACATATACTCTTTATCTTCTTTCAAATAATGCTTCCAGGGAATATGATATGTTCTTGGAAACAAAAAAAATTGTTTGTATCATTTTATATTTTCAAAACACATTATTTTCTATTTATTTCATTTGCTTCTTATAAAATAATTAAATCTTATTTTTTTATATGTTTCAATGATCAAAGTCTGAAGTGCTTCTCAGAGTCAAATCACATGTTAAAACTAATGACACAGCCAGTGGAATAAAAAATGACAACTTCATTCATCCAAAATGTAAAAAAGTTAGTATCAGTGAAGTTTTTTTACTCATACATGTGTTTATTATTGTTTCAGGTAAAAAGCTCCCAAGAATTGTCGCTCTAGACCCCGCAGGCCCATGTTTTCGATAAGCGAAGCCTAAAAATCGCCTCGACAAATCTGACGCAGAGTTCGTTCAAGTAATCCACACCAACGGAGGTTCTTTTGGGCTCGTGAATGCTATTGGTCACGTGGATTTTTACGTGAACGGTGGAAGGTGGCAGCCTTCTGAAGTTGAGGGATCATCTTGTCTTATTATGTGCAGCCATTTCAGGACAAACCTGCTTTTGCCGGCGGCCATGTTGGCTCCTGAAGGTATACAAAGCAATTGCCTACTGAACCTACAAGCGCTTCCAAGTGCGGATGGGAATTGAATGTTTTTAAAGAACACACTCATTAAATCGCATTTTGACACTGTGAATAAAGCCAAATGATAACATTTATTTATGTAATCGTCACTGATGAAATACTGACTCTAAGAGAGATTACAATTCTTTAAAGTTTGTGGATGTATTTCATAAGGATTTCATCAATAAAGTATTTACTAAACGTTTTGAAAATAGCGCAATTTAAAATATTTTATCATTTACTAAATAAGCGGTGCAACAGGTTTTTCATATATTTTATTTATGGGGTGCGACGGACTAATATTTCTAATTTTTATATGTATATCCGTTCTCAACATGTTTCCAACCAAAGTAAAACCTTACTAATGATCATTTTGCCTGAAAGTTTTTAATTTTAGCCCATTCAAATATTGACGGTTAGTTGTCAATTCTCATCTGGAACAGGGAGCTCGTCACACTATTTTTATTTTGAATAATTTACTTTGACTTCACAAGTTTCTAGCTAACGTTTGAAATGCCTCAATGGCAACCACGCCAACCCTCTAAAAAGAGATTTCACATTCAATATTTTTCAAATGAAATTAAATAGGCTCATTTTGCACAAAATAAAGAAAGTTCGAGTATTGTATGTTGTAGTAGGGACTCGAAATATTCAAACATGGAATATTAATATATATTATTTTTAACGACGTCCAAATTTGGTTAAATTATTGGAAAACCATTAAAAATTTAATGATTCAATAATACTAGGTGTTTACAAATAGTAATTAACATCAAAGTTTAATTGGAAAACCTATTACTTGAAACTTTTTTAAAAAAATAATGGCTTTTGGTGGGATGAAATATCAAATAACAAATTATTGTACAAATCAAATTATTAACTGTGATGTTTTTTCAAGCTTATAGGACGTATAACTTTTTTTCGAGATATTTGAGTTGTCCCTTGTCTAAATAAACGTTGTAATAAATAAGTTTTTTATTCTCCATTTTTTAGTGCAATAACTTCACTATCGAAAACTAAGCCTTTGAAAGATATCGATCTATAATTAATACATCTAAATGCAGCCAAACGTTTGTATGCTCTTATCTCGTTATTTTTAATTTACAGGTAGTTTTTTCCCGCGTAAACATTCTGACAGTAATTTCATTGTAATCCATAAATGATAAATTCATTCTAAAAATTCAATTTGTTTCTATTCGTACGATAAACGAATAATTTATTATTTTACTGCATTGTAGTATCTAATGTCTGATTCACACCAATATATTGAAAATATTGAAAACAGCCTAGGGCAAAATAATGCATGTTTTGATCAAAGTTGAGATGAAACCGCCAGGACATAATCTGCTAAGAAAATTATTAATGAGACAATTTCTATTTTCATATAATTTTAGACACAAATATAAAGATTTGTAAAAACGAAGTTTTCAAAATATCATTATTGTTTGTAACCTTCTTAAATATTCTTAATTCGAAATACTTAGAGAACAAATAAAAGTCATTTCATATACGTATTTATAAGTACAATGTATGACACATTTTCTCAATGGGTTATTTATTGAGTTTGGCCCCGCCGATATTTTCGACCCTTTTTATCTCGGAATTCCATTAAGTGATCTAGTTACTTATTCTGATTGATTTATTCTTAGCGGAACTTTAAATGATTTTTTCCAGTTTTCTTGAAAAATAGTATGTAACCATAAATACTGTATATATAAAAAACATTTATATTGTAAAGTTTTATCGCGTTGCCGTTTTCCTTATACATGATTTGAATGAAGTTTCATTTCATAAAATGTTTTTGTAAGCGAGTGTTTTTCTTTACAGGTTCAGGTTTCATCGGGGTGGAATGCGCCAGCGTTGATTTTGCAGACAAGAGCAACTGTTATACCGACGGTGATCAACGAACAGCAGTAATGGGACTAAAAGCAGATCCCAATATAAACGGCATCTTCTACGTAAGGACCTCTAGCAACCAGCCATTTTATTTAGGAAAGCGAGGGACAAAGCCTTGATACCTTCTGATTGAATAAAATGAAAACAAACACAGCGGACTTGTTCATTCAAAAGGAAATTTCGTCAAAACTCTGTAAAACAATAAATTAGACCTTCCTTAAAAGTATAGTCTATTTAAAAATATAGATGGCACGAAAAATAAAGCTTTTTTTATAAATAAGCAGTAAATATCGTTAAAGTGAAAATGATTTAGTGTGTATGGTAATTTCTCAGGTCAAATATCTCGTTCTGGTTGGATAAAAATAACCTGAATATTGATTATAAAATCATATCATTACAATATTCTTTTAAATGATCTTCACAGTCGAACGAAAATTGTGTCATTTCCATCGAAAGTCTCATGTACCAATCGTTTCCTCTATTTTGTAATTTTTATCTCAATGTCATATGTTTGTGAGCTCAATGAGCCTACAATTGAAAAACAAATTCATTTTAAAAGGTTTATAAGCTTCAATTTCGAAACAAGTAATGAATGAATATAAAACTATCATACATTTTCGAACGCATTTTTGACAACAAGAAAAAATATTTTATAATCATTTCTCTAAACTATATTTAAAATCAAATCATGCATAACCTCTAAGATATCATCTTAAAATAAATTGACATAATATCAATTCATTCATTTCTATTCACTCGTTCGTCTATCCGTTATATATATATATATATTATATTTACGGCGTTTCTTCGAGATGATGATATTGATTGTTTATTTATAGAACACATTTTAGTTACAGAACTATTTAATATTTTCAAAATACAGTCAATAATATATTTTGGAAATTTGAAAATTTGAAAATTTAAAAAGCACAAAATTACTTAAAAAATATTTAAGTGGACTATCACTATATATTTAATTTATGATATCAACCCCGGGTCGTTAGTGACAAATCATGTGAATCATACATTGTTTTAGTTAGTAACTAACCCAAACTAAGTAAACAATTACTTAATTTTTTTATTCTCATAAATGGTAATTTACTACGAACAGAGAAAAAAACACATATCAAAAGGAATTTAGGTTTCCAAAATAGCTGAAACAAGTATAACGATAAAAAAAACTCTCATAACTACAAACAGCTATAAAAAGTGTAAGTAATGTATATTATATCTCATGGCTAAAACACAGTTGGTGATGTGTGATTGATAAGCGATGGTAGAAATCGAAACTCTAGACAGTAAGTAATTTTGTTAATATGACAGTACATTGGAACGCTTTTCACTATTCATAAGCGCAAAAAAGATTTAATGCATTAATTTTAAAATAAGTTAATTTTAGTTCCGATCGAAAAAAATCTATTATGACATACAATGAGAGCTAAGAAAAAATCACGAATTTTAAAATAATCATAAATGACGTGCATCGTTTGCGAGCGGCCAAACAAAAAAAAGACAACATTTCTCAACATTTTTTCAAAGCGCCATCTTTTTTCGCAAGCTTAATAATGACGCATCTATCATATGTAAGTTTTTGATATTTATTTTTACAATCACTTTTGGGTTTTTCATGTGAGACGACCAAGATTTTTCAAATTTATACGTTACGGATAAACTTTAGCAACGGTATATTAAAAAAGGCGTTAAAATAATTAAAAGCATATAAAGTACATTCAGCAAAATAAGAAACAGCAACCAAAAAAATGAGTGAATGACTGGCAGCCACTAATCGACTCACCTATGCTAGGAGAAAACAGTTCGCATATGACAAATAAAAGTCACCCATTATAAAATTGCCGTTTCATAGAAAGATTAGAAAACGCATAATGTTGACATTTTTTCTTAATAATCAAATTCATAAAACATGCGATCCCTTTCGAATGTTTTTCGGCTAAAGAAATCCTCATCACACGAAAGGCGATGGTTCTACAAACAATAGTGTTTTATTATATGGCAAGAATTACATACACTCACTCATTTTGTACAATAACAACTGACAGTTGTACTAATAAGATCAAAGAACACTTAACCAGTGCTTATTAAACTGATACACTTGTTCTGTTCGTGTATAAGTATACATACATACATTTTCGTAAGTATTGATCGACTATAATTACATAAAAAAGTGTGATTTGATTTATAAAATATCATAGAATGATATTCTTTTAGAATGAAAAATCTTTAAGCAGTCTGAGCTCCGCGGAAAAAATACAAAAAACTGTTTACATACGATATAAACTTCTTATTAAAAAATGATGATGTTATTTAGAACGTTTACATTACTTTTAAGCCTAATTTTGTTGAAGTTGTTCTGGACACAAATCGCAGTTGGCATGATTGAAACAGGCGTGTAATTTTTGAGTCGGTAATCTTACTAAATTCAATGGCATAAAACCAAAAAGATTTTTTGGCCATTCTGTGTTGTATAATCAATTATTTTCGGATTTGTCTCTGATTATATGCAATTATAATATACATTTCCACCAAGCATAACTTATTATTATTGTATTAAATAATTTATTTAATTTCGTAAATTTTTGAATAACAATATAATTGAAATTCCTACCGGAAAACATAATATAAAAGTCAATTAATTGTATATTTCGTGATACTAATTCGAAAATGTTGATATCTATCATTTGCCATCGTTAAAAGTCAACGTGTCGTTATTTAATTATTATTGACTTACCAGGACTAAAATTTTTAAAAATATTATAATTTAAATTGTAATTTATCTCTCAGCTAAAAATATAACATTACAATTCATAACTCGGCAGCAGAACTTAAAAACACAACATTTCTTTGTGACGATTGCGGTGGCAACTTATTAATATCCAGTAAGTTCAAACAATGGAATGATAGTATAGAAATTTTGATTGCCAAACAAATAATTGAAAAAATATTTTCACGTGATAAGAATACTCTTTGTATGAAAATTCTTCTTCATTTGGTGTTTCTGTGCCCAATGTTATTAATTTTGGATTTTCGACATTGCAAATAATATGTATAAAAATGATCGATTTATGGGTTGTTTTTAATTGCTTCAATGACTATCTTGTTACACTGTTTTCCTTTGAATTATGATATATGATTTAGTAGATTGTAACGAATCTTTGCAAACAATAAAACTCAACGAGATTTGTCAAGTCACATAAAATTGAAGAAAAATGTCATCAAAGACGCTTGCATCACAAATTTCTATTTGTAAATTCAATAAAGCTTAACTTGTTATTGACCTTTTTGGGTCAGTTTAAATAAGAATTAAGTGTATAACATTATTTTTTTAATCAGATTACCGATGTTAAATAATCATTATAATAAATCAATAATATCTCATTTGAATATGGATGATACCTCAACTACAATATATTATCATACAGTGAAATCATTTTAATTTTTTTAAAACGTTTAAATATTCGTGTCTTTAACTTTAGTGGACACGCATAGCAATTAATTATTTTAAACCATCTGTTTATCATTTAAATTTTGATCGTCCTTACTTACTCTTGTTATACTACAAAAATTAACTCCATTCATTGTGCTAATTTTAATCGATTTATTTCAGGCGTATAAAAAAATATTATATGCAAATTTCACGACAACAATTTTATTATACATAAAGACTTCCCTTCAAAGTATTTTCACTATATTCCTCTATCCAAAGCAACAGTAGTAGCTTTGTTTAGTACCAACCAAATAAAAATTTATAGAGTTGCTAGTTCTGGCATAAAGTTGCTATTTTTGCCATATCGATTATTGAACTCCTTTTAGTGATCGCTCACTAACACTGAAAAGCATGAACATCTGAAAATTAAGCCACATATTATATGAACCGTGTGAAAGCTAAATATTATTTAGTACACTTTTACTCTACGCATTCATTTCAATACTATTTTCAAGTCGTGGCATGCCAACGCATTTATAATATATCGAAATAAGACAATATACTAACAAATTATTATTTATTACATCAATTTTGAATCATTAAATTGATTAATTTTTATGTCCAATAATGCACTTATTTTATTTTTTCTATATTATTAATTTATTAATATATATATGTACGTTTCAAAATCAATTGGATACTAATAAAGAAATCAACAAAGTTAACTTTAACTAAACAAAGTCTAGTTAAATACATTAAAAAACAGTCTAGTCTACGTGGAATATAGACTTCATAGAAATTCAACTTTATATATAATCCCTTTTTGTACATTTTAATCCTTAGTTTTTCTAGATCGATATATAACAAATCAATAACAAATCCACATTTGATTTTTTTACGTTACATAAAATATCGCAAATTAAGTCCTAAAAGCTAAAATTTTAATTTCGATACTTTTTAACTAGTTGGTAGATTCAATCACTGTGACAGCTTCCTTTCTAAACATTTTTTTAAATAAAACATTGCTTGTTAACCATTAACGCAGCTCCGTGAAGTCATAAAAGCAATGAAGTCTAATTTCCTCGTGATCACTGAAAATTTTAATTTGTTTTTTTTTAATTTTCAAGATAGCTGAAAATAATACATTGCTTAGTGTAAAAAATACTTTTTCTTTAGTTCAATAGGTGTTTCACTATGTTTAACAATAATTTATTGAAAATAATAAATTGACAAGCAATTTCGCAGCTTGTTTCTAAAATTAAATAGAATTGACTCTCTTATTTTGTTTACATAATACAATATTTGAGAATATACATATTTCTTTAAAGTATCTTTGGTCCGATTCTTTATTAACAATAGCCAAATGTTTTTAAGAAAATAAAGAAATGGACGAATTATATTGACACTTACCGATTTTTTACAGAATGTGTCTAAAGATTGGCGTATTACTTATTTTAGTATTGATTTCCTCGGTATTTTCTCAACACTTCGATGGTTACGATGATGGACTTTTTTCCAACTGTAAGTTTATTTTATGCATTGTTTTTTTTTCGATCACAAAATTTTTAGATCTTGGTACTCAAAATTTTAAATTTTAAATAAAAAAGAAATTATAATCAAATATTCATATGCGCGAAGCAAATTCACATGATTTTATATATATATTTTTGGCATAATATTAAAAAAGAATGTTTTAATTTATTGTTATATATTGTTGACCTCTTTTGAAAAAGTTTTGCTTTGATTAATTTGATTGGTTTCGTCAAAATGTTTTCATATAATGAGTGTTAAAATCACTCCAAGCTCTTCTGAAATCGATGTACCGTAGAGTTGATAAATAACTATTATAAAAACAAAATATGCTGCCTCATATATATGTATGTAAATTGATAAAAATTAATTCTAAAATCTTTATTGAAAAGCGCCCGATAGAAGGAAACAAAGCGATTATTTACTATTTCATTAAGTGAACGTCGATTGCTTTATTATATATATTTTTTGCATTTCTTATTTGGTCAAATGTAAATTTTACAGGCATACCCGATTTTATGGACTTGACTTTATCCAGAGATATGACTGATGGCTTAGCGATAACAATAGTGCGACGAGGCAAGCCCTTCAAACGTTTCCCCATCACCAATGCCTCGCTCATCTTACGTGACAGAGCGTTCAACATGAGTCGAAAGACGATGTTATTTGCTCATGGCTGGGTAAATATCCCACTTTCGAATGACCATGAGATATTGGGCGCCTATTTATTGAAACCCGAATATAATGTTCTTCTCTTAGATTCAATGGTACTTGTAGGTGATGTTAATTACTTGAGGTTAGTCGATAAAAGTGATGTAATCAAAAAAATAACAATTACATATTTCCTTTTAGAAATTCATCCGTGCCGAAATTTCATATAATTTTTAAGTCCAAGCCGATAAATTCGTTTAAACCAGACTCAAAACCAGATTAAAATTATATTTTAAGACATTAAAAATATCCTGATTCGTTTTTATTACTGATCAAATTTTCCAGTTTTAGGCGTAATGTTTTAATTATAAATTCCTGAATATAATGAAATTTTCGTAGGTATGTCATGAAACCACACTGTGATAATTATTTGTACAAATGCGTAAAACAAAACCACTAATTAAAATATTACTGTAAAAATGAAAATACTTATATAATAGAAAGATAAGACAAAAATAACATTTGAATTGCTATACCTTCGTACGATTCTACATGTTTTGTCACTAACGACCCGGGTTATGCCTTTCGGCATCTTCAGGCATTCTATCACACGGATGCAACAGAACTGACATTGGTCACCTGAAGATGCCGAAAGGCGAAACCCGGGTCGTTAGTGACAAAACATGAGGAATTGTACAAATTCTTAACAATTCAAATTTGATATTGAAATTCCATCAAGCACTTTCAGTTAATATTATAAATTAAAAAATAACGTTCCCTGTTTTAGATCAGCGAGGGCAGTAAAATTTATTGGGAACCGTCTAGGAGAGGTTCTTGCCCAGATGGTACGAGCCGGTCTCAATGTTAATAAAATTGAACTCACTGGACATAGCCTTGGTGCTCATATAATTGGTTATACAGGAAAGTCTTACTTCAAAGTCACAGGTATGGAATTTCAAGCATTGATGTTGATTGAAAATACCGGTCGTCGACTGACGCTGAGTGATCAGCGATTCAATTCTGGTACCCATGTTTTCAAGCTGGAATTTTATTGCAGAATGAAAATATCGATGATCACATCAGTATTTGATTTTCAATCTCATTAAAATATAAATTGTAATAATATAATGGTAAATTGCCAATATTTCGATATTTCATTGAAAAATTCCTACTTAAAAAACGATTACAATATCTGGTCCAAAGGTATGTTATTATGTAGGTTTTGACAGTAGTAACTTTTAATGTGTTTACTGTCACTTCTACATAGAAAGTCATAATATTATAACATGATCATTAAATATATTGTAGAAATAAATACTAAAAAATGTGTTTTTTTTTCATTTGAAATAAGTGCTGACACTATACAAGTTTTTCTCTTTATCTCACAACTGTATTTTCGCTTTTCACTGTGATATTTAATTCAAATATATTAATATTATTGTAAAATTATATGCATCAATGAAAGAAGCTAAGATTTCTAACTTCAATTCAAACGTAAGTAATTTTTAACCATTTTTACTAAACACTGCAAAATCGTTCAGATCGAAATTTTTAAGTGGATGTCCCCTTCAGGCAATTCTTTTTGTGAACTCTTCTCTGACATAATATTAATGCTAAGTCTGGCTAATTGAAATGCATCAGAATTTTATAATGACGTTGACACGAAATGAAGCTAACTTTTTATATTCCATAAATGTACAATAGTATTGAAGAAAAGACAAAAAATATTTTGTTACATAATTATTAAATTCTTTATTATTTTTACTGTATTCATCTGCACTTGTTTGTTTACTATTTATAATAAAAGTTTACTCACCCTTTTTTTACCGTCTGAGTGAAGTAATATTTTTAATTGATACCATTTTCGTCCACTTAGGTGAAAAGCTTCCGCTTATTGTTGGCTTTGACCCCGCTGGTGTTTGCTTCAGACAAGCAAAGCCCCAGGACCGTATCGATAAAGGGGATGCTTTATTCGTTCAAATCATTCATACGAATGGAGGTAGATTAGGGCTTGTTAACGCAGCTGGACATGTAGATTTTTACGTCAATGGTGGAAGATCGCAACCATCGCAGTATGGCATCTTCTGTCTCGAACTGTGTAGCCATAGAAGACCGTTATTGCTTTGGAAGGCAGCCATGGCTTATCCCGAAGGTATGAAACATAACAACAAATCACATCAATTTTCAAAAGGGTGATCTTATAACTTTCATCCAAAATTCAGTAATGTCGAACCCACGATATAGAACACTAGATAATTCATTGTAATTTTCACATAATTGTCATTTTGCAGGAGAACTATTAAAATTTAAGACTTAATTAATATAACTTTTACTTTGATTTTATGGAAAAAAAATATTTTTCTTTAACTACATTTTCAGATAAAATTTTTAATATTGCATCAAAGCTATGAATATAAATAATATATGATTTTATGTATTATTCAAATAAAATACAGGACACGCGATTATAATCTAGTTGTTTATGAAACTTTGATAACATAACCACATAATTTTGTTGTACTGCAGGTTTTATAGGCGTGGAATGCCCAAGTGTTGATTTCGCAGACCATAGTAATTGTTACACCAGTGGTAAACAACGAACGGCAATAATGGGTCCAAAAGCAGATCCGAAAGCAAATGGTATCTTTTTTATACGGACGTCCAATAAATATCCTTTCTTTTTGGGTAAAGCTGGCACTAAGCCAATGAAAATTAAAATATGATAATAAAAAATATGTTTGAAATTACTTTATTTATGTACACTGTATTATATTTATCATTAAAAACAAATTTTCAGTAATATTTCTAAAATATTTTATGACCCAGACTTGTTTTGTTCATCGCGAGCATTATCTACTGATAGGACACAAATTACAAACGAACCTAATTACATAAAATGTTGAGTTAAAAACTTGTAGGTGCACAAATCCAAAGGTTGCTCAATATAAATTATAAAGCGTATCTCTTGGATGTAAGAATGATAAGCTCAATATTGTATTAAATTATCTTCACAATCAAGCAAAAATTGTGTAATTTCTATCCGAAATCTCCTATACCAATCGTATTCTCTTTTTCGTAAAATTTATCTTAATGTAATATGTTTTTTTGCTGAATTGAAGAGCATACAACTGAAAAACAACTTTATTTTAAAAGGTGTGTAAGCTACGACTTCGGAAAAAATAATGAATGAATACAAAACCACATTTTCGAATGCATTGTATACAGCAATAAAAAAATATTTTCTAAAATTTGTAGTTCTTAAGCATGAATTTCTTACTCAATGCTGGTTTTACATCATTGAAATGTTATCCGGTATTGATTTGAGTAAGTATTATTGAAAATAAAATCATGCGTAGCCTCTTAGATATCATCTTAGAATAGATTGATTTTGTTAAAATAAAAATGATAAATTTTTTAAAAGCAAATATCACATTCCTCTGCACATTCATTTTAATTCTGTTTAAAGTCATGGCGCATCAGTGCATTTATATTTTTATTATATCAAAATAAGACAACATATTATACTAAAAAAAATTATATTATATATACATATTACAAGTCATCGAAATACAACATTACGTATCCACATTTAACGTGTTAACTAACACTTATGGAAGTAATGACATGATATTTTAAATAATAAAAATTACTTTTTTCGTACTATTTCCACAATTTATTTTGTGATCAGGGCCAATTTCGCGCATCGTAAAAATTATCATCTGATGATTGCGTACCCAGGTTAGGCAATGTTGTATATTATGGAATATCATTATGATTTACGGTATTATCAAATTGGAAACATTAGATTGATATCATGTTTACGTGTATACATATCAAATCTCTGAATCAATAATTTTCCGCATAGCTTAACCCATAATTATTTTTTTATCAAAAACCTTATTACTTGTGAAAGTTATTCGTGCGGATGTGTATAGATTAAAATATGCTTAATCAAAAATTTTGAGCGATCGATCAAATCAAAAATTTTACGCCAGAAAAAAGGTCCAAAAAGTGAGTTAGAATTTATTTTTTCCAATAAACCGTTTAATAAAACAAATAGCAATATTTTACATTTTAACGTTTCGTATTAAAGTCGTGCACTCATGGCAAAAATATAATATACATATTGCAATATACTTTTACAAAATTATTCGTTATTTTTCAAAATCGCTGTAGGTAATACATTCCTTAGCTTTAAAAACATAAAGTATTTTACAATGTTTCACAATAATTTATTAAAAATCAAAAAGAATTTTATTTCTATTGATACTGTGGAATGCTTCACATGACCGCCAATTTTACAGATTGTCGGTTTTTTTACATGAAATAAATTTGTAAGTAGATCGACATCAAATTCAATTGTGTAAGAAATCAGGAATATATGATATCTTTTTAATATCATTTAACCAATTATATATAAAGAAACTTACCTTACCTTTTTTAATTTTACTATCGATATTTTGGATTAAACATAATGTAATACCACACGGTGAAAAAATAGGAATGTATTTTAGTTCTACAAAATTATTTTAACAAATATAGTTGATAGCTATTTCGGCTCACGCTATCGTCAGAACTATAGATAGTTTAGTAATTTATAGGCCTAAGAGATAAATGAGACCTGAAGAGCTTTGATGCTGACGCGTCATATATCTTAACGCTCAATCAATTGGATATCCAAAAAAAAGCTTTTTTTTAGAGTTATCAGGGCTATTTCCTTAACGTTATTTTTAAACCATTTTTAATTAGCAATTTACAGTATTCAAATAAAAAAAATTACAGACAAACATGAAATTTATTTTTGTGCTTAGTAAAAATATTAAATTTTGTTTTTTCATAAATGGTTATGTAGATCCATATATAAAATAATTTGTCGTTAAAAAAATAGCTTCACCGCAAGTAAATTGATCTAGTGTGTGAACGCTGTGTTCAAATGACAAATGGATACAGAATGCGACTGAAGTTAGACGTGTCGCTGATTTTAGTTTTCACTTCCTCAGCATTTTCACAACACATCGATGGATTTGACGACGGATATTTCTCTAATTGTAAGTTTTTGCACAAGAATTTTTAAACTATCTCCTTAGATTTTGTCATATCTTCTAGAATATACATTATAGATGCGTTTTCGATTGAATAGTTTTTTCATTATTAATATTGAACGTATTCTTATTCCTTTTATAATTTTTTATATTACTTTTCTATGAAGTATTTTCTATATGTATTTGTATATATTTCACTCATTGAATTTATCATTTATATATCAATTCCACTATTATTTTGTTCCTGTCTATAATCGGTCTCGCATTTCATGTTCTCAATCAACAAATCAATCTTTCAAAGCTCGCAATCGATCAATCAATATATATATAACATTATATATCGTACTAAATATACTTTAAAATTTAAAAAAAGTATCAAATTTATAGGCGTGCCTGGTCTTGTGGACCTCACTTTTTCCAGAGATTCGACCGACGGCTTGAGGATAGTAATTGTACGGCAAGGCAAGCCCTTCAAGAGTTTCCCCATCACCAATGTTTCGCTCGTCTTGAAAAGCAGTGCGTTCAATAAGAGTCGTAAAACAATGATGTATGCACACGGATGGGTGTCTATACCTCTGTCCAACGAGCATGACATATTGAAAGCCTATTTAATGAAGCCGGAATATAACATTCTTCTTGTAGATTCAATGTCACTTATCGGTGATTACAATTATTTGAGGTAAGTCTTTCAACAGTTTTAGAAGTAATAAATAGTGGTAATTGTTTTTTTAACTTAATGTCTCTAAAAATAAAGTATAGTAAAATAGTTTGTTAACGAGAGCTGATGCACAATATAAAGCTGTTTTTGATCAATGCAAACCTCTTACACATGCACTATCTGATCCCAAAAATGGAATTCGAAAGGCTGTTTTTTAACAAACAATGTTTTTTAACCTCATTATTCAGTCTCTTCAGTCTTGTTTTTTAAGACTGCTGTAAAATGTAGCTCCCGTTAAAAAAAAATACTCAATTTCGGCTCCATATATAAATTGACTGATATAAAACGTTGTCAAATCTACTCAATATCAATCAGACTGCAAAAATGATGACATTATTATACAATATTTTGGAATATGCTGCAGTATATTTTGAATCATTTTAGAATCTAACGCTAAAATTTATACAAAAAAGATCTGATGTTATTTCTTTAGTGTATATATTTGAAAATCATGTTTTTATTTTGGAATTAAGATAAAATAGTAATTGATCAACTATGTATGGACGTATTGCATATAATATATACCAGGTAACTATATTCTATTGCAGGGACATTTGGTGAACCGATGTATATGAATATTAGCATTATTATAAAAATATGTATCATTCATAATATTGCAAATTAGATATTTTTTCCATATTTTTATTTAGAAAGTCATTTTTTTATTACAAGCAGTATATAATTGCGCACATTTATTTGATATTTTGTTTTTATAAATCTTTTATTACTATAGTTTAAAGCTCGATAATCAAGATTGTCCACTATCTTAATCATTAGAAGGGTGAATAGACAATGAGACTGGCCAAAGCATTTTTTTTAAGATAATTTTACAGTCTTCGACTTTCATTTGATAAAGTATTTGAACTAAACCAAATTCAATAGTTCATTGAAAAATTCATCATTTTTCAAATCATTAAGGTGTAAGTAAATCAGATATATATAATACTCGACATTTTATATTATTGCTGTGAAATGTTTCACCACTATTCTCCTAAGTGTTTCTCAAGAAGTTTTTTGACCTCGTTCAACATTGGCTCATTTACAAAAACTTCTCGAATAGGTTTAAATTCCGTAGAACGTTTACAGTTTTTAGTAATATTTTTTGCAATTCCTGTATTAATTATAGTAATTTAAGTCTTAATATAATTATTAATTATATTAAGACTCATCGTGAAAGCTACTTTTCTACTTATTTGAAAATTTTCATGACTGGATATTATTTTTAAAAAATCTTAGGTTCCTCCATTAAATGAAACATTTACATAACACTTTTTTTCAAGTTTTACGCGGGAGCATTTTATGCCAGTATATTTTATATACTTCTAATTGAACTAGGCTTTTTAAATTTTGTTTTTATTGTAAACGAAAATACTCAAATGAATGAGAGGCTAATTACAGATAATGTTAGCTATATTTAGGATATAAAGAAAATGAAAAACATTATCAAGCCACTTTATGGCCGTGACGATTATCATTGAATTTTTTTTTCTTTGTTTAACGTTACAAAGTTATCAATATGTGACGGAACTTTGATTTACAGAGCTACATATTTCACTTGAAACTTTAGCAGACGGGTCATCTGTCCATAAATACAAATGCCTTTTTTCAGGGGTACGTTTAGAATAACAATACCATCATGAATTTGTAGCGTATTAAAGGCAATAGAAAAAAATAGTAGACAAAAGATATAGTGAAAGCTCTGGTGTTACGTTGTTTAGAAATTGAAAGACAGCTTTGTAACGTAATGAGTGCGATTTAACACGATCAATTTACATCTTTCTCTTTCGGACTTTTCACTTTTTATTTTTTCCTTAAATGTAAACATATTTTTTATCAATTTGACTGCAACAGTAATAAGAATCTAAAATATTTTAGTATTTTTTTTTTGCACAACATTTTGGATGCAAACATATTTATTGTCTAAGCCGTAATTGTCTACTAGTGTGGTGCATGTGGCTAATGTTTTTTACCACTCTTAGAATACGCCTCAATTTATCTTAAAGCATTATTTGTTTTCCATCTTTTTGTGGTAAAAAGTGCTTTGTTGTAAGTCCTTTTAGATTTTTTGACTGCATTTTCGGACACTTTCGCTTTATACCCTCTGTCAAAAAATTTCGCTCTATGAAATAGCCTTGTCAAGATTGACACATTGCTAATAAAGTTTTTGATGGAATACAAAAACATTATTCGATTTTAATGTCGAATACTGCAAGGTGTTTTTCTTTTATGTAAGCACAATTTTTTTTAATATCAGCCGTGCTCTCACTGAAATCATAATCTGAATTAATCAGAATTTTTTTTGATAAAGATCAGATAGCACAATAATATATTTTATCAAAATTTTTAAAAATTATGTACCCTTGAAGTATGAAAAAAATATTAACTTATACAGTTCTATAAGTATTGAATAGACCATTTCAATGTCTAATTTTTACTTCTTTTGGCAGCTCTAACTTGTGACTATAGTTGTTTTTTAAGCGTTTAGTTTAGTATTGATTGGTGATGCGGTTGACAATACAATTACACGTCAATTGATTACAACAAGTTATTGTTGAAATCAAAGTTAAAGCACATACTAGAAAAAAACCAGGTATATATTATATAAAAATATTGTCGGGTTCGTGGAGCAATAGTCAACGTCATGGGCTACCGTAACGGGTCTCGATTCCCAACAAGAGCAGCACTTTTTTCAGTTGATTTATTAATTTTGTTCAAATGTGTTTGTTGTCCAAAACTGCCTTCTCTTCCATCAGATCCTATAAGCAGAACCAAGGGAGATCAAGTATCTAATCACTAATTTTGTCGTTGTTTTCTATGCCTAATCTCTTCGAGCTAACGAAAGGTCGAGCGACTGTTGACAGTTGTAAAAAATAATATTTGTATTATTACTCCATTAAGAAGCCATAAACTCCACTACTCAACATAGAAAATTTGAACCTATCAACTGAATTTTCTACTTCTTATCGTTCTACTTCTGAACTTTATTGCTCGTCATTTTCTTGACTTTAGCTCGTTCAACAATTTCTATGACCAAAAAAATATTACTGATATATTAAAATTCGTTGTAACCTATTCGCTTGCGAGCAAAATATGACAAGAATGACAGTGTGATAGTTTTTCACTGGCTGGTCAAAAGCGGCTTTACAGAATTAGATAAAAATAGGCATATGTATAGCATTATAACTTTTTAGTGCGAATCCTTACTTAATGAATGAACTAATCATTTAATGATTGTTATGTTATATCAAACGTGGATTATAAATAAATTTCTTCTATACACAGAGAATGGAAGCCGTAAATTTATATTAATGAAAATGATAGAAATTCAGGGTAATATATTTATATATATATTTTTTTTTTTTTTTAAATAATAAAAACACATTTTTTTAGTACTTATTTCCACAATATATTTTTTGATCAGGACCGGTTTCGCTCATCGCGAGCATTATCAACTGATAGAATACAATTTACAAACAAGTCTATTTATACAAAACAAAAATTAATTTGAGTTAAAGGTAGCAGGTGTACAAAACCATGGGTACAAGAACTAGGAAACAATTTACATAAAATCATACAATATTGATACAAATAAAGTAAATTAGTATAAAAATTAAATGTTCACAATCACTTATTAAGAATTAAAATTACAATTATGGTAAATCAATAATCCATTAGGAGCTCTAAACAATCAATAAGAAAGTAAGGAGTGGGAAATTTTTAATGACAAAAATAACCCACAATCACTACTTAATGGAAAAAAATAAATTAATACATGAGAAGTCGATTAAAGATAAATCGATGAGATGGGAAGATATGGTCAGTCAGGGGCGTTCCAATATTTTCTGTAAAAAATTTAAGTAAAAGGAGGCAATATCATTTTTCAAAAAAAAAAAAAAGGGAAACAAATAAAAATAATAATATTTATTTGAAATATATATTTATTTATCTAATTTAATGAGTATAACAATGGTGACGACGCAAAAGTAGTTTGTTCATTTATAAGGTTAGAATTAGGCAAAAATTTATATCGATTAATTTCAAGGATTTCTTGTTTATCTAATTTCAGTGATTTGTTATTGAAATGCAGGATTTTGTAGTTTATAGTAAAATCACATGAATGTTTATTTTGAAACAAATGGTTTCCAAAAGTAGAAATCTCATCGCCTTTTTTGGCACATCTTATTGATTGTTTAGAGCTCCTAATGGATTATTGATTTACCATAATTGTAATTTTAATTCTTAATAAGTGATTGTGAACATTTAATTTTTATACTAATTTACTTTATTTGTATCAATATTGTATGATTTTATGTAAATCGTTTCCTAGTTCTTGTACCCATGGTTTTGTACACCTGCTACCATTAACTCAAATTAATTTTTTGTTTTGTATAAATAGACTTGTTTGTAAATTGTATTCTATCAGTTGATAATGCTCGCGATGAGCGAAACCGGTCCTGATCAAAAAATATATTGTGGAAATAAGTACTAAAAAAATGTGTTTTTATTATTTAAAATATAATGCCTTTCCATCAAGAAGTGACAGTTAACACCTTAAAAGTGATATATATTTTCGATTCGAAAATGTTAGAAATCCCATAAAGAAATTTATTCAAAATCACTTTGGCCTATTTCATCGTATCTTGTTTATATTCAATAAATATAGAGGTAACGTAGTTTATTTATTTTATGTTATATTTAGATCAGCGAGAGCAGGAAAATATATTGGCAACCGTTTGGGAATTGTTCTTGCTCAGATGGTAGCAGCAGGTCTCAACGTTGACACTTTGGAACTATCTGGCCATAGTCTCGGTGCTCATATAGTTGGATTCGCTGGAAAGTCATACTTCAAAATCACAGGTATGGAACATTACCCATGATTATTTTTGATGACCGATAATTTTTCCTGGGGTAGAGACATCAAAGTTCGTGAAAATCTATCCCATTCGATTGTGGTGTCGGCAATAGCGAATTGAAAATTGAAATACTTTACAAAAATATTTATAGCAATTAAAAAAAACTATGGAAAGCGTAGCACTGCATTATCTGACAAACTAATCACAATCTTTATTTATATATAGAAATATAATATATAGATATCTTCACACATCATAAGTATTGAGACAATCCTAATTAAAAACCAATGAATATAATCAATTGAAATGCGATACACAAAAAGCTGTTATAGCAATTCCGGAATCAGTTAATATAAACTTTTTTACAGAGTTGAACTGACTTCAACCAATACAACCATAAATATTTTTAGTGTAACTAATTGTGAAATTCTTTTCATTCATATATAGCTTTCTTTCATTTTTCCAAATATATTTTTTTAACTTTTAAAACGAATGTGATATAAGCGATGAAAGTTCTGATAATCAATAACAGTATCACAATCCATGATTTGAATCTCGATTTTTTTTCCATAAAAACACGAAAGTAAAACGCAAGATAACAAGATAACAACGCATACATTATTATCGTATCACAAAAAGTTAATATTATTTGCAATTTACGCTTTTAAAATTATTCTATATTTTGTTTTGTAAAATATGTTATATTTTTTATTTCCCTTTACTGTTTACTTTATGGAAATAATAATTGAAAAAACTGTGTAATGAAATTGATCATTTTTTAGTCTTGCCTTTGGTCACAAATAATTGCTAGGTGTCCACATGATTTTACGGAGGAGTATTATTATTTAACCAGTGACATAACATACAAACTTTTAGTTAATATTTTTAGTGTCCACATCCTCTTTTTTATGTTACAAATAATTGTGATATACTATACATATCTGATACCCCAATCATGGTTGAACTAGTGGTGCAGTGATTGTCATCATCGACGTGTATTCTAATACAATCAATCTTCTTTAAATCAACTTATCGAAGAAATCAGTGTTAATGACAAGAACTCTCTCCGACTCATACGATGTTCAAAACGGACCGTAGCCAGAATGGGCACTATTCCTGTTATAGCCCAACGCTTACAATTATATTGATAAAATCCTACTCTTTGTAAAATGGAGGTTAAGTAACTCATTAACAAGCAGTTATCGTAAAAAAACTTGAAAAATATTTGGAAACACCTATATTGAGGTCACCCGTAATCTACATTAGAAGCGGACTTTCAAAAAAAAGTGTGTCTGTTTGTCTTTTATGCATTATTACACCATTCATCTTATGAATATGAAACTTTACTTACATCTTGATTAAACTTTTTACAAAGGTTTTAGCATACTAGTGTCTCCTTCTCCCATCTCGCCCGAAATAATACAGAACTTTATGAATTTCTTTAGTAGACTCCCACGAAGGTTTCTGGCATACCACCTCCCAATAAAACATCGATACATAATCTAATCTTGTTAATATTATCAATTTTTATATTAATGTATATAAATCAATGTATGTGTGTCTGTATTATCTCTTTAATGTATTACTACACCATTTAACAGAATTCTTCAATTTACTGGATTTGCCAGGTATGCTTCCATACATTTTTAAATTATTAATTGACGTGCCTACTCCATATTCCTATGCACCAGACGGAAAACCAAAATATGATATCGTATTTCCAAAATCACAGAAATAAATCAACAGAATTAAAACAACACTATTAACAATTAAATTCTAGTTCTACAAAATTATGTTTAACAAATATAGTTGATAGCTATTTCGGCTCACGCCATCGTCAGAACTCTATAGTTCTGACGATGGCGTGAGCCGAAATAGCTAACAACTATATTTGTTAAAAATAATTTTGTAGAACTAAAATACATTGCTATTTTTTCACCGAGTTATAATGGAGATCTACCAAGTGAATGCCAATTCAATCAATAAAAACAATTAAATTGTTTGCCATCGTGACGAGATTCCTTGAATTTCCTCTGAGATCGCAAGAACGCGCGACGGGTCGATAGTATTCAAAAAATAATCAGTATTTAAAAATTTATGTTTATTAAATATCATGCCTTTCCACCAAGAACTTATAGTTAACATCTTAAAAATTATCAACGTCTTACATACACGTTTTTAGAATTTCGAATTTCGAGTGGCTTTTCTTCCACTGAAAACTGGATAGAATTAACTGCGTATACTTTTCTACAAGTGTCATATGTAAAAGGATTACTGATATTTCCCAATTAAGCAAGAAAGATTTCAAAAAACAACATCAATGCAATGCAACAAATTGAATAATAGGCAAACGTAAGCTAAGTTTTTTTCATTTTATGATTAATTTGTGGCATTTTCTTAGCAAAAGTTTATTATTAAATGAAAAAAAATTCACAGTATAACCCTTTAGATTTTATTTCAGTATTTGATGATTGTGGCTATTTCGGCTATAAAAATGTGTTTATCTGAAATTTGCTATTTTTACTCTAGTGAATTCAACATTTCTAAAATTTTTATAAATATTCATTAAATTGTTAAATAACTTTTATACTCACACTCATCGCTCAACTTCCACTAAGAGACTAAAATTTAGTGATGTAACGGGCATCCGTCACTACAAATATTTTTTTTAATCTTAAAATATTTTTTTTATAATTTATGATATCGACTGAAGGAAGTTTGATGAAATTTCAATAATAAATTTGAATTGTTGAAACTTTGTACAATTCCACATGTTTTGTCATTATCATCTGTGTAATAGGATGCCTGAAGATGCCGAAAAGCGAAATCCAAGTCGTTAATGACAAAACATGTGGCATCGTATAAAGATTCAACGATTCAAATTTGAAAAATTTAATGATTGCTGTTGTCATTTTCCTTCAAACAGGTAAAAAACTTCCGTTTATTGTCGGTTTAGACCCAGCTGGTGGATGCTTCAGGCAAGCGAAGCCCAAGGATCGTATCGACAAAGAGGATGCCTTATTTGTTCAAATTATTCATACGAATGGAGGTGGCTTAGGGCTCGTTAATGCAGTTGGACATGTAGACTTTTACGTAAACGGTGGAAGATCGCAGCCGTCGCAGTATGGAATCTTCTGCCTCACGTTCTGTAGCCACATACGAGTCTTACTTCTTTGGAAAGCAGCTATGGTTACCCCTGAAGGTATAAAATGTATCCAAATTTCACATTCTTTTATTAAATTAGTTCGGCACTAAACGGTAAAGCATATCTGATAAAATTACCTCGTAAATTTTATTTTACAATCAAAGAATTAGTAAGTAATATAAAAAGTATTTATTTATATGGTTTTTGATTTTATCGAATGTCTTTACAATTGTTTATAACGGTTGCAAATTCTTTATGTATTGTCACTGTTTTAATTCAATGTGTAAACATATTTTTAAATAAAAATATTTAAAAAAATAGTTTTTTTTTAATTTTATCAATTTTGGGTTCATTTATTCCGTTACATCATTTTTTTTTTATAGTGTTATACATCGCCATATTCCGGCATATTATATTGTGACACAGCGAAAAAGAAATAGCTATCAACTATATCTTGATCTTGAAAAATTTGTAAAACTAAAATATATTGCAATTTTTTTACTGTGTTATAATGGAGTTCTACCAAGTAAATGCCAATTCAATCAATATACTATATTGTGTGTACGATTTACCATAATTTCCATGTGATTTTAAAGAAAAATATTGATGATATGGCTTCCTACTAAGTGAAAAGCAAAAATACTTAATATTTCAATCAACGATATGTCCAAATGTTTATTATTTTTTGATTCCATGTTTAAAATAATTTTCCTTGATTAATCCGTCACCAAAGAGAAAACGTCTTTTATCTTATATTAAAAAACTTAGCAGTGCTTGAAACAATGATAATTTGAGCGTTGCACTATTGAATTAATTTTCTAAAAAAATCAAACGATAAAGTATCTCAATTCGTCGTTACCCTTCTGTCTTATAATAATATCTATACAAAATGTTTTTTTCTGCAGGTTTCATAGGGGTGGAATGCCCCAGTGTTGATTTTGCGGACAAGAGCAATTGTTATACCAGCGATAAACAGCGAACCGCAATTATGGGTCCAAAAGCTGATCCGAAAGTAACTGGCATCTTTTATGTACGGACGACCTACAACTATCCGTTCTATTTAGGAAAAGCAGGCACGCTGCCGATTAAAAGCGTTAGAGAGAGACAAAAAAGCAACATATATCATGCATTTCAAATCTTATATCGTGGCAGTATTGCTTCCGGTATGACTAACAGCGGGAAAATTTGAATACACTTTCTGTTAATTATTTATTACTTATGATTAATAAACTAATTTAAATTGAACATTTGACTCCAAATCAGTTTATTAAAAGAAATTAAATATATTCAAATACTGTTAACTTTAATATTTTCGTTCCCTAATAAATGAATAATTTCTAGCCTGATAAATGGATTCTGAATTGAGATTACCTCTACTTTTTTCTACGAAAACTGTTTATTATTCAGTCGATCAGTCTTTCGAAATCATTCAGTTCACGTATTATTTAACCAGGTTGCTAGAGTTTTTCAAATTGAATTTTATTTCAATTTTAAAATATCCACTTAATTTACTCGTTACACTTTAACAACGTTCTCAAGATCGATAGCAAAGAGAGTCATATTTATTTTTAAAAAAACGTCAATCAAGATGAACATATTATTTTGAAAAAGTCAACTATACCTATATATTGTAGAATTATATTGAAATAATATAATACTAAAAAGAGATATTCATTAGATAAAATATGTTTATATTACTTTGTCCTGATTGCTATGTTTATTTTTTACTGTATGTCTATCACATATATTGTATGTCTTGATTTTTTTATGGCTCAGTATACGCATAATCTCTCTTTCCCTATATATATACGCATCGCTCACATTAAGCGAATTCTAAAAGGTGGAACCTCTACCTGATAATGGTGTAAATGAGTAAACGTTATACATAGATGCATTAAAAATAAGTCTTACAATCGCAATTTAGTAAAATTACACTGAAGTTATTACGCCATAATAAATCCTTCATTTACACACATTTTGCATTTCAAATGAATATGTTAAAAATACCCTCCATGCCATTTCATGGAGCAAAGGGTTGTGTCTTCACTGTCAGTGAAAAGATGGAAGAGTTTGCGGATAGCCTCAAAAACAATTTTCACCCAACACCCAAGTAATTCAAGCTTTAATTTGTAAGCCAAGCGGCTAAGTCAATTCAAGAGCAATTCTGAAATGCAGGCTGTCAGGCTTATTTTCTTCCACATATGCTGAGGTGAAAGTACTGATCAAAAGAAAATTCCTGACACACTAGCCTTCAGAAACGACAGAATTGCTTAAAAGGCTTTCAAGCGACTACCATATAACGGTATTAGCTTGTTAATCAATACTATCAACGCATACCTAAAATTACGTTATTTTACTTTAAGGCGGGAAACCCTTATGAAAGAATACATTCTTCTGCTAAAGCATTGATCAAAAGTCTACTACCCGCAATGAGCAAAATTCTAAGGCGTGTGATAAAAGCTAAACTGCAAGAAGTGGCTGCGGAGAAAAAGATAACCCCAGACACATGCAGTTAAAACCCAGTACGCATATGAAACGATTATTTTAGCAAAATCTTGTAATTCTCAATGCACAGTCACACAAGTCTAGCTATTAGCTAACACTATATCGGACTGGTGTGAAAACTGGCGAATTAAAATCAACGCCGAAAACAGAAAACAGAAACAGTCGTTAGAAAAACCAATTTTTGATTGCATACGTATGTGCGATACAGAAATCAAGGAAACCAATGCGGCCAAGTATCTTGGACTCACTGTAGACAGTAAATTTAAAGACCAAAACATATAAAGACACAGATTATTCAAAATAAATCATTGTGAAAATTTTGTAATGCCCTGTGGTACGTGCGCAATTCGCTGCTACATATTGACTTGAAAGTGCCTACAAGTCGTAAGTTTGTTCAAGATATGTTCTCAAAAATTGTACAGTGATGTTTTTAAATATTATAGCGTTACGATGTCTTATCAACATTATTATGATGAGACAGAACCGAATAATCGTTTAAGGCCGAAAGCGATTCTGCTTGACGACCCCCCATAAATTTGTTGTTACAAATCTTGATCTCAAAATACGCAACGTTGACATCTGCAATTTTTTTTCTAGTTCATTTCCATACGTCTTGTATGCGCATACTTGTATCTGTGTGTGTGATTGTATGCATATGTAAGCATGTGTGAGTATAGTTTTTGGTGAGATAAATATAATTACAATGCGTATGGTATCCACATGAACTGGATTCACTGTGGATTCCTCAGCTCTGCAGCGACTTACAGTTGTCAGCAATGACACAACAATCTTACAATAAAATAAGTCTATGCTTAAGACATAAAGAAAACCTGAAGAGAATTGATGCTGACGCGTCAACGCTACAACACATGGATATTCAAAAAAAAAATCTAGTAATATTTCAACATTTATTTCTACAATTATCGGAGCAATTTCTTTTATCATGATTTTTAAATGATTTTTTACTAGCAATTTATAATACTCAAAGAAAAAAATTACGGATATTCATGAAAATTTTTTCTGTGATAAATAAAAAATTTTAAGTTTTGCTTTTTCATAAATTGTTATGTAGATTTATTACATCCAGATTAATTCGTCGTTAAAAAAATAGCTCTACCGCGAGTCGCGCTAATTGATCTATTGTGCAAACGCTATGTTCAAATAATAAATGAATACAGAATGCGCCTGACATTAGACGTGTCGCTGATTTTAGTGTTCACTTCCTCGGCATTTTCACAACACATCGATGGATTCGACGATGGATATTTCTCTAATTGTAAGTTTTTGCACAATAATTTTTAAACTATCACCTTAGTTTTTGTCATATCTTCTAGAATATACATTATTGATGCGTTTTCGATTGAATAGTTTTTTCATTATTAATATTGAACGTATTCTTATTCCTTTTGTAATTTTTGTATTTCTTTTCTATGAAGTTTTTCAAGAAGTACAATATATTGTTTTCATTGAATTTATCACTTGACTACATAATATATTATATATCAATTCCACTATTATTTTGTTCTTGGGCGTTTATTTTTTCCAAATTACTAACTATCCTATCTATCAAATAAATAACACATAACGTTGTTGGACTTGTTATTATTCTTGATACAATGACGTAAGATTGTCCATAAAATCTTGAAATAAAATTACATTTTTCTTACCGCGTTCGATTCCAATGTCACAAACGCGTACGAACTGCCAATAAAACAAAGTCCAAAAAATAACAGCGAACAGTGTTATCAATTATTTAACCAAATGTTCCTGTTCGAAAGCCTTAACAATATAACGATTAAGAAGATTTCGAGCAAGAAACAAGCTAGGTCGTTAAAATAGGAGAGATGATGTATTGTGTACCTTTTCTACACAGCTATATATATATAAGTAAATGTTCGTTTAAGCATAGTTCTGACGATGGCGTGAGCCAAAATAGCTTTATTTTTAAAAATAATTTTGTAGAACTAAAATATTTACATTGCTATTTTTTTCACCGTGTTAAGTATTAAATACTTCGTATTCGCTTTGTCTTGTAACAAAATCGAATAGTTATTGCGTATAAATGAATTATAATTTTACACACGTCCATTTTTTTGTTATAAAATCGCTAAATCGATTAAACTACTTATTCTCAGGTTGCCGGTTAACGGAAACGAGCCCTTAACACTCGACTAAAACAGATTTTGCCGCTCTGTAGAGAACAGCTTGATAGATACTAATTTTCAAAATCGTTTCAATAAATCAATCTCTCAAAGCTCGCAATCGATCAATCAATATCAATAATATTATATATCAAGCAAAATATAATTTTAAATTAAAAAAAATATCAAATTTATAGGCGTGCCTGGTCTTATGGACTTCACTTTTTCCAGAGATTCGACCGATGGTTTGAGGATAATGATTGTACGACCAGACAAGCCCTTCAAGAGTTTCGCCATCAACAATGCCTCGCTCGTCTTAAAAAGCAGTGCGTTCAACATCAGTCGTAAAACAATGCTGTATGCACACGGATGGGTGTCTGCACCTCTGTTCAACGACCATGACATATTGAAAGCCTATTTATTGAAGCCGGAATATAACGTTCTTTTTATAGATTCAATGTCGCTTATTGGTGATTACAATTATTTGAGGTAAGTCTCTCAACAGTTTAAGAAGTGATAATTGTTTTTTAACTTAGCGTCTCTGAAAATAAAGTATAGTAAAATAGTTTGCTTACGAAATCTGGTGCAGAATATAATGCAGTTTATAACCAATGCAAATCTCTTACACATGCACTATAGAATCCCAAAAATTGCGTTTGAAAAGCGATTTTTTTACAAATAATGATTTTTAACCCCATTTTTATTTCACCCTTGTTTTGTAAAACTCTTTTAAATATAATAGAATAAAAATAGTCGATTTCCAAAAGGCCAAAATGACCTTTAAAGAATTTGATAAAAATAGGCATGTGGTTAGCAGTATAACTTTTAAGCGCGATTCCATATTTAATGAGTTAACTAATCGTTTGAAGATTATTATGCTATAACAAACACATATAATAAATAAACTTCTTCTTTGCACGGAGAATGGAAGCCGTAAATTTATATTATTGAATATGTTAGGAAATCATGGTAAAATTTTCGATTTGAAAATGTTAGAAATCTCACAAAGAAAGTTATTCAAAGTCACTTTGGCCTATTCACCATTTCTTGGTCATATTCAATAAATGTAGAGAAGGCATGGTAGTTTATTTAAATATGTTATATTTAGATCAGCGAGAGCAGTAAAATATATTGGCAACCGTTTGGGAATTGTTCTTGCTCAAATGGTAGAATCAGGTCTCAACGTTGACTCTTTGGAACTTACCGGCCATAGCTTCGGTGCCCATATAGTTGGATTCGCTGGAAAGTCATACTTCAAAGTCACAGGTAAAGAACATTACCCATGATTATTTTTGATTACCGATGATTTTTCCTGAGTTCGAGACGTCAAAGCTCTCGAAAATCTATCCCATTCGATTGTGGTGTCGGCAATAGCGAATTGAAAATTGAAATACTTTACAAAAATATTTATACCACTGTAGCGTAGCACTGCATTATCGTATGTGAAATTAAACAAAATCGTTATTTTTATATAGAAATATACGTATATATACGTATCTACACACTTTATTAGAATTGAAGTAATCTAAATTAAAAGCCACTATATATATACAATATAAGTTGAAAAAAGTTTCTATTATTTGCAATTTATTGTAAAATATATTATATTTTTTTATTTCCAATTATTGTTTTTTTGGGACAATTAATTTTAAAAATTGTATAATGAAATTGATCATTCTTTAGTCTTGCCTTCGGCCATAAATGAATTCTGCGTGTCCACATAATTTTACGGATGAATGTAATTATTTAATGATTTTTTAATGAATTACTAGGTACATTACCATTACAGTTATATATTTTTAGTATCCACATCCTCTTTTTTTATGTTTCAATAATTGTGATATAATATATTGTACATATCTGATACCCCAATCACGGTTGGACTGGTGGTGCAGTGACCGATATCGTTGGCTTGAGTTCTATTACGATCAATGCTCTTTAAATCAACTAATCGAAGGAATCAGTGTTTATGACAAAAATTCTCTCCGACTTATGAGTCTCGATCCTTAAAACAGACCGTAGCCAGAGTGGGTATTATTTCTGTTATAGCCAGACACTTACAATGATATCTATAAAATCCTACTCTTTGTAAAAGGGGGGTTAAGCAGCTGATTGACAAGCAGTTATCGTTGAAAAAAATCTCTTGAGAAACCCCCATAATTATGTCACACGTGATTTACATTGGAAGCGGACTTTGATAAAAAAATATTTATGTATTTACAAAAATCAATGTGTGTCTGTTTGTCCTTAATGCATTGCTACACCATTCATCCGATCGAAATAAAACTTTACTAGTTTTTTGAGTACACTCCGACAAAGCTTTTGGCACATCCCCTCCTCCACTTTCCAATCTCCTCTCACCCCAAAATAATATGAAACTTGGGAATTTCTTAAGAACGCTCCCCTGAAGGTTACTGGCATACCACCCCCTAAAAAATAGATGTTTAATCTAATCTTCTTTAATATTATATATATATATACATATTTAAATCGATTTATGTGAGTCTGTTTGTCCTTTATGCAATACTACAACATTCAACAGAATTCTTGAATTCACCGGCATTGTCAGGTATACGTTTAAAAATTGGAAATTGGCATGCCTTATACATATTTTTTTAAATAATTTATGAAATCGACTGAAATTTTTTGATGTAATTTCAATATCAAATCTTAATTGTTGAAACATTGTACGATTCCACATGTTTTGTGTGATAGGTTACCTGTAGTTGTCAAAAGAGAAAACCGGATCGTTAGTGACAAAGCATGTAGAATTGTATGAAGTGTCAACAATTCGCATTTGAAAATTTTTGTGATTGCTGATGTGTCATTTTTGTTCAAATAGGTAAAAAACTTCCGTCAATTGTCGGTTTTGACCCAGCTGGTGGATGCTTCAGGCAAGCGAAGCCCAAGGATCGTATCGACAAAGAGGATGCCTTATTTGTTCAAATTATTCATACGAATGGAGGTGGCTTAGGGCTTGTTAATGCAGTTGGACATGTAGACTTTTACGTAAATGGTGGAAGAACACAGCCATCGCAATATGGAATTTTCTGCTTCACAATTTGTAGCCACATGCGAGTTTTAATTCTTTGGCGAGCAGCCATGGATACCCCTGAAGGTATCAATTTCACATTTGACATTTTTTTACAATTATTTCGGCAACAAATGGTTAATCATATCTGGTAAAATTAAGTGGTAGTAAATTTTATTTCGCGATCAAACAAGTAGTAATATAAAACGTATTCATGTATAATTTTAAATTTATAAATGTCTTCCTTATTGATTTTAACGGTTTTGAATTCCTTATTTAGTGTCACTATTTTAATTCAATGTGGAAACATATTATTAAAATAAGATTAAAAAAAAATATTTTATAATTTTATCAATTTTGACTTCATTTATTTTCATCATTTTACTAAGGGTTCAATATGCCGTGACACATATAATATATTATATCATGTTCATTTTTATAGTATTATACACTTACATCGCAGTATTCCAGCATCGATTGTTGGAATGTTTTGTGCAGTGCAGTGCTTTTAAAATGATAATAATTTGAGCGTTGCACTTTCGAATTAATCTTCGAAAAAAATCAAACGATAAAGTATTTCAATTCGTCTTCACCCTTCTGTCTTATAATAATATCTATACAAAATGTTTTTTTCTGAAGGTTTCATAGGGGTGGAATGCCCCAGTGTTGATTTTGCGGACAAGAGCAATTGTTATACCAGCGATAAACAGCGAACGGCAATTATGGGTCCAAAAGCTGATCCGAAAGTAACTGGCATCTTTTATGTACGGACGACCTACAACTATCCGTTTTATTTAGGAAAAGCAGGCACGATGCCGATTAAAAGCGTTAGAGAGAGACAAAAAAGCAACATATATCATGCATTTCAAATCTTATACCGTGGCAGTATTGCTTCCGGTATGACTAACAGCGGGAAAATTTGAATACGCTTTCTGTTAATTATTTATTACTTATGATTAATAAACTAATTTTAAATTGAACATTTGACTCCAAATCAGTTTATTAAAAGAAATTAAATATATTCAAATACTGTTAACTTTGATATTTTCGTTCCCTAATAAATGTATAATTTCTAGCCTGATAAATGGATTCTGAATTGAGATTACCTCTACTTTTTTCTAAGAAAACTGTTTATTATTCAGTCGATCAGTCTTTAGAAATCATTCAGTACACGTATTATTTAACCAGGTTGCTAGAGTTTTTCAAATTGAATTTTATTTCAATTTTAAAATATCCACTTAATTTACTCGTTACACTTATGACAACGTTCTCAAGATCGATAGCAAAGAGAGTCATATTTATTTTAAAAAACACGTCAAACAAGATGAACATATTATTTTGAAAAAGTCAACTTTACCATTTTATTGTAGAATTATATTTAAATGATAAAATGCTAAAAAGAGACATTCATTAGATAAAATATGTTTATATTACTTTGTCCTGATTGCTGTGTTTATTTTTGACTGTATATCTATCACATATATGTCTTGATTTTTTTATGGCTCAGTATACGCATAATCTCTCTCTCCCTATATATATACGCATCGCTCACATCAAGCTAATTCTAAAAGGTGGAACCTCTACCTGATAATGGTGTAAATGAGTAAACGTTATCCTTAGATGCATTAAAAATAAGTCTTACAATCGCAATTTAGTAAAATTACACTGAAGTTATTACGCCATAATAAATCCTTCATTTACACACATTTTGCATTTCAAATGAATATGTTAAAAATACCCTCCATGCCATTTCATGGAGCAAAGGGTTGTGTCTTCACTGTCAGTGAAAATATGGAAGAGTTTGCGGATAGCCTCCAAAAACAATTTTCACCCAATACAATTGACCCAAGTAATCCAAACTTTAATTTGTAAGCCAAGCGGCTAAGTCAATTCAAGAACAATCTTGAAATGCAGGCTGTCAGGTTTATTTTCTTCTAAATTTCTTCTGGTAAAAGTTCTGATCAAAAACAAATCCTGACAGAAAAGCCTTGAGAAACGACAGAATTGGTTATAAGGTTCTCAAGTGACTACCGCATAACGGTGTTAGCTTGTTAATCAATACTATCAACGCATGCTTAATATTACTATATTTTCCTTCAAGGTGGGAAACTCTAGGAAAGAATACATTCTTCTGCTAAAGTATCGACTAAAAGTCTACTACCCGCAATGAGCAAAATTCTAGAGCGTATGATGAAAGTTTAGCTGCGAAAAGTTATTGCGGAGAAAAAGATAACCCCAGACACATGCAGTTAAAACCGAGTACGCGTATAATACGATTATTTTTATCAAAATTTTGTAATTCTCAATGCGCAGTCACACATGTCCAGCTATTAACACCACCGCGGACTGGTATGAAAACTGGCGAATTAAAAACAATGCCAAAAACAGCGCGGCAGTTAACATATGTTTTAAAAATTAAGATTTCGTTATAAAAACCAATTTTGATTGCATGATTGCAGAAATCAAGGAGCACAACACTGCCAATTATTTTGGACTCACTCTAGGACTCTAAGACCAAAAAATATAAAGACACTTCAGATTGTTTAAAATAAATCATTGTGAAATTTTTGTAATGCCCCGAGGTACGTGCGCAATTCGCTGCCACATATTGACTTGAATGTGCCTACATGTCGAAAGTTCGTTCAAGATATGTTCTCAAAAATGTCACAGCGGTGTAGTCAAATATTATAGCGTTACGATTTCTTATGAACATTATTATGATGAGACAGTACCGAATAATCGTTTAAGTCTGAAAACGATTCTGCTTGACGACCACCGATAGATTTGTTGTTACAAATCTTGATCTCAAAATACGCAACATTGACATCTGCAATCTTTTTCCAAGTTCGTTTCCAAACGTCTTGTATATGCATACGTGTATCTGTGTGTGTGATTGTATGCATATGTATGCATGTGTGAGTAAAGTTTTGGTGAGATAAATATAATTACAATGCGTATGGTATCCACATGAACCGGATTCACTGTGAATTCCTCAGCTCTGCAGCGACTTACGGTTGTCAGCAACGACACACCAATCATACATAATAATAATAATATAAGATATAAAGAAGACCTTAAGAGAACTGATGCATACGCGTCAACACAACAACACATGGATTTCCAAAAAAAAAACATTTTTTTCTAGTAATATTTCAACATTTTTTTGTACAATTATCAGAGCAATTTCTGTTATCGTCATTTTTTAAATATTTTTAATTAGCAATTTATAATACTCAAAGAAAAAAAATACATGAATTTGTTTTCTGTGTCAAATAAAATTTTTAAGTTTTGCTTTTTCATAAATTGTTATGCAGATCCATAAATTAATTCGTCGTTAAAAAAAATAGCTCTACCGCGAGTCGCGCTAATTGATCTATTGTGCAAACGCCATGTTCAAATGATAAATGAATACAGAATGCGTTTGACGTTAGACGTGTCGCTGATATTAGTGTTCACTTCTTCGGCATTTTCTCAACACTTCGATGGATTCGACGATGGAAAATTCTCTAATTGTAAGTTTTTGCAGAAGAATTTTTAAACTATTTCCTAAATTTTAATTATAACATTAACTTCTAGAGTAAACATTATAGATACGTTTTCGAGTGAATATTTTTTTCAATAATATTTTTGAGGTATTATTATTCCTTTCACCAATTTTTATATTTCTTTTCTATGAAGTTTTTCAAGAGATATATTGTATTCATTGAATTTATCATTTATCTACATAATATATATCAATTCCAATATAGTTTTTTCTTGTGCGTTTAGTTTTTCCTAATTACTAACTATCCTATTTATCAAATAAAGAATACATAATTTTGTTGGACTTGTTATTATTTTTGATCCAATGACGTAAGATTGTCTATGAAATCTTAAAATAAAATTACGTTTTTCTTACCGCGTTCGGTTTCAATGTCACAAACGCATACGAACTTCCAATAAAACAAATTCCAAAAAATAACAGCGAACAGTGCTATTAATTTTTTTACCAAATGTTCCTCTTTGAAAGCTTTAACAATATGACGATTAAGGCTAAGAAGTATTAAATATATTGATTGAATTGGCATTCACTTGGTAGAACTCCATTATAACACGGTGAAAGAAATAGCAATGTATTTTAGTTCTACAAAATTATTTCGAGCAAGAAACATGCTAGGTCGTTAAAATAGGAGAGATGATGTATTGTGTACCTTTTCTACACAGCTATATATAGATAAGCAAATGTTCGTTTAAGCATAGTTCTGATGATGGCGTGAGCCAAAATAGCTATATTTTTAAAAATAATTTTGTAGAACTAAAATACATTTCTATTTTTTCGCCGTGTTAAGTATTAAATACTTCGTATTCGCTTTGTTTTGTAACAAAATCGAATAGTTATTGCGTAAAAATAAATTATATTTTTACACGCGTCCATTCCTTTGTTATAAAATCGCTAATCGATTAAAAAGCTAATTCTTAGGTTGCCGGTTAATGGAAACGAGCCCCTAACTAAAACAGATTTTTGTCGCTTCGCTCCATAAAGAACAGCTTGATGGATACTAGACTTCAAAATCGCTTCAATAAATCAATCTCTCAAAGCTCGCAATCGATCAATCAATATATATAATATTATATGTCAAGCTAAATATAATTTTAAATTAAAAAAGTATCAAATTTATAGGCGTGCCTGGTCTTATGGACTTCACTTTTTCAAGAGATGCGACCGATGGTTTGAGGATAGTAATTGTACGACCAGACAAACCTTTCAAGAGATTCGCCATCAACAATGCCTCGCTCGTCTTGAAAAGCAGTGCCTTCAACATGAGTCGTAAAACAATGTTGTTTGCACACGGGTGGGTGTCTGTACCCCTGTCCAACGATCATGACTTATTGAAAGCCTATTTATTGAATCCGGAATATAACGTTCTTTTTGTAGATTCAATGTCGCTTATTGGTGATTACAATTATTTGAGGTAAGTCTCTCAACAGTTTAAGAAGTGATAATTGTTTTTTAACTTAGCGTCTCTGATAATTAAGTATAGGAAAATTGTTTGTCAACGAGAGCTGATGCAGGGATATAAAGCTGCTTTTAAGCAATGCACACCTAGTGATTGAATTGGCATTTACTTGGTAGAACTCCACTATAACACGGTGAAAAAAACAGCAATGTATTTATTTCTAAAAAAATATTTTTTAAAAATAGTTGATAGCTATTTCGGCTCACGCCATGGTCAGAGCTATGCTTAAACTAACATTTGCTTATCTATATATAGCTGTGTAGAAAAGGTACACGATACATCTTCTCTCCTGTTTTAACGGCCTAGCTTGTTGCTTTCTCGCAATAAAACTAAATTTTTCAAAAATTGTAAATGTAACTAAAAAGGCGGCTATGACAAAAAGTTTACATGTGGCACGGAAGTGGTCTATTACGGAAGCAAATCAGAAGGGGAAAGGTTTAATTAATGCAAACCACTTACTTATGCACTATCTGATTCCAAAAATGATTTTGAAAGGTGATTTTTTAACAAACAATCTTTTTTAACCCCATTTTTATTTGACCCTTGTTTTGTAAGACTACTTTAAAATCAGTTTCCGTTAAAACATTCTTAAAATACTCGATTTACACCAGGCCAATTTAGGGCCAAAAGGAGCTTTAGAGAATTTTATAAAAATTGGTATGTGGTTAGCAATATAACTTTTAAGCGCGATTCCATATTTAATCAGTTAACTAATCGTTTGAAGATTATTATGCTATAACAAAGACATATAATAAATAAACTTATTCTTTACACTGAAAATGGAAGCCGTAGATTTACATTATTGAATATGATGGAATTCAAGGTAATGTTTTCGATTTGAAAATGTTAGAAATCTCACAAAGAAAGTTATTCAAAGTCACTTTGGCCTATTTTATTGTATCTTGGTCATATTCAATATATGTAGAGGAGGCATCGCAGTTTATTTATTTTATGTTATATTTAGATCAGCGAGAGCAGTAAAATATGTTGGCAACCGTTTGGGAATTGTTCTTGCTCAGATGGTAGTAGCAGGTCTCAACGTTGATACTTTGGAGCTTACCGGCCATAGCCTCGGTGCCCATATAGTTGGATTCACTGGAAAGTCATACTTCAAAGTCACAGGTAAAGAACATTACCCCTGATGATTTTTGATTACCGATGATTTTTCCTCGGGTAGAGACATCAAAGCTCGTGAAAATTTATCCCATTCGATTGTGGTGTCGGCAATATCCAATTGAAAATTTAAATACTTTACGAAAATATGTATACCAGTAAAAATAACTATGGAAAGCGTAGCACTGCATTATCTGTCAAATTAATCAAAACCGTTATTTTTATATAGAAATATGTACGTACATCTACACACATCATTAGCATTGAGGCAATCTAAATTAAAAGCCAATATATATATCTAATAAATTCAAATGTGATACACAAAAAACTAGTATGCATTCGTTTTTCAAAAAGTTTTCATTATTTGCAATTTATCGCATAAATTTTTTTTTCTTGTATTGTAAAATATGTCGTATTTTTTTATTTCCCATTCCTGTTTTTTTATGGGAATAGCAATTTAAAAAATTGTTTAATTAAATTGATCATTCTTTAGTCTTGCCTTCGGCCACAAATGAATACTGCGTGTCCACATAATTTTACGGATGAGTGTAATTATTTAATGAATTTTTAATGAATTACCAGTTACATTACCATTATAGATAATATTTTTAGTGTCCATATCGTCTTTTTTATGTTAAAATAATTGAGATATAATATACATATCTGATACCCCAATCACGGTTGGATTAGTGGTGCAGTGATCGACATCGTTGGCTTGAGTTCTATTACGATCAATCTTCTGTAAATCAACATATCAAAGGAATCAGTGTTTATGACAAAAACTTCTTCCCACTCATACCATATTTTAAGCGGACCGTAGCCAGAGTGGGCATTATTCCTGTCATAGCCCGACGCTTACAATTGTATCTATAAAATCCTACTCTTTGTAAAAGGGAGGTTAAGTAGTTAAACTTCTTAAAAACTAGAAAAACTTCTCTTGAGAAACCCCTATAATGACGTCACACGTGATCTATATTCGAAGCGGACTTTGATAAAAAAGTATTTATGTATTTATAAAAATCAATGTATGTGTGTCTGTTTGTCCTTAATGGATTACTACACCATTGATCCGATCCATATGAAACTTTGCTAGTTTCTTGAGTACACTCCAACAAAGCTTTCAGCACACCTCCTCTCCTTCCCTTTCCAATCTCCTCTCTCCCCAAAACAATATGATAAAGTAGACAATCCATTTTTCATCTCCAGTAACGATCCTTCTTAGAAATGGATCGGCTTCATATCTGCTCAACAATGACGAGCAAATGGTCACGCGCTGCGTGACAGTGACAAATCATGCGGCACCCAAACTCCTTTTCGGTGCTTCTTTCCCAACAGTTTTAAATGGTCTCTTACTGTTGACCATGGACAGCCGATGTCCTGCGACAATTCTTTAATCGATTTTCGTGGATCGGATTCCACTAACGATTTCAACACTTCGTCATCGATTTTTTGAGGTCTTCCTGACTTTGGTTTATTTTGCAAATTTCTGTTACCAGATTTAAATTTTTATACCACAATCGGCATTTCCGAATCTTCAGAATATCACCATAGGTTTCACAAATGCTTTCCATAGCTTCTTTGGGTTTCAACTCCTTGTCATATAAAACAATAAAATATACAGCAACTGCATCTCTTCGATATCCGGTCGTGACATTTTTTCTATGTGTGTAAATAAATACAAAAAAATACTGAAACCGAAACGGCACAAAATGAGCTTCAAAATAATACTAATATTGACGTACTTACTCCACGGGAACCGAACACAAACTGATATATATATATATTTAAATCGATGTATGTGTATCTGTTTGTCCTTTATGAAATACTACAACATTCAACAGAATTCTTGAATTCACCGGACTTGTCAGGTATACGTATTTAAATTGTAAATTGGCGTGTTTTACATATATGTTTTTTATAATTTATGATATTAACTGAAGGTGCTTGATCGAATTTCAATATCGAATTTCAATTGTTGAAACTTTGTACGATTCCACATGTTTTGTCATTTTCATCTGTGTTATAGGATGCCTGAAGATGCCAAAAGGCGAAATCCGGATCGTTAGTGACTAAACATATAAAATTATAGAAAGTTTCACCAACTCAAACTTGAAAAAATTTATGACTGCTGATGTGTCATTTTCGTTCAAATAGGTAAAAAGCTTCCGATGATTGTCGGTTTTGACCCAGCTGGTGGATGCTTCAGGCAAGCCAAGCCCAAGGACCGTATTGACATAGAGGATGCCTTATTTGTTCAAATTATTCATACGAATGGAGGTGGCTTAGGGCTTGTCAATGCAGTTGGACATGTAGACTTTTACGTAAATGGTGGAAGAAAGCAGCCATCGCAGTATGGAATTTTCTGCCTCACGCTCTGTAGCCACATACGAGTCTTACATCTTTGGCGAGCAGCCATGGATACCCCTGAAGGTATCAATTTCACATTTGACATTTTTTTAATTAGTTCGGCAACAGATGGTTAATCATATGTGGTAAAATTAAGTAGAAGTAAATTTTTTTTCGCAATCAAACAAGTAGTTATATTAAACGTATTTATGCATTTTTAAGTTTATGAATGTCTTTACAATTGATTTTAACGGTTTCGAATTCTTTATTAGTGTCATTATTTCAATTCAATGTGGAAACATATTTTTAAAATAAGATGTAAAATGAATAGTTTTTTTGTTTAATTTTATCAATTTTGGATTCATTTATTTTCATCATTTTACTGAGGGTTCAATATGCCGTGACACATATAATATATTATATCATGTTCATTTTTATAGTATTATACATTTACATCGCAGTATTCCAGCATATATTGTTGAAATGTTTTGTTTTGTTTTGTAGATGATTTACCATAATTTAGACCATGTGATTTTAATCTTTTTTGTGAATGTTTCAATGAACAATATACCTAGATGTTTTTTTGTTTTTTGATCCCATATTTAACATCGATTTCCTTGATAAATACGTAACAACATTGAAAACTTGCAGTGCTTTTAAAACGATAATAATTTGAGCGTTGCAATTTTGAATTAATCTTCGAAAAAAAATCAAACGATAAAGTATTTCAATTCATCTTAACCCTTCTGTCTTATAATAATATCTATACAAAATGTTTTTTTCTGCAGGTTTCATAGGGGTGGAATGCCCCAGTGCTGATTTTGCGGACAAGAGCAATTGTTATACCAGCGATAAACAGCGAACGGCAATTATGGGTCCAAAAGCTGATCCGAAAGTAACTGGCATCTTTTATGTACGGACAACCTACAACTATCCGTTCTATTTAGGAAAAGCAGGCACCATACCGATTAAAGTAACGAAAGTACGCAGCGCGTAAAAATCTTCATTTCAGATCTTCCTTCGTGGTAGTATTGCTTCGGTTATAACTAATAATGGAGAAAATTTGAATGCGTTCTTTATTAATTATTAATTACTTTTGATGAATGAAATAATTTGTATAATATCAGTCTAAATAAACCAACTCAGGATACGAGGAATAAATTCAAAATTGAGCATTCAACCACCCCAAACTTCCTGTCTGCAGTATTTGAAGACACTTCTAAATTGTTCAAAATAAATAATTGCCACAAATTTGTAATGCCCCGTGGTACGTGCGCAGTTCGCTACTACATAAAGACTTGAAAGTGCCTAGAATTCGAAAGTTCATTCGTGAAACTTCTCAAAATTTTCACAGCGATGTAACGAAACATTTTACCTTACGATTTGTTATCTACATAATTATGACGAGACATTACCTAGTAATCAGTTACAGCCTAAGCGGTTCTGCTCAACGACCTCTCATAGATTTGTTGTAACAAATCTTAATCTTAAAATACACAACCTCGGCATCTGAAAATGACTTTCCTAGATTATTTCCTTACGTATTGTATATGCATACACGTAGCTGTGTGTGTGTGTGTTTGTACGCATACGTATGCTTGTATGAGTATAGTATTTGGGGAAATAAATATAATTATAATGAATACTATTTATAGTAATAAAGTTTTTCAACAATTACACAAAAAATAAGTCTATACATAAGAAATTAAGGACACCTGAAAAGCTCTGATGCTAACGTGCCATAGATCTTTAAGCTCCAATAATTTGATATCCCAAAAAAATGCATCTTGCGGTAGACCAATTTATGAACACTGGCATACTAAAAAGATAATATCTTCGCACAAACAATGGAATAAAAATGATAGTTGAAGTAATTGAGGCGGCTTTTATTATGGTTTTAAAATATTATTCATTTTTTATTTTTATTAACATTCCATTTTAGTTTTGTCCATAAATTTGATTTTTAACTTCACGTACCTAGAATTATGTATAATATAGATTGATCATTAAGATAATAAAATATCGGGTCTGTGAGGCATTTATCTGAGTCATTAACTTCAGCTGTAGAGCTCACGACCTCGAATGGTACAGTTTCGTTAATTGGTGGATTTATATATTTCTATTCCAACCCATGGACCGTTTTAATATCTTGAGGGTTCAGACTTTCACTTCTTCGGTTTTTAAGAAGCTTTCATCCCGGGTGCAACTTTGTATTAAAAACGTTTCATTTGATTGTAATACTTAGGCAATTTATTACACACATGCGATATGTATTTAGGTATATATATTTAGATATATATTTGATCCTGTAAACCAAAACTTGAATGAAGTATACGTCTACTGGAAAGTTTTAAAGGTTTTTGCATTGACAGAAAATTATACATTTTTTCACTTTTACTTATCACTTCTCAATGGGAAGGCATTTTATTTTAAATAATAAAAACGCATTTTTAGTATTATTGTCACAATTTATTATAGTTTATGATCAGGAATAGTTTCGGTCGTTTCAGTATATTTAATAATATTTGAGGAGCAATATGATTTTTTTCAATATAAATCACCTCGTCCCATTATGATGCTTATTATAATGAACTGAATTCCTTTTCTAAACAATTACACTTCTTCAATCAAATCACTAAAGCAGAACATAAGTCGTTTCAAATATCAGGTATTGAACGATCTGGTTTTTTAAGCTTTAATTTCAGAGAATCTGCTGTATGTAACAGATTTTTATAGTATGATTCGTTCCGATCTCTTTTTCTCGGCTCCATTTAAATGGTTCATTACCCCAGCAGACGTTTTCGAATTAAACCAGTCTATGTGCATTAAAAGTTCATTGTATATTGGACGTTTGAGGTCACATCATAACAGACAGTCTTATTAATACTAATAATCGGTTTCGACGTTGAGAGAAAAGATTTTCTTGACGCACAATATCCTCTTTCCTACAACACGCTTATCTAAAAACAATGTTTCATCTCTAAGTGTAAGAACTGGTCTAAGAATGAATTTTTAATCCACGCAAAATGATATGCGCAAATGACAAACCTGTTATAAAGTTTTGTTGAACATTTATCATGAGACATACATTTAATCAATTTAAGTTTCAGAATATAGTTCATTGTTGTGTTGAGGTAAGCTTTTTTTCTAAGCTTATACAAACGCTTATTAATATCTACGAAGTTATCTAAAAGAGATCAGACAATTTCAAATAAGAGTTGAATCTACGGTACTTTCCAGTAGAACCATCATTAATATCCCGTGTTAATCCATTTGGAAATGATTTGTATATCAACTTACAAATCAAAAAGATCATTAGTAAATATTATTTAGCATTTCCATCGTCTATGCTCGTAATACGGTTCTGGTTCATTCTCGTAAAAGTAGGGATACCGATTAGCAGTATCAAGTCTGAAAATCCCGTTGATTTTCGGGTTCGCTGCGGGGCCCATGACAGCCCGTTCCTTCTTCCTGGAATAATAACATTCTCCTTTGCTTAGTTCTTCAACACCTGAACATTTCACCCCGACAAAAGCTTCGGGGAATTCGATAGTAGCCCTCCAAATGTCGATGACTCGATCATGGCTACAAACGTACACGCATGTGAGGCCATACTCTGATTTCTGTCGACGACCTCCGTTTACGTAGAAATCGATATGTCCTACAGGGTTATACAAGCCCAGTTCTCCGCCGTTTGTGTGAATCACCTTTAAAAATAAAATACAATGAATCAAAAATAAATGAAGCCTTTGACATGCTTATCAGTGTCATTGGAACTATAACTACATAAAACCGTTTTTTCGTCATATACATCGACGTTGAACAAACTTTTATCAAGGTTACTTGCCAATTTGAGAATAATTGTGCCCATTACATCGCTTTGCTCGGACGGAGTATTCCTCAATTTTATCACGTAATATCACACATTTCCTATTTGAACAAGTAAATATAATGTATGAACTATAAGTGATTGGGAGAGGTAAAAGACAAATAAAATTTATGATATCGACTGAAGGTGCTTGATGGAATTTCAATATCAAATTTGGATTGTTATAACTTTGTGCGATTCCATATGTTTTGTCACTAACGACCCGGGTTTCGCCTTTCGGCAGCTTCAGGCAATCTATCACACGGATGCAACAGAACTGACAGTTCAGGGTAAAAAAGTTATGCATTACGCTTTCAGCTTTGCATTTTAGATATCGATAAAAGTCCATAAATCTTAATACCTGAAAAATCTAAAAAAAAAATAATACCCTATCCAAAACACAGCTCATTTACTAAATTTACTAAACTTTTTCCTCGGGGCCGCATTCTAATTTTTGCTTTTCTACGTGGACCGCAACATATTATTAGTAAACTGTAAATGTAACTCATACTATACTGCATACATCTGTGTGTATTATGATGTCAAAATAAAACTATTCTATTTTTTGTGAATATTTATTTATTTATTAAAGAAGACCAGCATAAGAACAAAATATTAAATATTATGGCGGCAAACAGCACCAGTGCAGCACCGCTCATACGCACTTGCTAACCAACCGAATGCAACCCAATACTGAAAATAATTATTTTGGGCTGAACGTAAGAACTATTTAGGCCGCAGTTTGAGTATCGCTGGTGTAATAGAATACGTGAAGATATTCAAAATCGAAACCCCTGTCGTTAGTGACAAAACATGTGGAATCGTACAAAATTTCAAAAATTCAAATTTGTTACTGTTTTTTTTTTAAATATTAGAACCCTTCAACAATAATAAACGAAAAATAATATTTTAGCAAGAATGAATATGACTTTCTCACCTGTACAAATTCTGCATCAGTCTTATCTAATCTATCTTCTGGCGGAGCTTTTCTGAAACAAGGCCCTGATGGGTCTAAGGCAATGATCCTGGGTATCAGTTTTCCGGTGGCTTTTTTAAACGCTTTCCCTGTGAAGCCTGCAATGTGAGCACCGAGGCTGAAACCTATCAGGTCCAAGGTCTGGAGCGGAAAACCAGATTTTGTCATTTGAGCAAGCACTCTGCCAAAACGACTTCCAACATAACGACTCATTCGTGATGCCCTGAAAAGTTTTCTATTCATTATTAATACAATAGCGTAATATGTGCATTTCGAAATCGAAGTCTTATTTATTCTTTTGGATAGCAGTACAGCCAATTTCATGAGCGGTCGAATGGTTTGTGAGCATTAAAACGAATGCGTCACACAAACTCATTCTCTTTTAAACGAACAAAATCCACCTGATCGCGTACGTATACATTTGTGTATAAGTAAAGCTGACACTATTTGGTAGAGTTAATTTTGATTATTTTAATAAATCATTAAGTACTATTGGTCCCCAAAGTCTTCAGAGAAATTAACAACCTAACAGATTCAACGAAAGATAGCAGGGCTGTTGAGTCGCGGTTTTATGACCGGAGTGATAATTGTGAAAAAAGAAGAACTTCGACTACTTTTTCGATTGGACGGATTTGAAAAATATCTCAATAAACAATTTGCCGGATTGGTTGGTTGGTCTTTAATGTAAAGCACTTAACTAGGAAAAGTAGGGAAAAGCTTGACAATATTAAACTTTTTTCAGTCGTAGTAGCGTGTTATTGGCTAATTTCAAAGTCAGAATTATGTTTTTGGTCAATATCGGCCGTCAGGGTCGGAGATGAGTATTTTTCGACGATTCTACAGCCCTTAAAAATAGTTTTAAAATTGCTATGTAGTTGATAACAATATGGCTTCTTTTCTATCATCATCATCATCAGCCGGGGTCGATTTTATTTTTTACGGGGGCGTTTATTTTTTCCAGGGGGGTTGTTTGGACAAATCAGCACCACGCTGCCCAGGCGGGTTGATGTTCGGTTTTCTGTCTGGGTTTTCCTTCCCATAGCCAAGAGAACACGGCATGCGGTGTTCCTGAGCGGTCACCCATCCAAGCACCATCCGCGTCCAATGCTCCTTAACTTCGGTGATCGCACGAGAGCCAGGTGCTTTCAACGTGATATGGTCGTTGGCCTTCTTTTCTATACCCGTCTATAATATGTTTATGTTAAAATTTCATAATAATATTTTTTTCTTTTAAGACGATTGTTTTACGGCGATCGTCAGCGTTGATATCGAAATTATTTGTCACAATTCATTTTAAAACTTTATCCAGCTTAAATGATGTAAAACCTGTGTTTTGCTTTGTAATTAATTACTCTTGTACATATAATATATAACCGATGCAAACTGTGTATTGTGTGTCAGTTATGTTTCATCTGTATGATATAATGCCTCAAGATGCCGAAAGTTGATGCCCGGGTCGTTAGCGACAATACATGTGGAATCTTACATAGTTTAAAAAAAATATATATTATATTATTTAGTATATAGTAGTTTATTGATTAAATTGGCATTCACCTGGTAAAACTCCATTATAACACGGTGAAAAAAAATAGCAATGTATTTTAGTTCATATGTAAACTTATTGATATAGCCGCCTTTTAAGTTTCATATACAATTTTAAGTTCTATTGCGAGCAAGAAACAAGCTAGGTCGTTAAAATAGGAAGGCAGATGTATTGTGTACTTTTTCTACACAGCTATATATTTTATAGATAAGCAAATGTTCGTTTAAGCGTAGTTCTGACGATGGCGTGAGCCGAAATAGCTATCAAATATATTTAAAAAAATTGTCTTGAAGAACTTAAATACATTGCTATTTTTTTTCATCTTGTTTAACGAGTAGCCCTTACCTGAAGTAATCGTAATACGTCACACCACTCGCATCAAGCATCAGAATATTATGCCTTCCCCTCGACCTGTAAGAATCGGAAATCCTTTCTGAAGCAGGCCCTCGCGCCTTGTCGGAGAAACCGTGCAAGAATATCACCGTTCTGAAATCTTTCCGAAAGAAGGGGTCGTTCACAATGGAAGCTGCCCTACTAATGTTATAGACGTGGTATTTATCATTCTTGTTTCCTGTTGACAGGAGCAGCTTTAAGGAGTCTGTAGACTGCCTCGATATAGTCAGGTCAAGTATCTCCAAGTTACCTGTGGGAATCCAAACACATGAATAGTGTGAAAAATTAATGCTGCTAAATTATAAAATTTAATCAATCATGTAGTGTTGAAGCGTTTTTTAAAGTACGTATAAATACTATAATATATAAAAATTATCTAGATGCATAATTTATCAGATAGTATAAAATATATTCGAATTAAAATATGGCAATACTATCAATGAATATATATGATACATCATATAATAAACATTTGATTACTAAAAGAAGATTCGTGCTAGAAAAAACGTTTCATTTATAATATATAGTATATATTCTGTTGTATAGCGAGTGGAAAATTCAAATTGAATGAAGTGTTACCATCAGTTATATTTATGACTAAGCCATTCGTGTTTTGGATTCTAGCATACTTGATTATATTTGTTCAAAAATAAAGTAAGAAGTATCATATAAAGATTTCAATTATAGGGATCATATTTATAAACTGTATTGTACGTAAAAAGAAATTCAGTTCAAAAACATTTCATTCGAAAAATTTTATATTGATTTAATAATAAATTTCTATCTCTTTCTAAAACAAGTTGCCAACCCATACCACGAATTTTCGTACGAGTTTAACATTGAAGGGAGTTAATGGGCTTTATTTTATTAGATACCTATATATCAAACTAATCCTCCCAACAATTAAACAATTATTTAGGGTTTATAATTTCTCTTTCCCTGTTGCTTTAATTCTTGGCTTAATTATTTAAGGTATTCAAAATGTAAGTAGGCAATAAAATTAATTTTGTAGAGTACTTACAATTTCCGAGCAGGCCATTATCAAATCCACTTGTTTTATTTTCCGCTCTGGCTTTAGAAATCAATAGAGTAATGGAAATAATTATTCTTAAGCTCCACATTTTAATGCCGTATTCCTTTATTTTCGATAATGGATTTTTATTGTTTCAACCTATTGTTTGTGTAAAATGATAAATATTATTAACCATTTCAGGTTTATAATTTTGTTATGAAGTAAAAGAGCATGAAACCGTAATTTAATTATGTCAATGCATTACAAATGATATTTGAATTAGTTTTATTAATATCGGGTATACACCCAGTCCTATATTTACGCGAATTCGATTATACGCGATTTTTTTGGACGGCACGGTTACATTTTTTTACGCACTTCACACGGTTTTACGCGACTTTTTCCCCAAATTTGAAGGAATTGATATACGATGCTAGGCATGTACGTTTCATTATTTTTTTAATAAAAAAATATATGTATTTTTAAGACTTAATTTTGTTTACAAAACTTAAACTTGATTTATGCAAAATTCAATACTTTCGTTCAAAAAATCGCAAACGATTACATTTCGCAACCGAGAGTGACAGCAGCGAATAATTCATATAAGTGAAAAAAATTGTATTTTTATAGTCTCATTATATTTTTATACACAACAAAGACATGAAAATATATTTATTTTTTTTTTGCACGAATTTTAAGAAGCAAATTTGGTTTTTTCATACGTTTCTGGTACTTTTTTACGGGACATTTTAATTTTTGGAACCAATTTATCAAATTATATGAAATTTGTGATTTTTTACGCGATTTTTTTTACGCGCCTTTTTCTGGAACCAATGTATCGCGTAAAAAAAGGACTGGGTGTATTTAAAAGAAGAAAAAGTAAACTACGTCTGGTCGATATAAATTTGTATAATATTTACTCCTAATTGAGCTTCTCAAAGTTTTTTCAGACTACTTTCAGAAAAAATAAAAACAAATTAAAGGAATCGTAAGACGTCTTGTAGTCTGGTTAAGATTTAATCAAACATTGATTGAAATATTAATCCACTGGGAGCGCTATCCATTAGAACGATCCAGGCGAGGCGTGCATCCGAATAGGACCAAGGCTCTCGAACATTACCTCTTACTTATGACAACAAAATAGATTTTAATTAAAGAGATTAGTAATGCATTAACGAAAGACGGTTAAAGCTTTTTTCTTCAGATTGTTTTATGTAGTCGTTTTAATTTTCAACTCTTATGTGACTAACATATTCAATTGGAATTCGTATTACATTGTTCAAAACAAGTTATACTTTTTTAAACGGTATAATGTCAAAACCCAACTACTTTCCCATAAGCATAACTTATATACAATACTATAATCCAAATGTTATGGTAATCCAATATATATTTCAAAAATGTCAACGTTGCACTATATTTAAATCATTAAAAAAAAGAAAATAGTTTTAATAAATCACCATATAATTCAATTTTTTTTTAGTCAGGTAAAAATCTCTGCTATATTTTTTATAAAATCCAATGCTTTGTTAGTATGATTTGTGCTTCTAATAAATTTTGAGCTTTCAAGTAAAATATTTCCATCCAAACAAAGCTTTTATGATATGTTAATTATAATGTTTATATATATAGTGTTAGTTAAACAAAGCGTTTGGTATGTACAGATTAATAATTCTAACGTTAACACAAATCCTCCTCTGATGTTTACAGACGACTGAAATTGTAGAAAGCAAATAATATGACTATAAACGAAGTATTACATAAAAGCAATGAATAATGATTCATAGAACTACCCCAAAAAAATACAACACAATAGAAACAATTGTTTTGAACTAATGGATTTGCTTTTAGCTTTGACGTATTAAGAACCGCATAAATTTCATCCTTTCTCGTCAAAAGTATTATTAGATTAATATGTACACACAATTGATGCAAACGCCTCACGCGAGTGCAATAGACTACGTTGAATTAATTACGAATATTTAATTGGGAATAGCCAATCCCTTACATTAGAGTTAACTTAAGAATTCATCATAATCGACAGGCCTTCAGCATAATACATAATCAATTCCTAACTTGACACGACTGAGCTAGTATAACCTCTTTTTTTCTATTTTCCCAAACACACTCGTATGAGATACAAGAAGTCTCGTGTAGCTTTGTTTATTTCCCAAGTGTTATAATAAGACTCCCTATAGAGGGCGTAGTGAAAGGCGGTGATGAAGCACTGGCTGCACAAGAACAAGTGGTAATATGAAACGATATGCTCCACTTATAGTATATATGCTTAAAATTGCCAACGAAAATGGCTAAAATACTATTATTACATATTGAATTCAGTAACAAAATGTATATCATCTTTTTCTCTGTTATAACTTTGACTGAAACTAAATTTCACAGGGTCGTAATAGGTTCTTCCATGAGTGGCGTAGTACATAAATTGACATCTATTATTAGTGTCCCACTGTCTCTACGCTCGGATATTTTGTTGTTACCCACTCAATTTTAACACGACAAGAACTAATAGAGAAGCCTTCAACCGATATTTGGGGAACACTAAACATTTAGGGTCACAAAGCTTTTTGTCTGCTATGTTATATGGGTTATCTTGCGATCGCGCAGTGGTTCATCGTATGAGAATTGAAGGCCGAATAGTGTGAAGCTTTTTAACTATAATTAAACATTCTGATAGTTTACAAAAAATATTCTTACTTATATCCAGTTTTGTACTTCATAATACCGATTTTTAAAACGAATTTAATTCGATAAAAATATCATTTAGCTAAAAGACCATATCAATAAAAACGATCGATCGGGTGATTGGTAATTCGCGTGTTATTAAATAAAATTATTAATCAATTGATCTTTTGAATCTTACATAAGACATAATTTCTTTTACAACACATAAATTAATTTCTTATCTCCATTACTACATTACGTTCACATAAGATTATTTTTTTAATTGATTGTTAATAGTTTACGTAATGTAAAATGTTTCACTGTTGATAAAAATATCGGTAAACATACATACATTCCATTTTTTAACTGGAATAATTCAACAAGAAACGTATTCTTACAATAACACGTAACCAGAGAAAATAGTTGATAAATTAACATCCCAATCATATTTACTTTCCACTCTTTAAAGATATTTATTTTACCTGTTAATAGTATCTTTCACGAGTATTCAAAAAATATATAAAGAATTATTTTATTTAAAATACTAATTTTCCACATTATATACCGATTGAGATATAAAAACTTAATATAAATATATTTTACTTACGGTAATTGTATGAACTTTAACATCACCGTGGCGTTTATTGACAATACAGTTATTTAACTTTACTGTCTTTAAAACTACCAGCAATGTTATCAACTATTTCGTTTGACTGTTAAACTGTTGAACGAGGGGCTTACAACAAAATCTGATCGAACTGTGAAACTTCATCTCACAATAGCGAAGTTAATCATACAAAGATGTAATGTAATTAAAAAGTTCTGTAGAATAGAAAAGTTTTGAGAAGAGAACAGGTTTTTGCTCTATTTGTTTTTTGTTTTGTTTATTATGACTATAGTTTGCCAATCGAATAAAGCCTACTACAATTGTTCAAATATTGGTATTACAATCTTTTATCGCAACGCAATAAAGAAACTAATAAGCTAATGAATTAAAACAATAAGATATTTTCTGGGGTGTATTTTATAAAATAAAATTCAATTTTAAATAATTTTCCTTTATTAAATAATGGCAATATTTTGACGTACATTGTCTATGCTACGGCCTTTATCCAATCTACTTCAAGAGTTGCCGGCCCACTTTGCTTGATAGGTAAATATACTCCTCCGTAAAACTGAATTCCGAAGCCGGTTATATTTGATTTATCCAACGTCTCTGATGTATTTACCAAAGCACCTCGGTAATAAGGCTTGAAATCGTCTAACTTCAGCTTGATGATATCGAAGTCTTCTTTCGGACCTTTGAAAATCTGTTCGTAAGTATAATTAGGTTCATCGTTCAGGTCTTTGTGTCGAAGTACAACCTTAAACCCATCGCAGGACCCTTGCCCCCTGCATTTAATATGAAGTTCATTGTATCCCGCGAGATTGCTGAAATGACCCAACTTCCTGACACCAGCAAATCCTGCACCGTTAGGCTGAGGGTTCAACAGTGCAAAAAATACAGCGCGTTGGTAAATCTGGGTCTTCTGTAAAGTCAATATGGCTTTTGACATTCCTGGTGTCCTGACTGTGTCAGATTGTTCCACCCAATCGTCGACGTTGTTTATTTTTGTGAAATCAAAAAGCGTCATTGCCGGTTGTTCCATAGTTGCCGTGGTATGATGCGCCGCCTTTATTATTGTACCAACTGCTGACGATACAATAACTGAAAAGAACAAAAACCGTCCCATTGTCACAGACATAAATTGCGAACTGGATGATGATGGATTTCTGTAACAAATGAAAATAAAATTTATTAATCTTACGTTGCTTAAAGCTAGTCTTCAGTAAAAATAAAAATCGTGAACAGCGGTTCTAATATGTAATACACATTACTTTTTGTGAATTGTTTGGTTTATATCTATTGCTAGGCGCATGCACGATGACGCCGCAAATTTTAGGCTCCCGCGAACTTATCGCACAATAGCGCGTACACCATAGTAGGCTATTGATATGTGATTGTTTAAGTAATATACATCAGTTTAGCTGACAAATAATTCAATAATTATATAGTCTTTCGATAGTGATTATTGAATTTTTTTAGGTTATAGCAACCATGTTGTTAAAGTGACACCTGCCAAATTTCGTTTTCAATTGCTTAATAGACTACGGCAAATTACTGTGGAAAGTTAAAGCGTTGAACAATATATGCAAATCATCAATTATGCATGGATATTCTGCACGAGTGATTTGAGGACATGAAACTGGCCATTGAGATCGTGAGATTTAGCGCCTTTGACTTCTTCCTTTGGGGCTATTTACATCGCCAATCTTTGAGAATAAACCACTAATACTTGCCACCCTCAAAGTCAATATAACAAACGCTATTCAACAGATTTTGCCACGTTCATGCGACAATTTATTGAAAATTAAGCTTTTTAAATAAGTGCCACTAAGCAAAGCCGCTGTGGGCATTTGCATGACACTGTATTCCATATTTAACATCACACACAACTTGTTTTATTTACATTTTAACAAATTTCGAGCATCTCTATTGAAAGACCCTTTAATTCCAAGCCTTTTTAAACGTTTGTTGAAAATTGTTATTGTTAGGACAGTAATATGTTGCTCTGAAATAAATGAAAGACATAAAAATGATTTTATCAATACTTTGACGAATCAAGATTTCAAAGAAATTTCGGTTATTCAGCGTTTCAAGCACAGAATGTGAGCATGGAATAACTTAATTCTATAAAATACTTTTGTGTATATACCTAAAAAAAATGTTTACATAATATAGGACAAGCAAATATCTATTTTTCTAGCAAATACGACACAATAAAATGGTTGAAATTACGCAGCGTTTTATGTTGGGTTAGTCTACTCAGTCTCTACTTGATTTGCAGATTTTTCGCGAACAATTCCTTTCACTATAATAGTGGACATCGGTTACAATTAGAGCCAACAGAGGTCTACTAACAAGAAAATATGTTGGTATTTTTCTTATTGAAGTACTTTTTTAACAGATTTTTTAATGAAACCAGTTGTTTGAAATCTAGAGACATTCAAACGAATGACAGTTAAGTTTATACAAAAAGAAACAAACATTTTAATCAATATAAGATCATCTAATGATATATATAAGTGAATTAAGGAGAAAATTAAAACACTATATTAAATGATTACGTCTAGTGTTTGTTGCCTAACAAATAATGGATGTCAAATTCCAACTCAATCAATATTCTTCAATTCCCTTTATATGTCAGATTGTGTTCGATTTACTTTGTTAACTGGCGACACATCGCTGCCAAAACATGATTTAATTTTCAATTTGCGAACCGAATTGATAAAAGTTTTCGTAATAAGAATTTGTGGCGTTTCGTGTTAAATTTTAAACGGGTGAAGAGTTGACTGTCAGCTAAAATTATTTTTGTGTATCACTGCAAACTTTGAATAATTTTATCTAGGCCATAATATTTGTATCACACAATTTTAAATAATTTTTTACTCACTGTTGAAAAAATATCGCAGCACCTCTCACCGATCGTAATAATATAAAATAATAAATAAACTTAGTAATTACTGTGAAATTTATCTCACTAAGGCGATTAAATAAATTATCATGGAAGGCTCACATAATGAGATGTTTTAGTTCTTATCAACACATGCTTGTGAATTAGCTGTGATATAATATAATACATTTTAAACAGTAGCGTGCAAATAATTAATTAGAATTGACAAAAATTTAGCAAACTTTGTTCCAACTCGTGTGTCAGCAAATATATAGTTAATCCTATTTTTATGCGATATATGCGTTCCACAATATATCGCATAAAAAAGACATGACTTCTATAGAAATAATAGGGTTCCGTTCTATGAACATAAAAAATCGGATAAACTTTGAATCATCCAGTAAAAATATACCCAGAATCGCATTAAAAAAGTTTGGAAAAATGGGAATGCAAAAATTACTTAAAAATGTTTTTATTTAAAAAAAATATTGTTTTATTTTAGTCAAATATTAAGTGAAACTATCGTCACTGTATAACAATGCGGCTTGATTTGCTATGTGATTCGAAATCGCTCTCTTCTTCGGAAGATATATTGTAGTTTGCTCATTCATTTCAAAAGACAGTTTTTCTTTACGCATGGACTTTGTTTCAACCACACTATCGTTCCGTTTTAGGTTTTCTTTTTCTATCAAGAAGTTGGTGATCAAAGCTTATTTAGATTTTTTTCGGTGATTAAATGCGCGTTCAGTATCTGAAATATATATATATATATAATGAGATGATTCTCAAATTTACTGCAAAGTTGGAGAACTTCTTGAACTATATCCACAGTGAGGGGAACCGGATTTTTTTCCACTACATCGTCACTCTCTGACTGTTTATTATTTTTTTTAATTTGAATTTCTAAAAAACCGCATAACTTTGAAATCGCATAAAAAGATAATGATGAGTAGTAAGATGCGACGCGCTATCGTAATTGCATCAAAATACAACTCAACAGACGTGAAAATGATTGATAAAAACTGCTCAAAAAAAAATCATCTCCAAGAATATAACATATTATGAAAATATCCATCGATTTATCCTCCTGCCGCCATCTCTATTAGAATGCTTAAACTAACGCTGCTGGATTAATTATTTACTTTTTCCCAACAATTTTTTTTGTTGAGCATGAATCGAAGACAATTTCTTTTAACTTTACCTGTCAAATTTAAATATGAGAATATTCTGGTTATCAAAACAAGACTGAAGGTCGGACATTATACTATATATTACTTGATATGTTAACAATAAAACTCTGAAAAATTATACCCTACCTGTTCATTGTCATATTTTCACGATCAAATAAATTCAATCAAAATTAAAATTGTTTGACTAATTCCTAAGAAATAAAATTACAACACTTCAATAATTTGACAAAGATAACTGACAAAAATTAATCGGTTTTCTGTTAGTACGCCAGTTGATTTTGATTATATAAATCGTTAATTAATTTTATATAATATAATTATTTCCAAACGTATTTATATTTCAGAGATACACATACATACGGTCCGCGAATCGTTAATTATTTCTTAAACCCGACGTCTAAATAAAAATAAGTACAATGCTACAAATCATTTTGAATTGTATTAAAATTATATTGAAGATATTATAAACATTAAATTTGTGAGAAAAAAAATGAAGTGTTGAAACTTTCTACGATCAGTCACGACAGTCGACAGTTCTGTGGAATCTGTATGATTGAATGCCTGGAAATCGAAACCCGGGTCATTATTGATGAAACATGTGGAATTGTACAAAGTTTCAACAATTCAAATGTGATATTGAAATTCCATCAAGCACATTCAGTAGATATCACTAATTAAATTAGTAATATTTTCTTTCAATGTGTACATACATTACACCGAAAGCATACCTCAAGTGAAAATATGGTTCACCAAATCAGACAGCAAAAATGACCAAATCTAACATCGATGATATCACAATGTATAATCAGTATAAGTACCATAATACAATAATTTAAGTTTATCGCTATAATGTTAATTATTTTCTTAGTTCTTACGCCATTGGTTTAGTATACCTGTTAATTATTAACTCGTTTTTTTTACAAATAGCCTAGTTTATATCAATTGATGACGATCGCGATGAGCGAAATCGGTCCTGATCATAAACTATATAATGGAATTAGTACTAAAAAGATATCGTTTTATTATTTAAAACATAATACCGTTCCAGAAAGAAATGCCAGTTAACACTTTAAAGGTGATTTGATATGATGAGAATATGCTGGAATGTAATTTCACTGAAACGCGATACGTGCAACTCATAATTTTAAATATTAGCCCGTGACCTCTGGATGTTCCCATATATTGATGATGGTATGACATATTTTTATATTTAAAACATAATCATTGTATAATATTTTAATTAAGCTCGATTTGGCGGTCTCATTGTTCATTTTAATCTAATATATATGTTATCACTATTAATTCGCACTTAGAATAAATATATATAAAACACCGACGATAAGAATTTAATGAGGAAAACACGAGCAATATCAAAACAAATTGTACACTTTTTAAAATCCAGCGTGCTTAGATTCTGTGTCGAATTTATATATTTATTAATTTGCAAAAAAAAACCCAAAATAAAACTCTAACCTCCAAACAAAATACCTGGGAGTCACAGCTAGAATAAACTTAAACAATATTATTGTAGTTTATTCAAGCTGTTTAGTATAACAATTTATTGTGGTAGCGAATGGTGGAAACGATTGAAGAATTCAAAAGTGAAATTGAAAGGTTTTGCATGAAGTGGAAATCAAAATGATAACGAAATGAGTTTCGCCGTCTATTACGAACTCATTTGCTGCGCGGCGAAGACAAACTTTTCAATGTGTTTAAAAATAATGAAATATGAATGTTAGGATCCGTGATCGAATAGTCCATGTATGTTACTTGATTTGTAGTTGTGGAAATTACACGTTTGAATCCCGATCGAGATAATTTCAGCAACTAATTTTGTGGATTACTCTATCTCTCTATTACTCCAAGTGCATGGACATGTGGCTATAATTCTCTATCACTTATCCAATCTTAAAAATAATGAGTAATGAGACTGATCACCTACCCATAAATTAGTCTTACACACTCATATCCCTAGCCTCTTCGAAAAAGAGAGGTTGGGTAACTAACATTCAGTTGTAAGCATACTAATGTATATTTTTAATACAAAAAAAATAAACTATTTGCAAATAGTATGTAAGTATTGAATCCAACACTATTAAATAATTTAACCATAGTGGCTGCTTAAACTTCGAAAGTTTGTTAGTGCATTTATACAAACTTTTGACGTATACATCCGCAAATTCTGCGGGAGTATCAAAGTTTAAGTTTTAATTATGCGGTCACCATCGTGGTTAAGGGGTTGTCTAGAGTTTTGAAAAAAGAACCATTTTTGTTCGATATTTTCAAAGCTTTTAAACATTTAAGAATTATGACCTTGAGAGGATTTTTCAAAATTCAATTTATTTATAGCTCTTTAGTGACGCAGCATGTAAACTGGTCCGAAACTTTAAACTTCTTCTTTTGAGAAGGTTGTCATGACATCTAACGTCCTATTAGACAACTAGACCATAGGTTTCCAAAAAATTTCAGGTGGTGACCCCTTTTATAAAACCCACGTGACACAGCGACCCCCATGCAACTGAAAAAGGCATATATTATATAATAAGTTGAATGTATAAGTTAGCAACTCCTCACGACCCACATATTGGGAGCCCGAATACTACAATAGATCGATTTACTTGAAATTTGGTGTAAACCTTCTCTATTGTATTGACTACAATTATAACGAAATTTCAATTTTTCCTGTTTTTCAAAAATTCAGGGAAACAAACCCTAATAAACAGTCGCTATTTAGTAAAAAAATCTACTTCTTCTGCGCGCCAATTTTTTAGAGATCCCCACATTGTTCGTCTGCAACTTTTTGAATTCTGTACTCTTCAAACATTTTATTTTCCGACTATTCAAGACTTATTTCATATTATTTGTTTCGAATATCATGATTTCAATCCCGGTATTCAAAAACAAGAAATCCTAGCAGGATTCGTGAATTGCAACCCCTGCAAATATAATACATAACAGTACTTGAACGTCACGTGTGCGTTTTAGGAATTATAAGCATCGATTTGTAATCTTATTTCAATTACGTTTTATTTATTTTTAATTAAAAAGAACCAAACTAGATTATTATGTTTTGTCGAAATAGACAAAGACTAGTCTACGACCATTTATTTTTCATGTTACACAAAGTAAAATTATAAAGGTTCAATCGAAAGTAAAATAATAAAATATCTCGACAGCAGTAGGTATTTTTCACATAGAGATAAAAATCTCATCAAGTTCGCATTGTTATATGAAAAACACGTTTTGATTTTTTTCGATTTCGACCACAATGGAAATAAAAATAGTCAACAATCATTACCAATAGCAATTTATCGTATCCCACGCAACTAACAACGATGTCATATATTTATAATATTTCGAAGAATATCAGAACAATCGCTAAAATTAATCAACTAATAGCATGATTAACAAAACATTCACTGACATATTTTTTCTATTAAACTGATTTTTAAAAAATGTAATGAAATCTTAGTATCTGAAAACTTCATATATAATAGTTTATTGAGATGAAAACGATTTCTCTTAAAAAAAAATCAAATACTTTAACGATCACTTTTAAAGTGTTATCACTTCTTGAAAGAAAGGCGTGATGGATTATTTATGTATCTTAATCTTGTTTTCAAATTATTAATAAGAGGTTCTAAATATTGCGATTTTTAATTAATTTACTTTATTTGTATATATATAATGTATATATTTTATAACTCCCTGTAAATTGTTATTTTAGTTCTTCAACCACTAGTTTTGTAATACGGCATTAAAATAATGTGTTGATTCGACCATGGAGTAGGACATATACACAATCATTAACTCACAAAAACAAAAATATGATCAATATGTTTATCAAGTATTGGGAGAACATAAAATACTACTTTTGCACAATTGTCTTAAAGTATAATTAAAAATAAACAATATCTCCTTTGTATAACACGGCTAGTTCCGTAATACTTAGAATAAAAGAATATTCATTAAAATAATATTTTAAAAAATTAGTGTCCAAAAAGTATATACGACAACTCCAGTTTTCAATTAATCCAATTCAAATTTGAATCGTTGAATCTCTGTACGATTCCACATGTTAACTTGATATTGAAATTCTATAAAGCACCTTCAGTCGATATCGTAAATTATTCAATTCAGCAAAGATGAACTGGAAATAAATTATAGAAATTTGAGCATGAAACAGCAACTTTATAAATAAATTCAAGCGTGCAGGCTTATCCAACAACCAAAATAAAATTGCACATGTTCCATATAACTCCGATTGATAATATAATACAAATATAAGTATCGGATAAATGCGTGCAAAGAATTTTGAAATTTAGTTTTGATAGGATTAAAAAGTAAGTACAAAAATAAGTATTAATAATCGTCAAATAACAGATTTTTATGCTCAATATAATATCAATAACAGGTGTATTATTTCTCATTTTTCTGTAAGGAAACCCATCAGTTTAATTTTAAACCATTTTGGAATTTCATCCGCAATATTATACTAATTACATTGAAAATTGAAACAATTGTCATAACCTTGATTTAGCTTTTTTCAATTGACATACGAAAACATAATTACGGAGAATTACCGATTGTACGATATATAATAATATGCGATACTCAGACGTGGTTATAGCAAAACCCGAAAAGACAATGGTAGGAAGAAAAAATAGCAATGTATTTTAGTTCTACAAAATTCTGACGATGGCGTGAGCCGAAATAGCTATCAACTATATTTGTTAAAAATAATTTTGTAGAACTAAAATACATTGCTATTTTTTCACCGTGTTATAATGGAGTTCTACCAAGTGAATGCCAAGTCAATCAATAAAATGGTAGGAAGGTTTAAAAAAATCAGATAATTAGGTATGTACCGTTTGTTTTTGTCTGAAGGTAACAAGATTTAGTTAGAGTATAAAAAATTATTTCAAACAATAAAAAAACATTTTTTGTAATACACTGAGGTTTTAATTCATGATGGGCGAAACCAGTCCTGATCATAAAATCTAGACTAAAAAAATCATATTATTTAGCCACTATAAAATAATAACTGTGACACTATTATTCTATTATCTTTTTGTAATAATATATCTCATCAAACTGTACTTTTTAATATAAAAATATATTATCCATCGTTATACCACTCGACTTCCACACATGTATACAAAACCTGTTACATTACGACATTTAAAATATTCGAAGCCGAAGCGTAAATCAGGATGTGAAATCGAATAAAAATTAAATAATGAACGTTGCTATTGTGATAATATTTACTCGTTGATCTACGTTAGAAATAAAGTTTTAAAAGAAATACACATTTCCAAGAATATAATATTGTCAGAACATCACTCACCAATCACAAGTGAAATTATATATCATATCATAACAAAGAGCAGATATTAATAATAAATGGCGAAAACACACTTTAATTAATTCACTTCGAGATTTTTTTACAGGTTAAGCAATTTTGACAGTTTCAGTGGTGTTGCTATATTATTATTAGTCATAAAAAAAATTTATCTTAACTAGCACAAAAATAATCTTTTCTTCGCTTCCTATTATATGTAACTGGACTAGAGTCAGATGGTGACTCTTATGGTAAATCAAATTACACATTCAATCATATTCAGGTTCATGGTTCATTCTAGAAATTCTAAAAAAATATATTCTTATACTTTTTAATAAACCACATATTTTCCAAAAGTAAGTCACTAAAAATATTATGAATTTATCTCTTAAATAAGCGCAGTTCTAATGATTCTACAAAATGCTTTTTTAATTTATTTTCTTCTGTAAATGAGTAGACGAGATAATCATGAAGCAAAATTGTATAGCCACAAATAACATAATATGATGAAATGCTCACATAAATTAATATACTTAGGCAACTCATGGGCAATTCGTATTAAATTGATTTTGAAAGTGCGTCGAGCCCCTCACATTAATACTCGACGGAATCTAAATTACTCTCTGATAAATATCGAAAGAAATATTTTAAATCTTCATTCACTGGGGGTACCCAAAACTTATCATGGGAGATAGCAATGCGCATGAAAAACTTGTGATCCAATTCAGGTTAGCTGGAGTAACGATGCACTTACTTACTCAATGCTGAACGTTTGGGATACGCAGTTGTATTCTGTCGGGACCGTTCTAACACATGCATTTTGATAGTGCTGCTTTACAAATGCGAACTGTGGTGCATCATACAAAAGAAAACGGTAACAGTGCAGTGAACTTTGAAAACTGATGCCTGTAACAAATATTAAAATTATAGTCAATTAATTTTTCGGAAACTCAAAAATAAAAGGCAAACTAATTAGCCCTTTATTATGCTCAAAATAAAAAAGTCACATAACGTACTTGTCGGAGTTATAAGACGCCAAATTGACTTTAAGGGATGAGAAATGAATGAAACTATCAGGTGATGTAATCTGAGAGACATCATACCATGTCAAGGATTATGTAAGTGTAAAAATACTTCTTTCCTATGATTAATACTCTTATCATAATTTATTTTAAATAGATACATAGTTCAATTATGCATATGGAAGTAATATATATTTTTATTTTTTTAACTTACTTTATTTTTTTTTATATTTCAAGCATTTAAGAATCCTCTTTTTATTTTTACATTTGATAGAGAGTAAATTTATATAACATCGGTCATATCTTAGAAAAATAAGTGTCCGGTTAGTAATGACAACCTACCAACAGCCATTTTTTAGAATTGCCTCTAATACAACAGCTCAATTCACGCCACACTGCTCTAATCTTTTACAGTTGAAAAGTGGGTGGCAGGATGGAGTATTATCTGTCGGGCTAGTACCATAGATAAAGTGTAACATTACTATCGCCGTATCTGGAGAAATACGAATCTTACATATACTAAATCACAGGTAAAATATCTTTAAAAATGATTATTTCAAAAACATATACCGCTTCGTACATCCAATAAACTCAGAGAGTTAGTAAAGGTGGAAAATGCCTATATTTTTTCATAACTATTTGTCAATTTTATTTTTGGTATGTTCTCGTCTTTCAAGCTTTTTAATGGACCTTGTTCCCTTCTGATAAGTTCTTATCGAATTGAAACCAATATTTGTGATACCTAGTCAAATTTTCCTTCAATCCGCTAGCAATCTAATCTTCGAAATGATTTGACGAAATCGCCGGTTTGCAGTTAACTAGGTACTTTGACATTGTACATAATTGAACAATACTCCATCACATTCAAATTGGATATGTAATTTAATAATTCTTATTAACATATTTACTAAAATTCTCTACACTAATACCATGTTACTTATAGTCGGCCAAGTTTTTACCAAGAATTCATTTCAATATAAAAAAAAACCTCACTTCATTCCTAAAAGTCAACATATTATGACATCCTTATAGTTACTGTTCATTATTCAATTGTAAAAATCAGAGTTTTAATTTTAAATTAATATCTATAGAAACTGGACGACGATTAAGAACTTATTATTATTAGAGATATAAATTTATATCAAAGACTTATCAATTTGACTCTTTTAGAACAAAATATATCAATTAATTATATTAAAAGTTTTATCTCTTAGTTTATGCTAATTTTCCGTGTATATCTGACACTCCACTCCATGATAAACCGCCTTATCTTAACTTGATTACATTTATTTTTAATATTCGAAAATTATTTGTATGTGCATTTTTTTTTTCATTCAAATGTTATGATTTTAAGGGATTTTTCGCTCGAGGATGCCTCCTCTGACGACGATAGTCTTGTCAGCTGACCTGACGCCTTCGGACCCCATTAAAGTTCCAGTATTGATTGTTGGTCAACTTAGGCATCTTCAGCAAGTGTCTTATGCTACACTTAGCGTAAAGCTGCAGCCGGGAATTTCTGAAGAGGTGAACTACATCAATTTCTGTTCTTAATTTAATTAACTAATAGAATCACTTTATGAACAATGAAACCAAGCTTAGTGCTCGAGTATTATTTATTAATGTTTAACAATCATCAGCAACCCCCTAACTCCTAACATCTTAACTGTTGAGACGGGTTAGTGCCATGTCTTAATGTTGACACTTAAATATACAATAAGTCAAGTGTCAAAACCGATTAGCCTAATTATCTCCATAAATTTGTTTAGCACCAACACGGCTGAATTATTTTTAAAATATTGAGTATTGGAATCATATTATTAGGTCATATTATTGGTATCATTTTATAGGTTTTTAAACCGTGCCCAATGTGAAGTATATGACTTTTAATGGAGATATATCAACTGATTTTTTTTCTACAAAAACTGTTTGTTACTCAGTTGACCTAGCTTCATTTTTCTAAGAGTCTCGGGTGTATTTTGTCTTTAAAAGTTTCATAGTGTGATGTCATTCAAACAGTACACACTTGCAAGGATCAAAGGTGCATTATTGTATTATTATCTAAAGGTTAGTTTACACTCGCTAAGAATATGTCATATATTTAGTCAATCATAATCTAGGTTTTGTATTTCGGCATCTTCAGGCAGTAGAATTGCCGACTGGATGTAAGGATTGCAATTTTTGCAAGTTATAACTCTAATTTAATCAAATTGTATTTACTTGATAACATAACATTTTATTGATTGAATTGGCATTCACTTGGTAGAACTCCATTATAACACGGTGAAAAAATAGCAATGTATTTTAGTTCTACAAAATTATTTTTAACAAATATAGTTGATAGCTATTTCGGCTCACGCCATCGTCAGAACTAGTTCTGACGATGGCGTGAGCCGAAATAGCTATCAACTATATTTGTTAAAAATAATTTTGTAGAACTAAAATACATTGCTATTTTTTCACCGTGTTATAACATTTTATTTTGCTTGCTTATTCTCAGGTATGGAAGCAATCACTAGGTTCTGTACAAGCTGGGGAACTATGTCCACTGGTGGTGCGGTCTAATATAGGAGTGTTGCCATCACACTGCTCCCGCCACTGTGCCCCCTCGAGGCCTGCGGCTCTGACAAGATTAATCAAGCAGCATTTGACAGCCACAGATCACTCCGTTGTCGTAAGTCTTGCTTTCAATTGACATTTTAAGATTACAAATTTTGGTTCTTATTTATACTTATTTTGTCGCAGGTTGTCTGCGAAAAGAGTGAACTCTATGCTTCTGCATGTGCAGTCGCTAGAGCTTACCCGCAGTACTCAAAGCGAACTGCAACCCCCAATGTAGCCAACTCAAACAGCAGCTCTCCTGTGTCGGCTGCTACTGTCTTCGTTGAGTTCATTCTTTTACCACCTACTGCGCCTGCGCCAAGTGAGTACTTTGGTATTAATACAGCATAAAGATCATTCACAGGGATACTCAATATTAATTGGATTTAAGTGGCTGACCTATTGATATGCCAGCTATATAACTAGAGTAATTTAAAAAGCTTAGTTCCTTGAGATTTCTAAAAAGTTTTAAGGTATTCCTTAGAAAATCTTTAATTCATTCCGCAATTGAAATACATGCCAGTTAAGAAGTTGTATTTTATGATCATAAATATTATCCTTGAAAGCTTCTTACTGTTTGACAGTTTTTACGACTGATTTTATCATTTTCTTTATATGTTGTGTCTGGCAGTTATCATTTTTGGAATGGGTTCGCATTGGATGCTAAAGAATCATCTGGCACATCAATACATGTACTTGGTATGTCGGATGTTTCTCTGGGTTTGTATGGTACCAAATAGTGCCAAGCTTTATTACAAGCCGTCTAATATACATGGTACACATTGTACAATGATATGCTACACATATATATATATATATATCTGCTTATATGTTTGGGGCATTTTTAGCACTCAATCTGTTAAAACATACCATGAATGACAACTGCTAGACAACTTCAACAGGTAGTAAAAGGTACGATAAATACAATACTTATGACGTGCACAATAATTTTATGATTGAATAACAAAAAATAAAAGATTTAGCTGACGATATTTTAAAGAAAATATTTCAAAATATTCAATGGCTAAATCAAACATAATATTATATTTCTACGAAACAGCCAAGTCATCTTCAGAATCCCTATTGTCAAATAAAAATTTTAGACTTATGTGCTGAATATAGATTGTAAATATATGTTGTATTTATAACTCTTTATAGCTGGCAGTCCTCATGATGAAATCTGGAAGAACCCTTCAGGAGATCTAGCTACTACCAAAATCACCAAAGATGACATAGAAACACTCAAAGAAGCTATTAAAGCCATCCAGATTACTGCTGAAATTGTTGATAAGCCCACAAATGAGATGAATGTGGATCATTTTTTGAAGGTCAGTATACCCAATTTAAGCAGCATAAATGTTTTGACTACATTTATCCTTTGTTTTTTTTAATATTTTTGTTCCTAGCTCAGATAATTCAAACAGGCACCAAAACATTTTTTGCAGGAAGTCTCGGCAATTGGCAAGGAATTAAAATTGGAGCCAGTCATTATCAGAGGAAAGAAATTGGAAGAAGAGGGATTTGGTGGTATTTATGGAGTTGGAAAGGTGAGTTTTGATTTTCATTTATAAGCATGTGCAATAAATAATTATACTTCCTTGAGAACTTCTAGACAGTTTGTCATATCACCAGGAATTGAAACAAATAAGATATTCCAGTCAATCCACATGTTTTTGTCCAAAACACCAAGAATGATAAAAAAAAAATCAAATAATTGGATAAAAACAAGTTTCCAATGATGATTCTATTTTGGTTTTCTCTTCACCCAACATTATGAATACTCTTTGTGTAAAACAGATGTGTCTACAAATGAATAATTTTTCAGGCAGCAAGTGTTCCCCCTGCTTTAGCTGTTTTGAGTTATCGTCCCAATGGAGCAACAACAACTGTGGCATGGGTTGGTAAAGGAATCGTATACGATACTGGCGGTCTCAGCATTAAATCAAAGAGTGGAATGCCAGGAATGAAACGTGACTGTGGAGGTGCAGCAGCTATCCTAGGTGCATTTAGAGCAGCTGTGAAAGGTGGATTCACACAAAATTTACATGCTGTTCTCTGTTTGGCTGAAAACAGTGTTGGGCCCGACGCCACTAGGTACTTATCATAGATATCTAATAAATACAAATGTTTGCCGAAAAGGAAAAAAGAAACTACTTTAATTTTGTATAAATTTATGTAAAATGAAAACAAAATGTTTGATTGAATGTTGGAGATTATTTATGGAATACAATGTCGTGTAAATGTTCACCTCAATTAGCCTCACAAAGGCGGGTTCTTTACGATGAAAATTCTTTTATCTAATATCCTTCAATAATATAATTGCCACGTCTGTACTTCACGACTGTCCAAATTAACGTTTTCCAAAATGGTGACCAAAGTGGGAAACTATCACAGTAAACAAACTCTATCTGAAATATTCGTAGCCACTTTTATAGACTTTGTATTTGAATATGAGCGTAAAAATGTGTCTTACAAATGACCGCCTACTACGTAAACATGTGATAATTCTATAATAATCCATAAGATAAAAAAAGCTAATATATAGTGTAAAATATAGCGAATTTTTTATGTATTGCTATCCCAACCAATTTTTTCCAACAGAATATTTTTTTTTGTTTTTTAGGCCAGATGATGTCCACACCTTATACTCTGGCCGGACTGTAGAAATCAACAACACTGATGCAGAAGGTCGATTAGTCTTAGCTGACGGTGTCACATACGCTCAGAGAGATCTACATGCTGATATTATTGTAGATGTTGCCACTCTGACTGGTGCACAAGTAAGTTCAACTTCGCAATGATAATATTCGAAATATATATAAATATGATTCTCAATTACAGCCTATGTATTATGCACTTTATATTACACTTCATATTTGAACAGGGTATAGCAGTGGGCAAACACCACGCTGCAGTGTTGACCAACAGTGGGACTTGGGAAGCTTCTGTATGCCAAGCTGGCAGGATATCCGGTGATGTAGTCTTTCCTGTGCCGTATGCCCCGGAGCTGCATTTCACTGAATTTACGTCTGCCATCGCTGATATGAAAAATAGTGTAGCAGTTAGTACAATAAATTTTCTTCTTAATTTACATAATCATGATCAATCATTGCAGTTCTGTTAGACAATGTTTCCTCACTACAAAAGACGAAGGTCCTTTATACACTTAAGTCTATAGTCTCATCTGGCATTGAAGGATTTAATAGAGAACCGCATGTTCACGTATGAATGCAAAAAAGATCTAGGACCATACGGGAAGTAAAAGCTTAAGATTATTATTTGAAAGTTGGAGTGAATTATTCCATTTACATTTTCAAATATAAATATGCATTTAAAATTCCCCAAAAATATTAGCACCCTGAAATAGTAAGTAATATAGTTCCTTAATTGTCCTATTACAATTAAAATGTTTAGATATTTTTTTATAAAGTAATAGTAAAATTAGACAATAGAAAAAAATGATCAATATATTACATGCCTATCAAATAAAATAGATAATCATATCTGTAAAGGCGTGAAACTTAAGTTATGTGGGAAATTTCGTTGAAAATATGTTATTGACCTGAATTGTACAGTAATGAAACACATTTAAGAAAATTAAATCTGTGCTACATATATCTGAATCTGTCTAAAACAATCCTCTCTTTTTTAAGGATCGAAACAATGCACAAGTATCATGTGCTGGTCTCTTTATCGGGGCTCAACTTGGATGGGACTTCCCTGGGATTTGGCTTCATGTTGATATTGCGGGACCTTCATATTTGGTGAGTAGTAAAAATCGTTAATGCTTAATTTGAATGTTTAAAATCCACATCCTGCTTTCCTATTTGCAGCAATAATCAACTAATTTATAGTGTCTTTTATTGAAATTTGAGAACAGCAGAACTTTTTTTACACACCCTAAATATATAGCCAGTAACTAAATTCATAGACATGTATGAATATCTGTAACATGTTAATTTTTAAACCCAGTTTATCAGAAGAAATATATTGAGCATGAACATAAAACTAGTTCTCGTTAAGATACTCATTGCGGTGCTTTTTCAAAAGTCAATTGGGAGCAGGCCTGGGCAAAAAAAATCTATGCAGCTTGAAAGTGGCATTTACAATATTTTGTGATATACAAAGATTTGTCACTTAGGATACGGAAATAATATTATCCGGTTGCACATATATATATTTATATTATGTATAAGCAACACATTACATAATATTAATTGATCATACAAACTGACAATTTTTAATAATGAGCTTTTACTTTTATTAAATGTTTTCAATGTTCTCTGCAGGGTGAACGTGCTACCGGTTTTGGAACAGCACTTTTAGCTGTCCTCTTTGGTCAATACTCTCACCGAACATTGCTAAAAGAAATGTGTCCAACATTACTCACGCAAACAGAAAAATCGCCAGCCTCAGCTGCAAAGAAAGCCAGACGTAGCTAAACAAATTATTCTTACATCATAATTTCAAGGATCCAATAATAATGAATGAAGCAATTGTATATTTTTATATTGAAAGTGCAAACATGTTAATAAATTCTGTAATCTTAATGTATTGATTTGATAATTAAATTATTAATTATTTTAAACCATTTGTTTTAATATTTTTCGAACACTATCTGCTCAGCAAATGGTTCGTGTTATCAACTTCCATTACTATTTTTAAGCTGGGCATTCTAATGAGTCAATATTCTTTTTTTTATAAGATAATTTTACCAAAGGACTGGTTATCAAATCAGGTAGTAAACAAATCATATTGGCAAAAGGATCTGAAGAACAATATGTTCTTCGTTTAAAAAGTAAGATCATTCTCTTTGCTGCAGTGGGAATTATATGATACCCAAAAGACTAGTGTTTGCAGTGTCGGATATCTACCATATCTGTCAATTCTTTCGACAGCTAATCATTTAAAAATAGAACAATATCCAAGCTTACTTTTAAGATATTACTTCGTGGTGAAAAGGCATATTTTAAATAATAACACATTTTAGTACTATTTCTACAAAATATTTGATGATCAGAATCAGTTTGTCTCGCGAAAACAGTCTTGATCATATATCTGTATTGTGGAAATGGTGTTAAAAAGAAAATTGTTATTATTTAAAATATCTAAATCAACGATAAAAGTCAAGAGCTATAAATATGGCATGCTGAAGTAATTATTTTATGATGAAACCTGCGTGAAATGCATTAATAAATTTGATGCTAAAGCATAATAAAAAAATGTTTTTTATTAAAAAAAATACTTTATTATTTAAAGGAAAAACACCTTACACCAATAGTAAACTCACATCAGAGTAACTTATTCATGAGAAATAAAATTATGTTGGTCATTCAGCAGGATGTTGACAGCAAGAAACAGGTTTCCTGCTGTCAAATTATTCTCAGGAAAGCTGATTGTCATTATTTTTGTTGTCTATGGAATCCACTGTGGCTTTGTGTATAGGAGTGTAAATTATTGAGCTGGATGTAAGACCCGACACTTGACCTTGATAAAGCAGTTCATGTAGTAATCTTTCAGCAATCAGTTTTTGGCATTTTGGAAATCTACGTAACTTTGCAGCAACAATTTTTCCAATGGCCTCATACTCATCATCCTCAGCTCTCTTCTTTTTCATGTAATTCAAAAATTGCTGTTTACTCGGCCTTTTGCGCCTGAACTTGCGTTCTTCTGCTGATGGTGAACGGGATCTGCTACCGGATTGGGTATTTGAAAGATTTTCCTGTCATATGTAAAAATATAAGAAAACCTTTTTTTATTGAATGGGAAGAATGTTGCTTATTATTTCAATTATTTAAAAACAATAGGCTGTATGCAGTCAAGCATGAATTTCTTCATCAATATTTTTGAATAATTCAATTTGGGCCCAGATCTATATAGTGTTCTGAGTAATGAAATTTGGACAGTTGAGTTTAAACATTTTTTTGGAGGTCTGTAGGGCTATGCGTAGTAAATATTTACTAAACTTTATTTTTATTTTTTTAAATATAGTCTTACTCTAATAAGCATTTAAACACCTCATATCAACATTTAAAAGAAAAAACAAATTGCTAAGAAGTATTTGCACAATTTTATTTCAATTAGATTAGGACTTGCTTGGCTTACCAGTTGATAATGCTTGTGATGAGCAAAACAAGTTTTGATCTTATTAATATAAAATATTGGAAATAGTGCTTGAGATTATGCTTTATTATTTAAATATATAATGCCTTTACACCAAATGATAGTTAACACCTGAAAAGTGACCTCATATCAAATATGCAATAACTCAAATAACTAATAGAGGACTTTGTACTTTACCTTCAGATTTGGTTGTATATCTACTTCTACAAAATTCATGCCCTGGTAATGCACATCTGTATCAAATTCAGACATATCAATTCCATTCCGCAACTCTCCTTCCCTCGCCTGTACGATTCGAAGCGCTTTTAGATGAGAGCTTGATGCAAAATGTTCAGACAGCTTTTTTCGCAAAGAAGCCTGCTTAGTTGCTTTAGAATGTCCATTGCATTTCACATCACTGTTTCGCCATTGCTTTGAAACATGATAAAACTTTCCAGTCTCAGCGCCCAGATTTGTGACCTGTGCACAAATCGAACAGCCCAATTTGCCATTTTTTGTGGTGAGATAGATATACTTCTCTTGGAATGACTCTAATTGCTTTCTAGTCCAGCAGACAGGTATATCTGAATCTTCATCAGGTGGCTCTTCTTCAAAATTGTCTTCTAATTTGGACATAGGTGAATTTTCAAAATTTATTGTTTCATCTGCACCGTAATCATCCATTGCATTTCTAGTGGTCAGATTTATATTTTTTAATTTCTTCTTTTCCACATTGAAATATGACTGTAATGATTCAAAATATATACATAAATATATCTTACGGCTTTGACAAGCCAAAATAATGGCCTCATTTGAAAATGTTGAAACAAAGCATACAATAATTTAATGGCAGACAGTTTTTTTTTTACCTTTCATCAATTAAAAAAATGCACATTTTTGATGTGGAGAAAGGATAGAACTGCAGCAAAATGTCACCAACATTTCAAGACTTAAGGGGAAAAATTAACATATGGTAAAAAAAAATATGATGCTAAATGTCAATGAACAAATTTTCGATAACAAATAGTTGTTGTGATTCTAAAAATAATGACGGAAATAGAAATATATGATTTTCACAACATTATATAGTAAATAAAAACTATGTGTTTTGAGAATCATTACTTATTTATGCTTAACTAAACTAAAATAATCAAGAACCTGGGTAACAGTCCACAGACCCATGGCAAATAAAGTTTGTATAGCATCGTAGTGTCATTTTGAGGAAAGATGCAAATGGATTAATACTATAAAATTTCAGAGAAAATATTAACTTTTCCAACTTTCCAAATAAACTCCTAATAACGATCCCATAAAAACGCTAAGTTAACAAAGAAATAAACCCACTTCCGTATTGTATTCCTGCCTGCTGTCAGAGCATTTGATATTCTTTAAAACAAAATCTTGCGACTCTTCAGACACCAAACCTGCGTATTCGTCTTTAATATATCTTAAAGAATCCATGCGTCGGTTATTTTGAATCCTAATAAGAATGGTATATCATCAATGTATAATTTCAGTCACCAAAAATCGTCTGGTTTATCTTAATTTAATTTGGTGTAGTTATACTTACTTAGACAAAACACAGCACTCTAATTACCTACAAATGTCTATGTCAGGTGGCATGTATCTTATTTAATATTAAATATTGACGGAACACTCCATTCCGTTTTGTTGTGTTAGTCAACAAACTGACAGCAAATGAAAGTCTGTGCTGACAGATTTGAGTTGATAATCTAGAGACTAAACGTACACTTGTCTATGTCAGAGACTAAGTATACCTATTCTATGACAGCAAAATGAAATATATTTCGAATAATCATCTCTAAAAAAAGATATTCCCTATTCGCCAAGAATCTCAATCACAAAATGTATTATGATAGCTTTAAATATCTTTTCCGTCTAAGTTACCCTTGATTTTTGCTACATTATACTTTTTCTCATTTACAGTATGATTTTTTTATTTATATTTACTATAAATATAAATTAAAATTAACTGCACTGTTATTCCACTCAGTGTGTTACTACATGTGACTAGTGTTTTGATTTTTTTTTTATGCATTATGAAGATAAGCAGCAAATCTTGTTCAAAATCACAAAATAAAAAGCAGAGTAGAAATATTCTTCTTTAATTGAATACGGGAAAGCTGGCTAGAATCAAAAAATAGTGGTACAAATTATGAGTATAAATTATATTACGTGTACTATTATGTGTACTCTAAGTGTATTATTGTGTTAACATGTGTGTTAATTTATTTGGAGAATTGATCCATTTACCTGGTTGATTTTTATCTCAATAAATGTTTGTTGAATTAAGTACATATCTTTTTCTTTGACTGAAAAATGATGTATGATAATTCCTTATTGCCTCATAAGCGCAAATAAGTCATACTTACTGTGAAATGCACTTATATTAATTGAAAAAAAAAATCTTCATCAAAGCTTTCTAACGAATATAGAATATAGGAGAGGAGAAGAGATTCTCAAATTTAAATTAAGCAAAAAATAAATATAAAATAGTTTGTGTCAGTAATACAAGTCCCTAATTAAAAAATCATCATATGAAGAAATAGCAATTGTCGGTTTGATTTGTATACATAACGCTAAATTGATTCATGGTTCATTGGAGTTAAAAGACGATTTCAATGCCTCTTCTGGACAGTTTGCCAGGCTCAAGAAACAGCATAGTAATCGAAACTTGCTACCCAAGAATTAATGTCTCAGTGGAGATGTTTAAACCTCTAATAAATTCCACATTAAAGCTGAAGAATATTTACAAATAAATGATTTGTAACCCGATCAAATGTATAATTGCGATAACACAGATATATATATAGGAAGTGTTTGCCAACAATGACACTTATTTCATCTATAGAATCATCGACACTCAGACATACATCAGCTAAAAAAATATATATTTGTAATTATTTTATTGAATGTATCATAAGGTTCTTTCTTTTAAAAATATTGTATAATATGGGAAAGAATCAGCTTCTACTCCAAAATCAGTTAAGGCTTCAGCATTACTTATTTCAGTAAAATCATTTGCTTGAATTACTAAACATGTTTTTGATGGGCCACGGTAGAAATAAGTCAAATGCCTTATTATTACCTGTTTTTAATATGAGGCCCGTGTTTGAGAAATCATTTTCGTTGACTTGGGTTGCAATATTTGTGGATTTGAATCACACATGGACAATTTCATCTTTCAAAAGATAATTTTTCTACAACGAGGGCACGAATATTTGAAATCCTGTCAGCTAATCCAATCTAAAAAGTGAGGAGTAGCGAGGCGTGTTAGCTAATCACTTGTCAAATTCTTGACCTGTCCTACTCGTATTATATTAGAATTACATTATTGAGTAACTAGCAGTTCTCAAAGTAAAATATTCTTTATGATTAACTCTATTACGAGTCCATTTGGTTCAACATTGGTAGCAAACATTATATAGATATGATTTTCAAAAAAAATCTATATTTTTTTTTTCTTTATCAACATTATTAAACTATTTTTCCATTTTATGTGCAGATTAATCTTGGGGTCGTAAATATATCACTAGATTGGACAAAAAAAAAATAGCACAACTTTCCTCTACCCCGCTGAAAAATGCTGAAAGCAGCATCCCTGGTGTGCTAGTCAGGAAAATATACTCATTAATTTTATAATCCTATCAAAATATATTAAACGAAAGTTAATATGTCCCTTATCAAATGTGTAAAACATAAAAAAGAAGCTCACTTCTATCACTTTTAACGTATTATACTTTGTTCACAGTCAAAATGGGAATCCACAAACCACATTAAACTGCACAGCTGCAATGGAAAATATATATTCTACAAGCATAATGTTGTATTTTGCTCTGGAAAAAAAACAAAAGAATGTTATTACATATCGTACCCGCAGTTTCACATAAAAATGCTTACTCCTTCTTACTCTGATGAATGAACCTTGACCAATCAGTTTCTTTTTTTAGGTTGGGTGTTTTTTAACTACTAAACTGAATACATCTAAAACTCCCTTTTGTTAGAGTTGTTGGAAGCAATATATTGTTGAAAGCTTTTCTTCAGCAATCTTTTATTTCTATGTTTACATACCCTTTACTGTCATTAATTAAAAAATTCATAATGCTCAATTTATTGTGTTTCATCAGTAAATAAATAATGTGCGTTAAAGGAATTGGATATGTTCAATGGAAGATAAAAATGGTTAAATGAAAAATTTGTCAATATTTTTCATTAATTTTATTATGCAATGTATATAATTTCAATAATAATAATAATAATAATACAAACTGTAAAGTCTTTCAAAAAACGTTTTCGACTCGTGTATACAAATATAAGGCAATAATCGATCATTCACTTTTAACATGCGGTTTCATTGATAAAAAAATACTTTAATATCATTTATCATTCGTATAAATAAGAGAAATCCTTGTGAAAATTTTAAATAGGGTAATATAAACTCAATATTCAAGGTCAACTAAGTTTTAAAAATATTGCACTTTCCATAAAATATGAAACAAATAAAGGTAAGTATCCGACAGAAGTTTTTAGTTATAAGCAGGCAAGATATTTTTAACATTAATTAAATGTATCAATATTATAGAAACATATGGGTCCTTTTGATACATCATTTTTAATACATATCATTTTTAAATCATAATAAATAGAATCTCTAAAAAATTTCATTCACTTAAGTATTTAGGCTTTATAAAAGCTGACTAAAATAATAGATGGTGTCTATACTTCAGAAAGAGTGACTGAGACTGTATTTTTTAGCAATGGTCTTTTTCTTTGCGTAACCATAAAGATAAAAATGTGCGTAATAAATAAATGTACATTGCATTACTAGTTACAATTATTTATAAATATCAACCCTTTTATAAATGACTGATGCTTATTCGGTTACCAAATATATTTTCCATCATTAAGAGATCATAAATATTATACTTAGTTGTTCTTTTAAAAATGATTTTATTATAATAATATTATTAAATGCAATAAGATTTTTTATAATTTGATAAATCCGTTACAAAAGGGTTAGATCATTATAAAAATACAGTACAAATGTTTTGAATATGGCAGCACTTGAAAAGATTATTCATTGATTATCATTATTATATATATATATATATGGTTATTATACAATAAACACTTCCTTCGCATTACAACCTGCCAGTAGAGTAAACAGAAATTTAAGATTTTTTGGAAAGTTAACTTCTCACAGATGAAAAAAAATTAGCAAAACAATGGTTCACAATAAGATATTTTCATTTTTTTATTCATTACATATCTTTGAATCACCATATTCATTTATGTATTTGATCCTTTTTTTGATAAATAATTTTTCCAGTTATACAAATATTGATAAATTTCATAAAAACAATGTTACAAAGGGAAATTCAAGAAAAATATTCATTTCATGCTTAGTACAAAATTTACTCACATATACTATTTAATCTGATAATGCAACACTAATTTACGGACACTCAGAATGATTCATCAATTTGATATTAAGTTGTCTTACAAAGATAAATTATTATTTCACATTTAACTTCTAATAAAACATTGAATGTATTTATTCTGGTTAACTACTATTCTATTAAATTAAAAAATCACTTATGAAAACGTTCTACTACAAAGCATAATCTATATTTTAATTACAGAACCTTCAATTTCAATTTTTGTTTACAAATGCAACACATAATTCATTGGCATAAATGGTCTTTATATAATGCCGCAGTAACTATACTAGATCTCATTGATAGCTCTCTGTTTTTTTCGATATTGAATACTCGATGAGCTACAGCATAATGGAAAACAAATATCACTCTGAATAATCAGATATCAAATATTAGAAAAAATAATCAATGTAAATATTGTTCTGGGAACACATATTAGAAATATTATAAGAAATTTTGTTATTATTTGAAAATTAAAATTATTGAAGAATTTCATATGAATCTACAAATTTCAATAAAGTCGACACAATGCACAAGAAAGATCTATTAGGTAATAAAAATTATAAAGTAACACCAACAGCCCTTTAAAATAAATATTTTGAGATGTTTACTGATTTGGATGAAGAGCAAAGAGTAACAAAATTTAATATCAAGTAGGATTTTAGGTATTTATAAATGTGAAACACAAAATAATACAGAAATAAAAACATATTATCCAAGATCACTGTGCGTTGTAAAAATATGAATAAAAAAAAAAAAAAGTTATTCAGATTGCAAAAATCAAAAGTGTACTAAATTACCATTCAGAATCTAATTCATGAACATTTGTTTCAATTATAGTTATATTATGTTTATGATAATGAGTGTTGGGGAAAATTGGAGCTGTGGCGAGTATCTCATAAGTCTCGAACTCCTGTACCATAGTTGGCGCCTCCAGCTCTATTGAGTGCATCTCGGAATTGTTCAATCTCAAATTCAGTGATGCTCTCTAGTTGCAGCTCAACTGCAAAGTTCTGAAAAAAATGCCAATGAACAATAAACTTCGTATAACTGTATACTTTTAAATTTTTCTAATTATTTTATCATTGCCTTAATAATATATAATGTAACCATACATCCTGTTTTAAGTTTGCTTGCCATGTTTTCAGAAAAAGAGCAACTTACGGTAACAATTTCAAAACATTTCGTTCTCAAATAAGAGACGCATGTTTTGAAAATTACCACACTGAATTAAAAAAAAATATTGTGTATATATATATATATATATATATATATATACCATTACATAAAATTATAACGTGTCCAGATTTGAGGAAAAAATAAATGGCTCATAAGTTATACATTAAAAATTTAAAATACCAGTGATTCAGAATAAATTGGTTGATTTTTAATAAATTATAAAGGTAAAAGTGAACCTAATAAAAAATATTCACTTTTTAAAAAATGCGACTAATCATAATTTTTAAAAAATGATTTATATGTAGTGAATGGTAATAGTTTAATATTATAATGTATAATATTGTGATATTATTTGTGACCTCTATAATACTACAGCATTGCAGTATATAAGGAAAAAAACTTTGTAACTTGGCAACACTATTGCAAGCTCTTTTTGTAATGGCAGCACTGATTGATTAATTTCCGCTGTAATATATTTGACGTTAAATGTATAGAATTGTCCGGTGCTTGAAAATAGTATTTAAATTAAATTTAGTAATCTTAAATAACCTATGTTTCTAGAATCTTGTTAAAATCATTTTTGCGGGAGCTCGGTTAGTTGAAAAAGTGACCGTTTCCGCCTCGTTTAACAACCAAACAAATTGTAACTTTTTGGTCTACAATAAATATACGAATAATTTTGCAAATTACTTGAAAAGGTGATTCAATAATAAAAGTAATACTGCTGCCTATTTTTAAATATATTATTACTTATTGATTATAAAACTCCTACTAGTTATGGAGGAATTCATACAAGAAACACGCAAGTTTTTTCCGTGTAGAGACAATCAGTTGCGTCAACTTTTCAGTTACATTGGTGAATCGGACGAGCCAGTTCCTCCTTGTATTTATGCTTACGGAAACACATCGACGGGTAAAAGTGCATGTGTGACTGCTACTCTCAACTATCTCAACTATTCGTGTGCATTTATAAACGCTGTGGAATGCTATTCTCCGAGAATTTTATATGAATCTATCCTAAACACACTAAGTGGTCATCAATATGGACGGCAAATGGGTTATGCTTCTAAAATTAAATGCGACAGTATGAAGGACTTCATAACATATTTGAATTGTATACTTCCGAATCAGGCTTATGAACCGGTCATAATTGTTATAGACAAAGCTGAACGGTTAAGGGACCTTGATCAAAATATTTTACCAGCATTTCTAAGACTTAAAGAGTTCTGCAATTTAAATATTTGCACAATTCTCTTATCAAACATAGCATTTGAGAAATACCATCTGAAGACGGGACTTCGTGAACCTCTAAAGCTATTTTTTCCTCAATACTCTAAAGAAGAAATTTACCATATAATATTTCTTAGTCAATCGACCTGTACGGATTACGTTTTAAGCCGAACAGACGCAGATCAGAAGGTTTGCGATGAAATACGTAGACCAGATCTGTTTCCTAATTATTTAAACGCATTCCTTAGTGTCTTTTTCCGGCCATGTCGAGACTTAACTGAATTAAGACACATGGCTCGGATAAACTACCTAAAATACTGCTCGCCAATCTTAGACGGTAGTATAACAGCTGATGATGTTACAAAACTTTGGAGGAATATCGCCCCAGCCCTGAAAGTAGGACTCGAATCGCTCTACCTTCGATTGAGTGGCGCTCATGAGCAAAATAAAGAAGATCCTTCAAGCAAAGACATTCATTTACGTATGGAACGTTTGGGGATCACCGCCAACGATGTGGCAATTATTAAAAATGAAAAGATTACTGATGAATTAACTAACACTAAGACTTTCGTTCAAAGTTTTGAGCTGCCATTTTATGCAAAGTTTTTATTAATTGCTGCGTATTTAGCCAGCTACAATCCCGTAAAAGAAGACAAAAGATTATTCATGAAGTTTCATGGAAAACAAAAAAAGAGACTTCAGCAAGTTAACGCAAAAGCCAAACTCAGTGATAAGTAAGTAGCGATAATGTGTTAAATAATCATAAAAAAAATCATGAAAATGCTTAATTTTTCTGAAATAAACTGATATAGCTTAAATTATTGACTTATTTTAGAAACAATGATTCCAATGTATTATAGAACATTTTCTGGTGTTAAACATTTCGACATTTCTTATTTAATTTATATAATAAATCTTTTTTAAAACAAATAAAATATGTTCCAGAATGAATGCGCAGCTTGGCCCAAAGTTCTTCACATTGGATCGATTGCTGGCTATATTCTATGCAATATTAGAAGAGCGAGCCGGCCTCACTGCGAATCTACTGTGTCAAGTCTCTAGTCTTGTCGCGTTGCAACTTCTGGCTGCGTCACATGACGGCTCTAAATACAGATGTACCGCCGGTCACGACTTCGTCCTTGCAATCTCCCGAATGGTCGGTTTTAATCTCAGAAAATATCTGTATGATTTTATATAATAACAACTCTTTCAAATCAATTTGAGGAAAGCAATCTGGTCCACAAAAACAATGTTTTATGTTTTTTTAATATGTCCTCTTATCTATATTATATAGAGATTTTTAATTGCAATGGTAAAACTATGGAATAGTTTTACTAAAGTGGTGCAAGAATTGTTTTATTTCTGAAAGAGGTATCCAGTTATAAAGAAAGAAACAATGAGCTTTGTGGAGATTGCTAGCGTAGAATGTATTCTAAATTTAGTTGCCTTTATTAAATAAGTATTTGATATTTAAATCTATTGTTATTATTCCTTATTTTATCCTACCAAAACAAAAAAAATTATAGAACTAAAAAACTTAGTCATTACATAAAAAAATGTTATTGCATGTTGGTTATTATTTGAAATTTACTGCAATTTTAATTGCATCTGCTTTATCATGTGCAGATTGTTAGTTATACGTACATTTGTCACCAATAAAGGTGAACATTCTTATCAAAGCAGGATATTAATTAATAAAAGAAACACTTACGGAGATGATATCTTTAACCATCGCTTTGTCGGTGGACATCTTAGCTCTCTTGATAACGGATACTCCGGGACCAACCCACGTCACAAACAAGAACTTTCGCCTCTTCGACATCTCATCCCCCATTTGTAATCTAAAAGAATATCACAATGTGAACCCTCATATTTTATCTCAATTTTGTGTTTTAACCCATTTCTAGGCAAAGTACTAGACATTGAATATTACTATTTTAAAAAGAAATGAGTATTAATGCCCTTCTAAAAAAATCAGGAAAAGTGAAACCCAGGTTGTTAGTGACAAATCATGAATGTGAAAAATTTGAATGATGAAAATTCGATTTCAAGGAAGAAATATTCAAAAGATGTACATTTTATGATAAAATTCACAAGTGTTCCCAGCACCCCTGGTGAAACAAGAATTTTAGAATTCGGTAAAAATTTGAATTGTTCATTACAGTTCATCATATTATTGAACATTTTTTTTCTAAAATAGATGATTCACAAAATCAAAAACAATAAATAATATCGAGAAGCAAAACAATATGGTATGTTAGATATGAATTATTACGAAGAGATAACATAGTGGTTATCATTTAATATACTGCAAGCTGTGTAACCAAGTGATAATCACTAAATTTATTACATGAAAGTTACATTTGTAAACGAAAAAATTTGGAATACAGTTACTTTTCAAAGTGGTGTTGGACCACGGTTGTTGAATCATAGTTGACTACAATAATATAGAATCATGTCACTCACATGCTTGAATTGTTTTTTTTTTTTTTTATTTCACAACTAAAATATGCACAAATCCAACAAAACTAACTAAAATTAATAAATTGTAGTTCTGACGATGGCGTGAGCCGAAATAGCTATCAACTATATTTGTTAAAAATAATTTTGTAGAACTAAAATACATTGCTATTTTTTCACCGTGTTATAATTAATAACCTGGACTAAAAGAATTCAACAGTAACAAAACTTTTTATCTATTAGAATGTTTTATATAAATGGTATGTATAATTTAAAGCAGAAAATAGAAATATGTCTGTCTATCGAAAATAATTCTCCCACGCAGTTGTGGCAATTGTACAGAAGCAATGAGGAATCTCTCAGTGAATTATGCAATTTTCAATATCAATCAATTTACTTAATTTTTTGGGTGTAACATGTATCATGATGGTGATATTTTATCCTTGTTGTCTAAAAATATAAATGTTAGCATTCAATTCTTTACAACAGTTTTTAGAGATCAACTCCATAAGAAAAGACATAAAAATATCCATGCCTGATATGCCTATGATAATGAGAAGTCAATTGAAAATGTTCAATAACTTGAATGGCTTAACACAATTTGCGACAGGATAAATGTACCAAAAGTACCAATAAATTGTAAATTGATAAAATTGCAAGGTTTTACCAAAATCACAACATTTTCTCTATTAGAAAATATTTGTTGAAAATTGGTAAAATTTTTTATCTATTGTGAAAAAATGATATAAGTGCCTTAAAATTAATTAATAAAAAAAAAACATCCAGAAAGTTACGAGCGATTAATGTCAACAATATCGAATGGTGTGGAAAACGGGTTCCCCAGTGTAAACGTGGAACCTTTAATTGCCTTCAGTTTTGCCTTGGCTACTTCCAAAATTATTTTTACTAGTTACCTGATGTATCCAAAGGCCCTTTCGTCCTCGGAGAACTGCTCCCTGAACTCATTGAAATCTGAGCCAGTTCCTGAGCAAATAATCTGTGCTCCTTCATATTTGAATACTGCCCTGTTTGCAAAATAAAAAAATATATTTACACACTATTGGTTGGTTATTCTTATGAGCAAGGCAATATATAAGGTAAGGCAGATGTATTCATACGACTACATTTTTGTTTTTTATATGTTTTTATAATTAAAAAAGAGTAAAATTCCCTTTCTAATCACTTTAATGATTATTGTTTCATACATGTTTCCAGTAGCATAATGGGTTTACAAATATTGGTTGCCAGGAATCAAAGGGGGACGACCCATCTGGTTCAAAAACAAATTTTTCACCCATATAATTTTACTGAGGACTCATATTTTCAAACATATAACAGGCCAATCCACCACTGCATGTTTCAATGAAACAAACATGTTAGTAGCTAGGAGCTTCATTACCGTGATTTAATGATGCCAGAAAGGTTGACCAGTGTTCTAAAATAAACGGATCAAGAATTCACTTACTCAATTACATTACTAGTTACGAAAATTACTAGGCAATTTTAAAAATGTTGTCCAATTCAGACAGCAATAGAACTTTACCATCCAATCAGGGGTAGTGATTCAGACGATCAACTATAAAGTATAATATAACAATTATATAGTTAATAGATAGCTCGTGAAAAACTAGATGTAAACAAGAAGAAAAATCCTTACCAATCAGTTAGTGAGTTATCTGATCTAACATCGTCATATGCTGCCCTGACTTCATCTTTGTCTATTCCAGTCGTCATTGCAACCTGCAACAATAAAAATATAAATGTACTTATGATAGAAATGACTTGTTATTGGTGGTGTCCAAAAGAATCGCTTTTAAAAATTTTATGATTGATTTTTTCAATCACAAAATATATTCCACTAATGAAAATAGACTGTCTTGTCATACTCAGCATGTTGTAATTTCAATTTTTGTATGCAGTTTGCAAAGGTTGCTCGCATGATAAAAAAATCAGTTTGTCAGAACAGTTAAAATATATTTCATTAATAATTTTAAAAATGTGTCAGTGTGACCTATAAGTAGAGCAATTGCAATTGGCTTACAACTAATTTACTTCAAAATAGTTTGTTATAAAATATTTAATCATTATATAACATCTGACTGTTTAAATCTCAACTGTTCAGACAGTTGGTTGCAATGTGTTAGTTGATTCCAAAAAATATAAGAGAGTTAACAGTAGTTCTGTGGAGTTGAGTGATACAGAATCCTTTTTCGATTAGATGATTTTGAGTAACACCTTAATAAACAATAAACAGTTGATCTTTATTTTCATGCACATGAATAAGAAAGGCTGGAAAAAACTTGACAAAAATAAACTTTTTTTAGTCGTAGTCGTATTGTTGGTTAATGTCGTTGCCGAAGTGGAGTTTTTTTAACGAGTCCACAGCCCTGGTTTACAAAGTAAAAATTTTCGTGTAAGAGCTATTTATATACAGTAAAACCTCCATTTACACTAAAGTTGGGACCGTGTTATTTTGAGTAGTGTAATTGGGGGAGTGAATCTCATACAAAATAAGGAATTTTGTTTTTTTCCGCTCACAAAATCCAGCATCCTGCGCGTGCATAGCCTAGCACGTGTTGAATTCTCAGACGCTAGCCAACAGATGGCCGTCTGACTGTATGTGTGCAGCCAAGCGATCGTGCAATTGGGGGATTCGCGGAGAATATTTCAAACTAGCGCGTAATTCGAAGTAGTGTAATTGGGGGTTCCACTGTGTTGGAATTTAATTTTATGCATCCTGATAATCTACAAAAGTTTGGTTAACAATACAAAAATATTTAATGTTGGTATTCCAACCATCCATTTACTTTGCCCAGCAGGGAAAGTACAGCTGCAACTCTTGGAGTATTTGAATATAGATAATCAATTGATATTATTTATTACGTTAGATTTTTAGCAAACCATAGTTTGAGCGCAATCGAATGTTTTCACATCAATCTATTGTAGTTAAAATCAATATTCGTTAAAATAGCCTAGCCCTAATGCTATAAAGTTGTATGACATTAAAGTGAGCGCAATCATTTGGACATCAGTGCGTCTACTTCTTATCAATCTAAAGCAACAGTCACAGAAAAATTAAACTAAACGTCAATACGCAAATAATTTGATCCATAATAAAATATTCCCTAAATCGTCTGAACGCGCAGAAGACCGTTACTTAAATCCACTTATTAAACTGTTGCCATATTTGGTAATAGTAAAAGTGTTTTCAGTGAAATAGGCACGGTCCAAATCGATCGACTGACCAAGGCGATAGTGGAGGAAGCTATCTAATAATATTTATCACAAAAAATAAATCACTGAAACATTATTCGGCGAGTGTGTCATTCCAGTCGTTTTGGCATGATAAAAAAATACAAATGAAGTCGAGTTGAGTTAGCAGATAGCGATTTATCAACCAGGGTGTGGCTCGCGACATACCTACTATTTCACTCTACATTTTTGCCCGGAAAACCCCATCAATCATAAAAAAACTATGGGGCATGTTGTATGGGAATTTACTTGCAATTGACATCGAGTCATAATTTAGTAACGGGATTCAACGAAAAAGTCTATTCCAATTTTGAAAATAAATTTTAACGTCATTGTGAAAAGATTCTGAATGCAAAAAATATTTAATTGGTCAATTGAAATAATAACAACGATCGCTTTAAGGTTTTGATGCAATGATATACAATAATATATAAAAATATTTACCTATCTTGAATAACACTAAATTGAATCGATATTTCAAATGACGATATATTTCATTTCTTAGTCAAGACATCAATGGACACATTTGTAATGTAGTGTTTATCATAAAGTAAATACAATCTTAATTGCATTAATTAATATATATAAATTATGTTTCTACAAATTGAAAAATATTTCAATCCCGGAACACCGCCTTTTTATGCCAGCTCAAGGTTGAACGGATCAAATATAGGAATTTTTAGAATCAAAGAAAATGAGTGGAAATAATTTTTCGAGTTCAGTAAACAAAAAAAAACTTTTATTCTACTCTTTGTTGATAATATTGAATCTATTGGCTAAAAAAATTAATTTAGGAAGATGTTTTAAAAAGTTTAAAAATATTTTTAGCGGAGCCCGTTAATAAATTCAGGTCGAGATCCTACTATAGAAACAACACTGAATAAAAAGGCATAATTTGAAATCTATGAAATGATATCGAATAAGGGTGCTTAGTAGAATTTCAATTACAAATTTGAATTGTTAAAACGTTGTACGATTCTGCATGTTTGTTACTAACGACCAGGATTCACCTTAAGCCATTTTCAGTCGCTTCGAAAGTTAATTCAGATTTATACTTGGATCTTGACCTTATGGCCTGCGATTAATTCAATTGATTCTCTTCTGTATACGCAATGCAAACTATGTATTGTGAGTCAGTTCTGTTGCATCCGTATAAAGAATGCCTGAAGATGCTGAAAGGGGAAACCCGGGTTGTTAGTGATAAAACATGTGTACAATGTTTCAACAATTGAAATTCAAAAATGGGTATACTGATATATGACAAAAATAACATACCTAATAAGTAATAATTCGAGTTTATGTAATTCAAACAGGTGCTCAAAAGTTTAAATTATTCATCGAATTCTTCACCCATAACATACGGTAAGACGACAAAAATGCAGCAATACAAATATGAAGTTAATATAATATATATGATTATGTGATTAGAAATCGTCTCTCAACAAAATTCCTGTAGTATATGATACGCGATCACTGATTGTTTTCAGTACAGCAGCTGAGAAAACAAGCGGTAATAAAATTTCGAAAAGAGAGTCAGTATATATATTATTTATGAATCAATTTAACACAAAATGAAACCACTCTCATCGACTAAAAACAAATAGCATGCTATTGGAATGATAGTATCTCAATATTCAAATGAGCTATCGTGCAGATCAAAAAAAAACTGGCAAGAAAAACTTAGATTTCTCCTAGTTGGTTCTTCGGGTATCTTACTTCCATGCAGCAGAAATCTAACAATAATAAAAGTAACCAATTATACGTATTCAAAGATCCGCCACATACAATCATCGTCACTTTTTAATGATGGGTAAAGTCAGTTCATTATAGTATAACGATTTACGGGAATATTTTGTAGCCGTCTTCAAAATTCGGATCCCCTGCCCTAACGTGAATAAATGAAGGGTGAACATGTAAAGGAGTTTATTTGAATCAAAATTTTCCACTGCATTAGTGAAAACGTCACAACTTATAAAACGGCGGTTAAAAATATAATATATTTTAAAAATTCAACTTCGTTGTTCAAGACAAAAACCTATATTCATAATTAAATTATGCAAAACGATAGAATTTTAGGAGGAATGTTAAATCTTATCATTTTTCCTTTAGCAATTGTTTACAGCAAATAGTTTCATAAAAATAACAACTAAAAAGAAATGATACGAAATATTCTTTGACGGGCAAGAAAAATACAGCAAAGAAAACTGAGCTACTGGACTAAATGTCCTTTTAATCTAAGCGTCAATACAGAGATGCAGAATTTATTGGCTATCAATATTACGTATTTTCTTACCTGTTTAAGATACAATTAAAAAACCTATAAAACTTTATTTACAGCGAGAGAAACAGTTTATAATTAATGTTAATTACACAACATAACACGACAAAAGTTGGCAGCCGACTACTAAGTGGAAACGGATGTGGCAACAAAAAAATGGTTTGTACAATCAGTTTGCTAACCGAGTCGGCTTATCTATAAATCAACAGATTAGCACATTTAACCATCACTAATGATTCATTATATTATCAAGCAAACGGGGAGAGACACCCCTACAGTAAATTAGCTAAGAAGATTCAAGGGAATATAAAACAATATGTCACAGTCGCGGCTTTGAAAACAAATTTACTTCAATATATGGCGAGTTTTGAGATTGCGAAAACTTTAACAACATGATCAAAAGATAGCTCGTATATTTTTCGTATTGATTGAACGGTGTGCTATACATAGATTCGTTAATCTGAAGTGATCAAAACGGCTGTTGTTGATCTTCCGCTGTATTAATGAGGAAAGTCAATTGATTACAGTAGCTCTGACGCAAAAATTATCAATGGCCATTGACGTTGCAGAATAAATTAAAATATTTCGAAATGTACAATACTAAGCCTTCTTTGAACTTCTCTGAACAGTAACTTATACCAATATTACGGACGAAGAGGTATTTTTTACAGAACGCGTGGGATTTTTTTCATCCACAACTAAATATTTGTTTTTTCCAGAAGTATCAGACAATGATTAAATAATTCATCTCCCGTATCCGATAAAAAAATATTCATAATATAAGGGAACATAATCTTTTTGAATACACATTATGTAATTTACTAATTATTTGATATAGACGGAATACCTGATTAATATTTATTTAAACATTTTTTTTAAATTTCATTTGAAACTCTTTATTACAATTTAATTTTAAAACTACTGAGAATAAAAAAAATCCACAAACGCCAAAGTAGATTATACAAAAAAAGGAAATGGCGTAAATATTTATATCTAGTCAACACAGATTTAATGCACTTGTTAGACAACGTATTTTGAAAAGCGACCCCATTTCCCGAAATCAGTCAATTCAAATGTTGAAATATTGACAAGGAAAAATGACACACGAATGGGTAACCCTTCTACAAAAATAATACTTTCAGTTCGTCGAAACTTATTTCTGACGCATAATTTCTACAGAGAAATAAAGGAAGGAAGCGAGGAAAGTATGTCTGCAGACAGTGTAGTGCCAAATACCTATTCAAATTAATAACTTACCACCACAAGAATAAAGCAGTGCATCCTTATTTTGATTTTTATTTTTAATAGAGGTTTCTTAAATTGAGCTGATCTATTACAAATTCTAAAATCTTATTTTATAAGATAAATTTTTTACGTCATTATTGAACTGTCAATCGATTAATGGACGTGTGTTGAAAGGAGCTCGCAACATCAGAGTAATATAAGAACAGTTCGCTGGCAAAAGCTTCTGTCAAGTTCATATACTCCATATGCAACACATATGTGACTAACATGGTTGAAAATAAAACAAATGATGAACTCTAACATTTATTCCTATGAATATTACATATTACGTATATAAGGTACGGGCTTAGGAGTTTGGCCACCCGCATCCGTTTATATTCATAAAAATGAAAACAATACAAAACATCTGTAAGTGTAGTTTTATTTTGATAGTTAATGGGTTAAGTTAAGTATTTATTTATTTTATTATTATTTATTTAAATTTACTGTGCGCTTTATAGGATGCTGTCATTGTTTGCCGGATATATTGAAGGAACAGATAGTTGTAAATAAAAAAAAAACTGAAGCCACCTTTTCTTTTGAGCCCAAAGCTCGTGCTCGTTGTGTACTTGAGGGATAATTTTCGTTAATCAATTTTCATTTTCATAGATAGTACAGATTTTATCATGGTAATTATAATTATGTTTATAAATATAAGACGGTCACGCCACTGAGATAAAACGAAGGGTGCAAGAGACAAAGAATGATCATGATTCAGCAACGGCGACGAACGCAGCTATTTATATGTTTATTTCCATGAAAGTGGGTTCGTCGCCCAGTAAGGCAACGGCGCAACCGAATGAGTATATTGTTAGTTGTGCATTTAATTTTTTACATATTCAATTTATTAATAGAATGGGCGTTAGATTTTAAATTTCGCGACTTCGCTAGACACATTTAATCTTAGGGCAGCTATCGGATGCGGGTAGTGTTAGAATGGCGAATAAAGCTTTACATTAATTATATAAAAGTCGATAATATTTTGGACAAGTCGAAATCGTAAAAAGTGATTCTTATACACCATTTTTAACTTTTGGAAAAAAATCAGAATAGTTCATTTAACAAATAACAATGTTGAATTAGTAGTTCGTGTGTCGACGGTCAGAATGAATGCATTTTACACTATACAAAGTATTTTTCTTATAATGATGATTTCTGTAATTTTTGATTATGTGTACATTTAAAAAATATAATAAGCTTCTTGGTTTACCTATACATCTTAGAAATATAATTCGATGTGACATTTTGTAGATAAATGTTGGTGTCAAAGTCACGTTGAGGCGCCTCTTTAATTGCATTCTGTTTTAATTAGTTAACGTACATTTTTAAATCCAAGTCCATTAAAAAATAGCGAAATATTTCATTGTCAAGTATAATAGATTTTTGTAAAATTTTAATAAGCCACTTCCGTCCGACTTCTGTTTAGTAAAACTAATTTCAAAATTTTATATTATAAAATCTTAGGTTATGACGTCTTTCAAATTATATGGATAGCCCCATATTGATATTCATTGGTAGCCATTTCTGATTGTCATTGCTCATACGAGCGGAAAATGGCAGCACAACGTATAAATACTTTTCAAATTGTCAAATACTCTATCTCAGTGATTCTAACTCAAGTTCAGTGATTTGCTTTAGTCGAATCTAAAAATACAGTTTTGCATCTAGCAAGGCTTCTTTTAGGTTAAAATTGCACATAGCTACTCTCGCACTATGATTAAGATCTTTTGCTCAAGTAAACCAGTAAACTGTTGAAACGTCTCGAATTTGGATTTCAAATTTTGCTTGTCCCGCTAGTTATGCCTATGCGACGACAGTTTAAATTAATTTATTTACTTGAATCCCTCTCACATAATTCGTAACATGTTTTAATTCAAACTAGAAAAATTGTTATTTCTCATATACGATGCGACAAACAAAACTATATCAATAACAGAGGTTCCCAATATTTTAGGGTTCATCCTAACATCTTCGAGAAATGACATGATTTAATGAAATATGAATCAAAAAATTCACATGTATGATAATTTAGTAACATTGCTTCATGAAATATCAACAGCTTGTGAAATTAAATGATGAGTTGTAGAAAACATAACTTAGATTATATAATCAGACTTGTTATCGGTGCATTTAGTCAAGTAACTATAAAATTGAAAGCCAATTACCAACATCTTCGTAATTGAATTCACAAATATAGCTAAAATGATACTCATTATCATTCATTATCAATGTTTTTGTGAAATATTGCAGCAAAATATTAAAAATTAAATTTAAGTTTATGTATATATTTTTTTCAATAATTCATTGAAATGTAAGGCAACGTCAAATATAATCTGACCTGTTTAACTGTTAAAAGAGACAATCCTTGAAATGACAAGCTTTTTATCCAATCGGTGAACAATTTGAATTACATATTATATATTTTTCAAAAAACTTAATTTGAGTTGTAATTTTCTGTTTGATGTTACTCATTTGCTACAATCGAATGATATGATGCCGTACAGACATATATTTCTTGTATTTTGCTATAGCTACTATAAGATAACTGGGGAGGGATACATCTTACCTACATTTCAATGACGCGCATTATTATTTTACATGACCCTTATTAACTTGGATGATTTACATGAAATACAACTGATAGAAATTAATGATTGTTATACATATAAGCACGCATTATTGTGCATTGAATTTTATTTATTTTCTATTCATTACCGTTATTTGGGAAGAACAATATAAAAAATCTTTACATATTCTTTGTAATATTTTCTATCCGACAAACTATATTGGAAGGACAGAGAATTCGTCGTAGATATCGGCGTTCTTGGTAAATTTAAATTCCATAGAGAACAATGAAAAAAAAAGATTTTATTCACTGCAGGTAGGTAATCCGTGGAACGAGGATAAATTCGCCGCAACCATTCAGCTCATATTGGAAGGTAGGTGGTAGACATACTTTAATATTACATTTATATGAATTGACACATAGTGTGTATGCAAAAAATACAATACGGGAAAGACTGAAATACAAAAATCCCGTGACCTACTACGTAAATTGCATACATATATTTTATGTTTGCGCTGTTTTATCTTATCTTATTGTTAACTTACAAGATTAAAATTATATTATATTATATAACACAGTGGTTTCTCCAAGCGATTAATATAATTTCCTATCTCCCTCTCGTAAGGGGTGTCAATTTTAAATAATTATCATATTTTAGATTCTATGGTAATAGTTCATACAATATTTTTGTAGGAGTAAAAATGAAAAAAAAAAAACCAATATTGTGTGACTGTTACCTGCAGCAAGTAGTAATTTTGACTTACGCTGTTTAATTCAATTAATAGAAAATAATAAATGATACATTTTCTGGACGTAAAGTCATATATTTATTCTCCATAAATTATTTTTTAAAATGTAAATACTACATATATCATAATTAATCTAGCATGTATATACAATTTATATATAATATTTCCTTCCTTGGTAGGTATGTGGATTAATTGAATTATGGTATATACGCATTTCTTCTTTTAATATTTAAATAGACCGTGTTACTATGGTGAATTATGCATATATTTAGTTTTCGTTTTAATTCTGTTACAAACAATTAATTATTAATGTTTCCATAAGTAATCAGAAAATATAAAAATAATTAAATATTAATGATATACGAGCATCAATTTGAAGTAATTTCGGCACAACAAATGAAATAACTGCTGCCATCTATGATGCATAATGCATTTATATTTCATCAAATTTTGCGATTCTCCTAATTATAATTTTAATATCAACGCTACGTCTCCTACATAAATACAGTATTTATTTTTAAATTCAAGACATCCATGGAACTTCATGATAAAATAATTATTTGACCGTGAGTTTGAAAAAAAATTTTTTTTATTGATGTTACAATATGTTGTACCGATTTAATAAATAAAAGTTTTTTTTTACGATTATTTTAGTATATTGGAAAGTTTTTTGAAGTAGTCGCATAAAAGTGAAATATTAATAAATCACGATGTTTAAAGAAATTCAAAATTTAAAAAAACACAATGGCAGATTTGATGAATATAACATTTTTGTCTTGCTGTATTTCTCAGTCTGTAATATTGTACTGAGAATACATTGCGTTTACACACGAAGCGCAGACAATGTGCGTTTGTAATCTGTTGTAAGTTTACAACGACGAAAAAATACTTTTTCGGTTGTATTTTAAAACTGGTGTATGTATTTATTCATCATAATTTTTGTCAAAAATATTTGCAAACAAAGGGAGAAAATGATTATTTATTCCTTACGCCAAACCACCTAATTTTGCATCAATTATGGAATTTTCCAATGACAACGTCATGGAAAACGACAGTACGAAATAATATGTTGGGTTCATGAATATTACAGCTTGGATTGTTGGAAGGCGCCACGGATCCTAGAATTTGTATGTGTTATTCCGGCACCACTGAACATCTTGCCGTTGATGCAAACAAAAGACATTGAATGCCGTTTCGTGAAACAATTTTTATCTAGCAAATACTTTCGGGGGTAGTTTTTGCTGTGCAATTATTAATAAGATTATGACGTTATGTAAAGTAATAATTTAATAAAACAGCCTAAGCCGTGTGTTTGTGAAAATTGACAAGAATACGTTATGTAATCGGGCGACATTGCTTATAACATGAGCTTATACAAATTATTGACGAAAACGACTTACATACGGCACGAAATTTTCTTTTACCTTAACCAACAGCTCTATAATTATATTATCAGTGAACATTACACCTGTAAATATAAGAAGTATAGTGTATAGCCAAATAAGCGAATAGAAAACCGGGATCCCTTACTAAAAATGTAAACTACACATTGTTACCAATATACTGTTTCTTTACCAACATATAATACATTAAGTTTTTGAGGAATTGCATGATAATTACTTGTTAACGTGTCTTAGCTGATTGAGCGTTAACAGCTTCATTCAACTAGGGTTTTTATATATAAATTATGAAAAAAACACTTTTTTGATAATTTAATTAAATAAATATATTACTATTAATTTAGAAAGTTCTTTAATACAGATAAATATAATTCTTAATTAGTCCGATCTGAAAAACAATAGAGTTGACGAATACTTTCGAGTAATTTATTTTCATTAAAGATGTTTTTTTATAATATAATATAAAATTGAAATTAAGACCGTAGTCAGATGTGTATTTCAATAAATTATTCAGTTTTATTCGAGAAACCTTGTCAAGTAAGCAAACGTAACTAGCTTCTTCTCCTTCTCTGGGCGTGACGTCATATATATGGATGGTCAAAAAATAAAATAATTGAAGAAAGTAGGTATTCAATTATTAAGCTCATTACGGTCCACTCAGTCCGCCGTTACGGTAACCAGTGACTCTAATTACTTTCTAAAAGATTGCAATTACATTACAACATTAATCTTTGAATAATTAATTACATGAGTTTTGTATTTTAAATAAAAACGACGAATCACCGAGGACATTTAAATAATGTCTGCAATAAAATTAAATATTAACGAGTTCCCAGTACATAATATTATATACATATTTACGAGAAAAATTAAAATATTTTTTTTATTCTGTTATTAATTTCTCAAAAAAATCGTAATATGTTTTTTTTTATTCAGTATCAATGCTATGGCACTTTTATACTGCAAATCAGATATTATTAGTTTTAGATGTACATATTAAAATGAATTAATTGGCATAATCAAATGTTGTAATTATTGGGCACACGTCGTTTATTTGTCATAACAATAGAGCTAAACTAAAGCTAAAGCTTTGACAATATTTGTAGATACATTTCAAAGGTCTCATCCGATAACCTTGAAATATAATATAACCAGGCGTATATATATAAACTGAACCTCAATAAATACATTGGAGAAAAAAAAACTGTTGACAATCAGAATTATTGATTATTTTTAAAATTGATACTTGAAAGTCGTCAACGGTTTGTCTTAGAGATATCAAATATAACGTTATTGAATAAATATTCTAATATAGCTTTACAAAAAAAATGTGGTCGTAGCATTTATTTTTTTAGGTGCGTGGCAAAAATGATTTCAAATATATTTTATTAACTTTTTTCCATATTTGACTAAAAAATAACGGCTAGGCGAAATGTTAAGCCAACAAAAATGCGCTGATTTTGCGAAAAACACAAAATAATTCAAAGTGTTGGCAACGTACTAAAAAGAAAAACAAATAATATAGAAAAAATAGTGCAAACGTTTTATCGATTTTGTACTTATCGTATTGGAATGTATTTTTAATTGATAATCTGGTTAATTGAAGCGTAGATCTATGTAACCGACTGTAAGACAAAAAAATTCTTTACCCCTAAAGTTGTAAATTTATCTTGACCAATTTTCGCCCATGTTTCACCGTGTATTGTATCCACTATTGTGAAGATAAATGATTTTTGATACTCGAGGCCACGATTGAACAAAACCGGCTACACGGAGGACCGGATACGGTCGACATTTTTATCATCCCTGAAACATAAACATGCAAAAATTGATGTCAATATTTCTCAAGTTAACGTAATTTTAATTTTGGACTTGTTCCAACAGATCGGGTCCAAGCTGAGACTCGTCAAACCTACGTAATGCATTTCAATACACGGAAAGTATGTAAATATACATTTTGCATAGTTCGTTAAAGATTGAAATCCCGTTTGTAACGCATTCTTATTTGCTAACAAACGCGATAAAAATAATAAAAATATTACTGCACAAACAAAATTCACTCCTTATCGAAAGTCTGGTACTAAAATAACTCATTTTTGTATAGCATTTAATAAAGAATACGTAAAATAGAGTAATAAAAAGATTGTATGTTAGAAATTGTGTATTTTTGTAAATCGTGGTCGAAACTCGATAGTAATCAGTAACCCCAAAAACGCTTCTTTACAGAAACATAAAAAACAATTGAGTTGTTTTTAAATAAATTTAAGATACTAATTAACTATAAAATTCAGCGTTCATAACAACAAAGTATTTTTAAAATAATAAAACGAATTATCAATTTCAGTTCATCAAATGATAATGCTCTCAATGAGCGAAACCTGTCCTGATAGTTTAATGTATAATGGAAATAGTACTGATTTTTTTTTAAATTATATAAAATATCTTGCCTTTCTACAAAGTTAAAAACAATTAAAACCTTAAAAGTGAATTTAACACATTTAAACTATTCACAAGATATGACACTGTGGAGTCATTTACATAATTTTTGTTTTGAAAGTATAATAAATATTTTTTAGGTTTACGTTAGGGAGAAATATAAATTAGGTACAGGATAAGTCATTTTTTAAGTGTAGCAACACAGTTCTCTAGTATTTTGAAAAAAGTGGCCAGCGTCATTAGTTCGGGTCGGGATCAGGCAGGTCCATCAATTGATTTTTCAATTAATATTTCCAGCACTTTAAAAAAAAAACGAAATTTATTTTGGAACTGATTAACAAGCAGTACTTCCAGAAAAGCTTCCGATAAGGTTAAGGATTCCATTACCGGTTTTTAAAGTGGGATTAAGTGGGATTTAGAAGTATTTTGGCATTACAATATAATAAAATACCATTACTAATAAATGTTTGTTCAACGAGCATTTAATTTTAGAGAAATTTTGCAGTCGTATTTATTTTTCTCCGATAAATAGTCCGACCAAGATTGACAGATTCCAGCTCTTTATTCCAAGTCATTTTATGGTCACATTTTAATTCAAAATACGATAAAGTTGGCGATTTTAAATTAAAGTTTTATGCTTATATTTTTATGCCAGTAATTAATATCCCATGTGAAATAAAATTTCAGGATTTTTATATATATTTATAATACCAGTTTTGATACCAGTAATATCAAAATACATTATTAATAATTTGCATTGTAATTTTTAGTTGGGGTAATTCCATGCAGTTGTCTCTGTAACTTTAGTGTTCATAAAAAAAAATAATAAAAAGCAAATCTATCTAATTTAATAAATCATGTATCAACCAAAATAACGTTTTGTGATATTTCAGTTTCATATTTAAATGTGTTGCATTGAATCGTTATGCTGCAATTATATTTCTGTAAATCTGAAATACGGTGTCCATGAAAATGTTTATTCAAACGGTTCGTTGGCAAACGCTTGGAATTTGGATATAACGTTTACCGTAGAAGAACATGCCTAATATAGTAGTAAAGTTGCTATGAGTCAGTGGAACCTAGATCTCCTACAATCTCGATGCGGACAACGAGTTGAATTAACAATCACCTGATGATTTTGCGCATGTTACACCGTTGTAGAATGAGTGTCGCGACATATACAAAACATTAGCAAGGAGAGGATTTCTGCTGTAATTTTTTTGGCAAGGCAACAATCATACTGCATTACTTATTCTGAACAACTGCGCGAAATTATCAACAGGAAATGATAAGCAATAAAGACGGTATAAATCATAAAAACAGATTTCCTCTTGTGGGAAAATTGCTGCATAGTTTTAGGCTTGCATCCTTGTAAAACACGAACGTAACTTAACTTAGTAAGGAAAGTTTGCATAAGAGTATGTAAATATTTATTTTTATATGAAGTTATAAATTAGAGAACCCAAGTAACTGTTGACTCCTCATTTTTTAGTATTGTAGACAAGACTCCCAGTGAAAACTAGATATTACTTAGTGGCAGTTTGTCAGATTTTGGCTATGTAAGATTTAACAAATTGACCATCATCCATAATTGATATATTATAAAGGTATTCAAACATTAATAAGTTTAGTGCAGTGGTCGCAGATTTGTAGAAAATTATGGCAATCCGTTAATGCAGTAACGTGATTGGTGCCGGGAATCCATAAAAATATTTTAATCACGTTGTTGCGATTAAACAAATGTCTATAACATTTCAAATGACATATGAAAGGTTTATTTGACACATTATTTTTTATAAAAACAAGATTAAAAATGGCGAGTTTAAATCCGAAAGGTTGCGACAGATTTTAAAGTGTCATTCTTCTTACTTTATGCCTAGGGTAGCGGTTTCCAACCTCTACACATTTAAAAAAATCTTTCATTTTTTAATTGATTTAGTAATACGGACACGTTATATTTAACATCGCGAGAAAAAAAAGCTGTAAACTAATATTTACAGAATATTAACAATATTTTGCTACGTTAAGATATGATTTTTTATTTATTTGCAGATATTATTGAATTAAAATTATATTTTACTTGACGACGCCCCTGGAAGGCGCGCCAGGTTGAAATTCGCTGGGTTGAAGGGAAGTTAGACAATAAAAAAGGAAAATAGGACAATTTTCTTATACAGATATTATGCTCTCATGTAAAGAAAAAATAAAGCATGTCTGTTTTATAATAATGAGAAAAATTACAACTCGATGAGGAACTAATTTAAATATATTGATAACTGACGCACAAAAACATTGGGAAAAAGTTAAAATTAGAATTCTTGAAAGAAAGCGACTATTGGATTGATAGTCTAACCGATAAACATATTTCCGTTGAACGCGATGATTTATTGGCTTGTTAATGAAGCCTGAAGCCTGAATTTGAGTTTTAAATCTATATCTTAGCCTAAAGATGTTTAAAATTATGTCTAGAGAATTAATAACATGTCACGACATATCTGAAGTCTGGCGGACGTCACTTTGACATTTCCTAAATAGCTATTATAAAGGGGATATGTGTAGCTGTCCAAATATAGACATTTTAACTTTCCGTTGCGGCGGGCTTTTGCTCTCAGAAGGTTGATGGTGAAGTACTCACCAACGTCTTGCAGTTGGTACTTCAGACCTATTTAAAACCCTACCAACGCAGATTTATAAATGACTCGATCAGCATTTCCCATGTGTACTTTATTAATATTTACTTAGCATGAAGAAATTTTGGATTTGAACTATGACTTAGACAAATTTATACCGATATTTTTTTAAATATTGTAAAACCTTCATTCAAATCTAAAATCCTTCTGGCCTTTAAAGCTTTCAAAAACATTTATTCTTCATATTTTAGCTTCTAGTCTTGAATAAAAATTGTAAGAGTGTGTCTAAAAACGATATCACATAATTATAGCCATTTTCGAACACCCTCGTCGCCCCTTCAAATTTTGCCATAAATCTTTTAAAACACATGAGTAAATGACGTCACATCCATCTTAATGCCATATTTTTTCGACATAAAAATAGATCGATTTTACTCTAAAAGTTAGTTTTGTATTATTTTGAGTTTACGACGTAATTTTTCTTATCACCGTTGCTCCATTCAAAAAACTTTGTATAAACTCTTTCTCACCCTTGTCCATTAGAGTGCCACGTCATTTTATATGGACAGCCAAATTGTTAAAAAAATCATTTTAGGAGTTAAAATAATTCCCTGGTTGAATATTAAGATTCTCAAATTATTGTTGTCTAGAAGTACAAGAACAATTTACCAACAGAAGTTCGAAAATATCAAGTTACCCGGCCAATGTTGCCGAAAAACCCTCGGTGACGAATCGTAGTCATTTTGCCAACCCCACACAATAAGCGTTGACGAAGAATACTTATTCTGGAATGACGTCATGAATTTATTTTTACGACGAAAATTTGGCACCGAATGCATCCATAATGCGACCGACTGAACCAAATAAATTTACGCCCCTGATATTCTGGAACAAAGAATATATTTATGTGTACCGTCGTCCTGTTCATCATATTCTCAATGTGGCGCCAAATATGTTTTTATCATTCAAAAAACAATTATGTTGATATTGAGCATAGCATTAACATTTATATATATTCAAATGAGCATTACCATATTTTATGGCAACAAAATCTGATCAGAGCAACCAAAAATTGCGCTATTGCAACACTTCCGGTATACATTTCAAAGCGCTTAACCCTGCTGCATTAAGAGTTTACAGCCAGTTTAACGAGTTTTACATCTTTAGCTGATATTCTGTAAATACAGAGTAATAATTATATTTTATCGACAGAATTTTGTAAAGTATACGTAATTAAAACGAAGACGTGCATCAGAATCTTTGATGACAAAATGAACACTATGTAAAACATTTTATGAAACACGCAAACAAAAACTTAGTAAATAGAAATATGAGGCAAAATAATTTTACTTAAGTTTCATTTTTATAAACATTGGTGCATTGGTAAATTGGAATTACCTGAAGCCAGTCTCTAAATAATTATAAAATAGTTACAACATATTCGAAGTAACCATTAAAAATACGCGGAATAAGTAATCGATTGAATAAGATTACTATAGTTTGATTGGTTCGATTCCGCAATGCATGCAGTGCTGCAACGGTGCAAGTCAATTCTTTAACAATAAAAATAAACTGTATCGCGTCATATAATAATAAAAAAAAACAAATAAAATCGTTTCTCACAATAAAAGCGATTAAAGAACCGCAAATAAATACCAATCAATTGCAGCTAATTACAGAGTCAATAATCGAATGAACGCAACGGCTGATTTGCGAAAGATCGACGAACTCTGCGAAACTACAATGTAAACCACAGATCAGTGATGGGTAACCTACAATTTAATATACAATATGACATGCAACGTTTTATTATTTAGTTTTTAATAATCTACGTGAAACTGCAATGAAATTACAATAGTGATATATACGCTCTCAAAAATATTTAACAAAGCATGAATGACAACGTTTGAAGATGGCTCGTCAATATTTCTTTTATGTCTGGGAAAACGTTTTGACTTCGGGGATACACAACAAATTCTAAATCAAAAAAGGGTCGCATGTGAAAAATACTTTTTAGATATTTTTTTTATTATTATGAAAGCGTAATCTTTGGAAAAGCAATAATTTAATGAGATGAATGAGCCACATTAAAAGATATCGAACTGTACCTTTTCCAGATCTGATTGTCACTTGTAAGGTGTTAACTGTCACTTCTTGATGGAAAGGCATGATATTTTAAATAATAAAAACACATTTTTAGTACTTATTTCCACAATATGTTTTTTGATCAGGCGCGGTTTCGCTCTTCGCGAGCATTATCAACTAATCAACATCTGATGAACATTATCATCAGTTGATAATGCTCGCGATGAGCGAAACCGGTCCTGATCAAAAAATATATTGTAGAAATAAGTACTAAAAAATGTGTTTTTATTGTTTAAAAAAGATCTGATTGTGTTGATAGAACTGACAATCTTTGATGGCAAGACATTTTATATAAAAAAAACTACTTCAGACTTTTTATAAAATGGTGTGGATCTGTTTAATAGTTGATAATTAGAAATGTATTTCTTTATAGAAGTATAGTTGAAAAGTTTATGGGTACAATTTTTTGTTGTAAAGAAACAGTGAAAAGAGCAAGTGTTACTCTTTAGACATGAAAGTCTATTTGGGAATACGTTTCAGTTATTAAGTAAATGAAGGAAATTGTTTTCTTTATTCTTAAGTTAAGCGCTTGCATTTTTATAGCATTCAAATGCCACCGAAAATCATCCAACTTCCTGCTTAATTATACGTGCACCGTAGGTTAGCGACAGCCGTCGTAGACCTCGACTGATTGCGAGATGAGCTTGAATTTTACTGCGCGAATAAATTAGCGTTTCAATAACTTTTCTGTATGGAACCGATTGCACCGGGTAAATTTTTCCCATTGTTCGAGAAGTTATAAATTTTTGCATCTATTTTATTTTTATTAAACATATTTTTTAAACACCTGAAGCAATGATCACGTATGGCGATGCTTTCCATCCACTGGTCCATAAGCCGGGGTCGTTCCATGTAAAAATTATCAGTCCTTAACGCTTATTATTCGTGTTTATGTTATATGATGATGAGATTGGCGACGGACCGACCTTGACATAAAAACAGCAAATGTTACAAAGTATTTTTTTCAAGAGGGTGAATGGTAAACTTATAACTAAAAGTTAACTTAACATCTTGGTTATCAAACATTTTTACTGATTTGAAAACGAGGCATCATATAGTAGCCATAAATGCATTATACGAGTAAACGATTTTTTATATAACACGGTGAAAAAAATAGCTATGTATTTTAGTTCTAGAAAATTATTTTTTTAAATATAGTCGATAGCTATTTCGGCTCACGCCATCGTCAGGACTATGCTTAAACTAACATTTGCGTATCTATATATAGCTGTGTAGAAAAGGTACACAATACATCTTCTCTCCTGTTTTAACGACCTAGCTTGTTTCTTGCTCGCAATAAAGCTAAAATTTGTAAATGAAATTATAATGGAGTTCTACCAAGTGAATGCCAATTCAATCAATAAATTTTTGATATATTTATACCGGTTAGATAGATGTAAAAAAATACTATGAAATTTGCTGTTTTTAGACAATCTTTGGATAACTGTCGATTTTATTACAAAATGGAAAGATAAAAAAGCAAAAAGTACTAATTTAATAATTTAATTTACCAAGAAAATTGCTTTTATATTATTTTCAAGCATACCACTTCAATACGTACCTTCCGTCAAACCATATAGTGTTGTTTATATTATATAAATTCTGTGAATTGATTTTAACAATTTGTACAATTATTCTGATAAATTTTCGTCACTTTCTTTCACTTCATTCTTTGGCCTCGTCATTTGAAATATATGGCTATCACAATTCATTTAATTGAATGTATCCCCCAGCTCAACGAAACTGATATGTTTGCAAAGTAGTTATCTTGTCTGAGACTGTTTGTTTTTTGCCTAAGGATGCCATGTATAAGCAAATACGTCAAATATATCATTTGTATTGAGAAGTGTCATAAGAGAATCATAACGATGCAAGTCAATTGAATGGAGCTCAATTTAATACACAAGTTATATTGATTTATTTTTGTTATAAGATATTCAATATAGATTTTTATTTTTAACATTAAATGAATGAAGAGAAAGTGTTGTCACTTTCTGTAATTTTGCCACGATATGAAATGACTTGACGTCATGATAAGGACCTGTATCATGCCTCTAACTCTAGTCTTTCATTTGTTTTAAATATTCATTTCATATTTTATCTGATGAGTCTATTAGGTAAACATCATACTATATTGATATTATTTTAAAAGCTGCAAAAAATATAATTATAAACAAAAAATGGCAATGTAAAATTCAGAAGCTTCCTAAAGAAATATATAAATGGCCTGTTTACCCGAACGATATTAATCAGCGATTTATTACTACGGCAGTATGATGATTGATACAAAAGTCTACTTATGAATAATATGAAACGTTTTTCTTTGAACATTGACAGAGGACCGCAAGCTCGCAAGGCCGAAATGCGAACGAGGTCTGCAATATGATCAATACCACACCATCCCGATAGAAGAGATATTCCCGATTTTTTAATAATTTTATTGTGCAAATATTAAAATAAAATATAAATTCTAATTTGAACAATCATCAAAAATTTTAATAAATTATCAACGATATAAATGAAACTATTCTACATTTTGCATAGCTTTTATTTTATATATAAATCATACATCCCTTAATAGTCATAGTAATTCTCAATGTGAGCCGGTCTTATCTCAACAAAGAACCGCATTTACTCATCGTTGGCTTATTCGATATCACACTCGTGTCTCTAAGAAAAGAATAATACCATACAAACAATCACCAATGCTTTATGAATATGACTCGGACAAAAAAAGGAATGACGCGCATGATAGCAAAAAATAGTTGATTTTAGTAAGAAAACATCGATACTAATGTTATAATAAATGAGTAGTAAAACACAATCCAGTATTTTACAGTAAGAATTGTAATAGAACCGTTTCATATGAAATAAGCATTTTGATTTATTTTTATAAATAAAATGAAATATTCGTATGGTAATTATAATATACTCATAAATTTAACTAAACATATGTTTTGAGGCAATCTTCCACGGCCAGCAGCATTAAAACTACCTTACAATGTTTATATGTAAGATATAGTAAGTTTTGAGCAAAACTGTTATATTTGGAGAAGTTGATGTTGCTATTGATCTATTTTCGATATCAACACAACCTAGGTACACTCGAAAAGACGCGAAACGGCTGTATATTATTAACAAACTATTAAAAAGATCGAGAGATTTTTTATAATCTAACTTAGTATTTCAAATATAATAAAATAACATAAAATATGTCATATGCTATTATTATTGTTAACTATAAAACACTATGCGGTCAAAATTCTTGGAAACGATAATTGGCGCTTGCGACTCTTTGGTAGTAATGAAAAACACACATTTTTAACCTTTTAGGAGAGCCTTTAACGAAGAGGCGGTATGCTAACTTTTGTTAACAGTTTCACTCATTAATCACACATACTGGCGACAGTTAATAATTTGTATTTTGGTAAGTGAGAAGAAATATAGTACATTTGCATTAGATTTTTCGATTGGTTGGAATAATACATTAGCCTTCAGGCTCTCGGAAATCAATAACCTCGATCAGCAGTGAAAGATGTCTAGGATCTATCCTTGACAAGTAATGGATTATTGAATGAACGTTTCATTGGAGGGGAGCTCAGGACTAATTTATATTTTTTCTATTAGTATTGCATTGTTGGGTTTTTATTTATTCTTATTGGTGTCTTCAAATGACAAACAAGAAACCGCCCGAAGAATATGGAAATTATGGTATAAACTGATGAAGATTTCAATAATCCCTAAACGTATAACATGTAAGTAAATACGAACGTTAAAAAAATAACGATAAAATTACTACAATATCGCGGAAAACTTCTCACGCTGAATTTTTTGGACTATGGAATAATAATTAAAAGGGAAATTCAATTACAGTTTTCGCAAAAGGTATTTCAAAGTAAATTAATTTTATGCAAATACTGCAATGAAAATTCTTTGAAACGCTGGCTTTGAAAAGAATTTAAATAAAGTTTTAAAAACGAAATTGGCAATTTTAGCACCGTCCGAAAGTTAACTATTGCTTATCAATTTTTTTTTTATAAATAAAATGAACCTTAATATCATATTGTCGGTCGGACGAGAGGAATATTAAATCGGCCGGCCATATCGAAAGAGTCAAATTGTCTCGATACAATAATTCGCCAAGTCAAACTTTAAAACGAAATAAACCGGTTTTCTTGGATGTTATTTATTACGTTCTATCATCCTATCTAGTAATAAATAATGGACACAGCCAAAATTCGCGTCTACTAAAAAGTATCGACGTGCACCGTGTGGAATTTAGATGGTTTAACAAAAGCCAAGAAATTTGCAGTGGACGCACCCATATTCAGTGTTAATCTGCATTAAGCGAAACGTGAGTAAAATATTAGTTCATAAATTACTTCGAAAACCGTTTTCTAGACATTTTACTCTACAATTATTTTATGTTTAAATTAAGCAAATACATTACAAATAAGGGGAGAATGCGATAGAAAAAAATTGAAACTGGTTAAAATAATGTTAAAATCAAAATGGGTTAATAATTTGTGGGCATCTATCGAAAGACAAAATCATCACTATTATAGTAAACAGTCGTTTGATGCGCACTATGTACTCTCAAAGAATAGTGTATTTATGTGTCTTTTTTTGATAGATTGAAAAAAAATCTAAGTCAATTAAATTGTGCTTCGAAAACGACGTTTAAAAATTATGACGATTTCCTCTTTATAAAAGATATTTTTCAGACTAAGATATAAAATATATAATTATTGAAATATATCAAAACAAAGCGACAAAAAAGATTAATTATTAGTCTGCATTATATATTATATAACTCAGGAGCGGCAGATACTAGTGCAATATGATTAATTATACGTTTGATACATTTTAGAACAATTTGAATTTGGTTTAAGGAAGCTACTTTCCTTGAGAACATCACCGTCGATGCCAGATGGTAATTTTCACTTTTGAAATGACTGAAAAACTGCAAATGTCATTATTTCAAAGCGGATGTATTTATTATTTTCAAGAGAAGCTATAAAAAGTCGTTAGTTGGAGTTTTGTGGGCACCGTATTTCGTAGCGTAATGGATACAAAGCGCCCAACATTTTTAGCGCTTATTTTATCTCCGTTAATTAATCTTTCTGAGTTTGGGGATCTGATTAATTAAACACTGGCCGCAATTATATGAATTAATTATTATCGCTTGGGTACTATATTTATCAGTAGCAACCCAATGATCGTGAATGAAATATATTGAAAAGAATTGGACGCTCATATCCAATATTTTTCTGTAATACAACAACCGGCTTGGCTTTCTTTAGTTATCAAACATTTTCAACAGATGATTTCTTAAATTAAGTGACATTTCTCCACTGTTTCTATAAAGAATTTCATATTATGTTTATGCCTTTACACCAAGAATTAATATTTAATTTGATCACAGATGGATTTGGGAATCGCGTGTATGATGTCTCCGCAAATGACTCTTAAGCAATAAAACTGAAATACCTTAAGAAAAATGTTAAAATAATTGTTTATAGTATTAAATAATTGTATCAATTAAAAGTGAATTATACTTCTATCCAAAGATAAGTTCATATTACATAACATATATGTGAGTAGTATATATTATATTTTTCTTTAAAATAATTGCACAAATATCACATTTACTATTTTTTTATTAGTGGAATGATTCCAGTCTTCATTGTTTTTAATAAATAAATAAATATAAGTTGTTCATCACTACATTCCAACTTATTAATCAACCTCTGAAAAATTAGTTGAGCGAATAACTTAAAGCCATATGAAGTCTTTCCTAAGCTCGACTTATATTCGGAGCTATTTTCGAATATCGATAATTTTTTAGAACTGTTTTGTATATCATAATTCAAAACAACAAATGTATACTAAGCAACAAAAACCACTGCAAAAAAACGTAAACTTAATTTTAAAAAAATGTTATTGAAATAAATGTGAAGTGTGAATGTTGCTTTATTCAATAAGCGACAAAAGGTAATAAAACTGTGTGAACTGACACATTCCTAGAATTGACGGACTTTAAATTTGGATTTAGCAATGTGTGTGTCAAAAAATCAGTCAACATCAAACGCAAAATATTTTGAGGTAGCATGGAAAGCATTAATTATAAACGTTAATTAAGATCTCTACCACTAACTTATCAAAAGGGACTAACAAAATAGCATTATTTGTTCATGTTGAGATAAAATGTATTTATTTTTTTTCGATAATTTAATCACACACGATTCGTTGATACATTCCTTTATTGATTATTCCCAATTCTGGGACTACGAATTTTATCTTATCGAGTATTAGCGGACTTCTTACACAGACGCTTTCATGACAAAGTTACACACTATTGTTTTAAAGCATACATACCACACTATCACACGTGAAAGAGCGTGTGTAATAGCCGCTTTTATCTAGTATAGAATAAATCCATTGAAAATGATATTACTATGGTCAACTGCCAACCAAGGCAATGCCAGTAATATTGTCGAATAGCTTCTGTAAGCCAGAAACATTGCCTGCTCAACAACAAAATAATTACACATTTCAATATGATCGGAGCAATCAGCACCGCAGGTCCATCAATAGGCGTTTGTGGCTGGAGAAAAAAATCTGGTCAAATGGTAGCGAACATAAAGGTCATGGGGTTTAAGTCCCGCCTGGGGAGGTCGACGAACCCTCCGAAATCTCTTAGCGGACCTCACCCACACGAAAACACTGCACACAATTCATTCAATACACACACTCACACTAACACTTACACAACACTTCTGTAGTTGCCATATTGGCGTACTGAAAAGTTATTTTCGGCGGAGGGAGTAAAAAAAATGCCTATTTCAATGAAAAAAACTAATAATACTCGCGATTAACTTTTTAAAGAATTATCATAAAATTTCAAACTGTTAAGTGTTCTTATTAGGTATGTTATTATTAAAACTGGTTATTTGGTCCGACAGCTGAGTTGAAAAGCTCAAGAACAGCGTTTTCCAAACAATGCGCTATTTTAAAGAAGCGGCATTAGAAACGAATTAGGGGCGTTGAGTGTAGAAGCAAAACGGAATATCACGAAACCTAACTTTGCATTAGCAAGAATACATGTATTTTATTCTCAGTATTAATATTCAGATACTACAAACTTACAACAAACATGATAAATATCTATCACGTCAACGGTTATGAAGAGATCGACCCTCTTAGTATCATCTTTCAAGCTATAGGGTTCCAGCGTCCTGGAAGATCATCAAATACTTCAGCGAAACTAAAAAATGTTATCGAATAATTCGATTAAGCGTTGTGATTAATGAGCGACTGGAAACCTTGAAGGCGCCGCATGGCAGCCAGCTGTTCCTTACAATGAGAAACAAATATGGAACAGAAATTTTATTGTATCCTATCGCACAGCTGTGAAACGGTTCATAAAATAAGTAGTGTCCTTGATAGAATTCAATTGGAAAAAAATTGGAACCACCGAAATAAATTATTTTTATAGCAAAACTGATACGAAAAAAAAAGAAGTGCTAGTTGCTATCTTATTATCGATTGATCAGCAATTCCGGGCTTTCGTCTACTCGAGTGCAGGGTTACAGATTCTTAGATTCAAATTTATTTTTTAATTATATGAAGTCTCCCCCTGACCTTAGGCACGCCAATGGGCTGATTTAAATAATATCCCTAGCTGCTTACACCTCTTATAGTATTGCTGGCGCGCTTTGCTCTTGAAAATGCATCCGCGACGACATAGATAATAAACATCCGGCCCAATTCGAGATCATATCTTTAAATGTGCGACTTTTAATGGGAAATATGAAATATTTGAAGACAAGAAATCAGACAATCAAAAGATATCCAGCGGCACTTATATAAGTGTAAATATCAAGATCACGGCCGCTCGATATCTGTTACTATCAATATATGACATTTGTTAAAAAACTTGGCAATTTAAAACACATAATTGAGTGAATTTAATATCCATCTTAGACTTTAGCGATCAAGATCGATATAATCAAATTAGTTTTTAGATATTGTAATCTTTTTGACGAAATTGATTTTTTAAAGAATATATTTTGACAAAGCACAAAATTCAATGTTACTAAAAATCATAATTAGAAATAAAAAATTGTATTTTAAAATTTTAATCTTGTTTCATTCTCATGCATACGAATTCGTTTTTCACTTTCAATGTATCGCATATCGACTCTATGATCGATCGTCCTGGCGCACAAATGTGTCTTGATCAGTGGTTCTTATGTCCGCCCACCAACAGTTTTATAGTAAATATTGAATCGATTCAACATAAAGAATTAACAACAAGTGCTTTATTAATTTTGTTGATTTTACCTACAACTGTATATTGTGAAAGATTATTCAGTGTAATGCAATATATTATATATAAAAAATAAATATCGAAACTATTTTTATCACATTTGGTGCGGCCACGAGAAATTTCCATAGGACAGCTGATATTTATAATGAGGCCACAGTGAAATTTCACGTGAAAACCACTGGTCTAGATTCAAGTTTTAGTAACGTTAATATCAAACATATATATAGTGATAAAAAAACAAAACACTGTCGCCATGCTTATTACATATTTAAAGAACCGCCTTTACCTATTACATGGCGTTTATTTGTTTGAAAGCATCTGCCTGTTACTTACGGATCTATAAGAGACGCAGACGTCCGAATGTCACAACAAGAAACGAACAAAATAATATACATTATTATAAAGCTCTGTGTTTGTCAAGTTACGCGTACTACCATCCTACACATCTAAATCATGATCATCATCAACGCCATCACGATAACTGGTCGCCATTCATTCTGATCCATCCGGGAATGCGGTCTGCATTCTGTTTACTATTTATAAATGACGGCGCGCGCCCCCGCGTTGTTTTTCAAAACGGGAATAAGTTACAAATTATATAGACACTAAACAAATGCATTCGTTTGTTTATTTGACGTCGATACTTAGCTGTACATATTATATATCATACAAAGGACCCTCTGCAGCAGGGACAGCCAGAGATTTGACCGAGCCCTGTACGACCAAATTATGGTCGATGATAATACCTCGTTTATAAGAATATTGGAATCGATATGTTTTACAGGCCACATGCGACCCCACAAGATTCTCGGCATCCGCTTTGAAACAATTTTACAATTTATTGTTTACTGCTTGTTTCATTATCAAAGTCATACTTATTATTAAAAGAACATTAATTTGTACATATTTTTAAATTATTAAAATGGATAAGGTATAATTTCCTATGCTATTACCTACATAACGAAGCAAAGTGGTCAGAAACCTTTTAAAGACTGGTTAAAAAAAGTGTTAATTTTATTTGAATACTGGATAAAAGTTTAAGACATTAAAAAAAATATGTTGTCAAAATTAAATTAACATTAATCTAATACATAAGTAAAAAAAATTGTGATTCAGTTACTTACTTACAAGTGATAAAAATCATTACTAATTTTTCATATACAGATATTCTCGGTAAATATCATATTTTTGGCGGTTAACTCAAAATGTTATCTTGTAGTTGGTAACTCAATTATTAGCATATAAGCAAGCAATTCTAGAAAGAAAAAGGTAGGTATGGCTGTTAAAAAATACTGCTTGTATTATATTATGTTGTTTTACGTTTTATTTATAATAAAAAATCCCTACAATAAGATAAAAGACTTTACAAAGATATTTATACTTTTAAGAAGTATAGAATTACAAACAAAAATAAAAAAATCAAATTTTAATAATGATATCTACTTAACATACCACTAATTGAAATAAAATCAGAGCAGAAAATGTTAAGAGGTTATCTAATATTCCATATCCTTCTATTGGTAAGATTGTCTATGCTTAAAAGAAGAACATCAGGAAATTTGAAAAAGTTTCCATCTAAGTAACGCAATCTTTGGAGACTGCAAAAAAATAATTAGATAAAGAATAAAATAAGAAAGGTTCCATGATTTCTGTTTTTCCAAGACATTTTGTTAAGATAAAAGTTTGCAGTGTCTATCTATAGTAGCTGCCATCATTCATTAATTTGAAAACAGCCAATATATTATAAATAATAATTATAGCATTGTCAGCATCGCCGGATATATTGTACATCATAAATATACGACAAGTAAAGTTACCCGTTAATTTAGCGTGGTAAAGTGTATGCCTTTACAAAAATTATGCATAACCGTGCGAATTCCCAAACTGACATATATGCATACCGCAATACGAGTGCAAATTTTGTGTCGTCAGATGTTTTGTTGGAAATAAATTAAAACTTTATTGTTTCTAGCGGCTATATTTGCTACTCGAGACGTTCTCAGAGGTCTTTGACTCTTGTATCTTTTTTTCTTCACACAAAACGGATTTCGGGCTTGTCAGTTATGATAACAAATAATTCCCATATATGAAATTTAGAATGAGTTAAACATTTTTTTATTGTAATAATAATGATAATAAAACATTGTAAATCGAATTGTTTTTGAGGCAATTCGCTTTACAAAGTTTCTGTGCATTTTATGTATCCTTTGAGAATCTGAAAAATCCCACGATGAAAAAAAAATCTTTGTCTTTTGAGTTTCGACGTATAATTATTTGATGATAGTTATGGAAGGGAAAAATATCCCCTACGAATAATAGATAAAAAAAAAACGTCCACATTGTCAAAGTTTAATCACACAATCGATATTTATTTGTTTTTAATATGAATACTTGCTTTGTAATTCAAATGTTTTATATTCCATCAGAAATAACGAAGCTTGTATATTATAAAGATATTATGAAATCTAAATTTTCTGAGTAATTATTTAATTTATTTGCATATACTTCATCCGCTTTTACTTACTGTAAATCGTTATTTACACAGGTGTTTCCGTTTTATGTACATAATTGAATTCAGAATAGCATAATGTGTATAATATAATACAAAGATTGGTATGCTAAAACCAAAAGCATATTTTAAGACATGTAACAGTTAATTTTACACCATAACACAGTTATTGGTGTAAAATGACGTGAGTTATCTTGGCGAAAAAAATACAGTTTCTCGAATCTCACTATTACCTTGCCATTCCTATGGATCTGTTTAAAACCATCCAATAATTAATTTTCGGTAAAGCACACCTTTACCCATTTACATAATTCGGTCCAGGAACTTTTGCGATATTCCAGGATGCGTCCGACTGTTAATAATCATTTAAGATAAAGACTTTAGAGGAAATAAAAAATAAACTAGCACAATAAATAAGTGTGTCATATCATATATATTATTTATGTGAAAAATTCTTTCCAAACGTTAATCACCTAGAGAGACTATTGAGAAGCATAATAACACCTTTTAGCCTGATTTTAATGTAATGATATTGTCAAAAACAATGTTTGTTATGCAACATCTAAAAAATTAAACATATTGTCATTAAAAATTACTAGATATTTTTTCAATGAATTGTAACCAAAAAACGGTTGCCATTAAAAATAGCTATCATCGATTCAGTTAGTTTCTGAAAAAATATTTTTGGATGTTTTAAAGAAGTAGCACATATTTTTAAAAAATATGTGCTACTTTTTTATATTTTTGATAAAATATAACGCCTTTTCACCAATAACTGACAGCATCTTTAAAAACTCCAAAAATATTTTTTCAGAAACTAACTGAATCGATGATAGCTATTTTTAATGGCAACCGTTTTTTGGTTACAATTCATTGAAAAAATATCTAGTAATTTTTAATGACAATATGTTTAATTTTTTAGATGTTGCATAATGACCAGGACTATATTGTATGTTGATAATACCATCAATAAGTGAACCCGGTCCATGAAATTATATTTCAAACGTAAAAATATTTTTGTTTATAAAATGTATGATACTTTGTATTTTTTTTCTTTTTTCTTATTAAAATCGTTCAGTCATTAATATTTAGTGTTTATTCATACTACAATGTAATTTCATTCCAAAATGCCGCACATATTTTAAACAAATGCGGCAGATTTTAAATTGGTAACATTTCTCTAAAACAATAGCAACTAGAGTTAAGCATATAGAAGAAATATACATGAAAGTGGTCGTAAGTAGTAATGTATGATTCAATAAAAAATCGATGATTGGGAAAGTTTTATATATATACACAAATTGTTTTTATTGTAACAACAGACACATAACCGTGAAATTGCGTATTCACGCGATGATGTAGGAATAATAATAGAAAACGTATGAATGTAATCACTATTTAACAAGTTAGATTTACAATACAAACGACATTGGATCATAGAAATACATCTATTGGACAACGATACAGCCAATAAAAACATGATTTAAAACAGTATGATAGTTTTCCATTATTAAATTTAAATATTTGAATCAGTTGTGAGTTAACCTGTCGAAAATTAGGACCCTTCTGAAATAGCAACCAAGGCAATTTTACGCCGTATCTGAATATTTCGAATATACTTTCCATTTTTAAAAAAAGGTCCGACTGAAATTAGTCGATACTCTATATTTCGAATACAGCATTATAAATAATGGTTGGGAGGACAAAAACTGCCAAGGAATCAATAAATTTATTAAAAAAATGAATACAAGAAAGTGTCCAATTAGTGGTTTCGAATCGTTAACCGCACTTAGAAGTGGGACGAAAAGCTCATGAGCGATTTCACTCGCATATGGGACCAATAAATATAATATGAACGTAAAAGCTAACGTATCTCACGCAATTTTAAAGTTTAAAATTATAAATAATACATCGACATACGATTAATAAATTAGATATTGTGTCTGCTATGAGTAATATTAAGAATGGAGATTTTACCTACTCTCCCAAAAAAATGGAACTTATATTTGAATAATGTATATATGAACAAAAATTTGCGGCGAAATGGTCGTCACGGTCGCGATTCCACTAATTGTACGACCGGTACAACGAATATCTAGTTACTTAGATCAAAAGAAGTATACATATGAAGCTAATTACCATAATGTATATAAGATTTTATTATTTTGTATAAAGAATATAGCAAATGGTCCAAAAATGTTTTCATTTTTGGGTCTCTATCGACCGTGTGTGCGGCATAGCGTTACATGAAAAAATAGTATCTAAATAGCAATCACTAACTTCCAAACATTCATTATTTACTCATGAATGTATATTTCTAAAGAAGTCGGACATTTTCCTTTTTTCAAATAACAGTTCTATCTTTCGAATTAAAAAAACAAAAACCATACTATGAGATTACTTCAGGATAAATACTAAAATTTGTGAGTTTGAATTTCTTTTTAACGAAAGAAAGTTATGATGACAGGAGATTGCGGTTATTTCATAAAAAAAGGTAAAAACCAGTTATTTCATATTGTAGAGTATGCGTGGGCACAAGTCCAAAAAATATCTCGTTTCTTATTTTTTTGCAAGACATCTAACTGGTGGGCTTTCAAAAAAATATATATGGTCATTTATTTTCTACGGATTGTTGTTAATACCTTTTATTTATATAATTATGATCATTTTAGATTTAAGAATAGAACAAGAGCTAATGACCTATATATTAGACAAAAGAGTACACAATAAAATTTTATGCTTCGCGGGGAACACGTACAAACGGCCGTCTGCTGTGTATGTGCAGCCAAGCGATAGTGCAATTAGGGGATTTGCTGCAAATATTTTAAGCCAGTGCGTAATTTGGAGTAGTTTAATTGGGGGTTGCACTGTATTTTGCAAAGAAAATACATCATACCGATGATGCGGATACCAATATAAAGCATTTAGCTCGTTTTAATAAGTATTAAAAATTGTAAGCTCTGCCCCGTAGATGAAGGAATAATGCTTTAGAAAATTATATATTATGGGAAATATATGTAAATTATTTTGCAGTATATCTTCAAAATCACTGAAATCATCCTATTCGTGAGACAAAAGCAATGAATGCAATTTTTGTTAATTGCATATTTTGCGATGGTGATAGTCAGTTAGATATATATCAAGAGTTTATTGTAAATAGTTTATTAATATGTTTCACATTTTCAGCAAAGCATTGAATCCGCCAGACGACGCAGAATACTATTGCGTAACGAAACAGCCGACAATCGATAACCGCCAAAATCAACGCTTCGTCAACCCTATGCGCCAAGTCCAAAGCGCGGTGTTCTCACAACCAAATTAGTTGCACAACGCAGACTACTACCGGAAAAAATGAAAACCCATACAAACAAGCATTCTAGTGTCAGCTACATAATATAATACCAACTAAACCTGTGTAAGTATTACACGAATTCATATACTGTTCAAAGTGGTGCGAGGAAAAAGTTTTTAATCTCATGTTCAATGTACTCTAATACTTAATAATTTTTGGAGTTCGTCAATTAGTGTGTATTTTGACACAGAGTTTACAATATATTTTTCTAATCATTATGCTGACACGAAACGCATACGGTTCATCAAATTTTAATCATATATCACTTATCTACGCGTTGATATTTTGAGATTACCAAAAAGCATTAAGGACTATAATCGATTTGTTAGGTTTTTACAAATTTGGCTGGTGAAAAATTCCTGGTATATCTAAACTCTGTTTGATAATACAAAAGTATTGACTGATCAGAACAGATCTGCATTCGCCGACACGGTGTATTATTTGAGAGTATTCTTCGCATTCGGAAATTTTGTTTTTCCTAATCTTGTTAACAGTTTATAAAGTTATTTCGCGAATACATATTGACAATTGGATATGATATTATGGTTTCATATTCTTTTCCGACATTTATCACCGAATGCATTAATTGAATAATAATTTTGAGCAATAGAGTTAAAATAGATTTTTGTGACTCAAGTAGTGTTCATGTCGCGCATCATTAATTATCTTCTAGCAAGGACCTCGTTAGTTTTTATTAAAAATAATCTAATTTAAATAAATTGGCAAACCTACGCATTTATAAATATACTTATGATTCACCAATAAACACGATTAGACGTCAATGAATGATTTGATTTATAAATTGAATATTCGGATCAAGTTTTATATTTCGATATTCCAATATTTTATGGATTGTTATAATTGAAACCTTACCACTAAGCAGCTAACTGTTTTATAGTGTTAAAAGTTCCACTCTAGTTATCATATAGGTCTGAATCATATCCTTAATAAGTATAAATCGAATATAGACTTTTCAATTTGATACTCGACATGAGAGGTTTTGATGTCTTTTGTCCTCGAATTGATCTAACGTAACTTCTCAAGACAAATTTCTTATTTGAGTATATCTCGTGATAAAAAAAAACATCTGGCTTCTAAGTGTAGTGTCAAATAATATATATGTTTTATGATATGTAACTAAATGCAGAAGCGAATGAAAAATTCTCATCTGATCATTAAAATTTCAAAAATATCTAGTTCCTTGGCTATTGATTGGTATATGTAATCATTCAAACTACTGTATCGAATACAACTATCCGAGTTATTGTGAGCTACCCACATATGACAAATATAGGAGAGTCAGCAGTAAAAGCAGCTTTATTGTCCAAGAGCGAAGAACAGTAGATAAGAGTACAATTTTATTCGGAGTATCCAGCAGTAATTGATCGTTAATACAGGTATTTCGACCGCAACCAACATATTAATGTCCGTAACTATTGATTATTTTTATTTATGACTTACGGTGAAGAATTATATTCAGTGCGGTGTTTTTACCCCCCTTCACCTCCCAGTGCAATCGCATCAATACAAACACATAAATATAAAAAAAAAGTATTAAATTCACCATATTCTACAGTTTTCCTTGACGAGATACATTCCAGAACTTTGTTAGTAAGTCGAGTTTCATACGCCATATACATAAAAATAAAGCATGCATGTATATGTCTTTTTATAACTAAATCTTTAGTTATATTTAAGTTCTTTAGTCTCAGTCATCAATAGAAGAAGCAATAGAAACATTTTTTTTATATTAGATATATGTCGAGTTTGCTTTTTTCCTACATACTTTCCGTAACAAATAAGGCTTTCTCGAATACAGCGGTCAACATTTACGAACTTTTCATTATCTGATTTTTTGTATCTTTTTGTATTCCTTTGTAAAATTGGTGCTAGACTGCATCCAGATATTTAAAAAGACTTTGTAGATTACAATATTTGGATAAATTCCAGTTATATGTTAAAAACGTTTTTCCACACTCCAATCATGTACGGTGATGTGACCTCTTGCCATCCTTTCATATAGTTTAAATTCAACGAATAACATATTAGCACAGCAATGAAGTCGCATCCGCATAATGTAATGTAAAGTAAAAAAACTTATGTTTTGGTCATAAGTGTGAATTATCGTAAGCTGAACCGTCGTCGATGACTACATGTGCAGTCGGGGTTTGTTTTCGTCAAATTATTATTTTGACAGCACACTAGGAAAGCCCATGACAATACCTTCGCTTAAAAAACAGCGCCTGCTCGTTCTCAACCAGCAAGAGCATAATATGGATTATAGGAAGTTTGGGATCTTTAAATGAGAAAATAATTCAGGCTTTACCACAACTTCATATTGTAAAAAGAGTTTTATAAGAGCTAAAAAATGAATTTGGAACCCATTTTGTACAACTTATAATTATAATTTTGAAAGGTACTGAAACTTTCGAATACCCGAATATATTTTCATCACCAACCGCTCCGCTTAGTGGCAATAAACAATACAATACCAATGCACATAAGGATTGTTTTTTTACTCAGTAATCTAGCAGGAGTTAAAAATTATGAATCATTTGAAGAAAACTAGTCACTGTTCTCACATACATAACGATCGGTTATAAGTACTGAATATTTTTTTTTTGAAGTATATATCTTCTATGCTATTTTTTACAATACATACTTGCAAATTAATTATGAGGGCTTGACGAAGCTAGCTGAAGAGCAATAATATTTCGGGGAGATAGAACTGTGAATCGCGATAACCCTGTGCATTTGTCATTCAAATAACGATAAGACTCACGGGCAACACTACTCACCACCAAGCCGGATGCTGCCATATTGTAGAAATAATCTTTATCAAATTTAAATACTTTAATACTAAAAATTTATTTAATCGAAATTAAATATAAACTTATTGCTGAGTATTTCATTCTTGAACAAGTGTGACATGGAAAGTGAAGTGACACTTTTAGTAATTACAAAACAAAATTTTTGTAAGCGGCCAACTTGACGCATATATCAAATTAAGTAAAAATAGATTATAATAGACGTGGCTAAGAGAATTTTCAAACATGGATAAATAGAGAATTAAAAAGATGCCGGGTATCAAACAGAATACTTCTCAAGATTTGAGTGCACATTATTTTTATTGTATAGTCAGACTTTAAAAACCAACCGTGAGTAAAATTAACGAAAGAACGCGTAGGAAGTCACATTAAAAATATGAAAAACACTGTTTATGTCACACGTAAGCCCATCCGATAAAAAATATTTTTGTGGGTCATAAAACTAAAAATAAGAAAAATCATAAGGTTATTGTTTTAATATCTGAAATCCAAAATTAAGGCGTCGTAAGAGATTTACAGAAAAAAATGATAAGCAAGTAACTTTTTGAATTTAAAAAATAATTCGATGGAAAAAAATGTATACATCAGCCAAGCTATTAAAGTATACCTCAAAGAGAAATGAATCAAATACATTAATTAATGTATTACATGTAAAACAGTTGTTCCTAATACTGCCGTCATAAGATAAACGCAGGCATTTGCTAAAATTGAAACAATAATCTAGTATATGGATAATGTTCTATAGAAAACACTAACCGTTGTGATATAATAACAAAAGCTGTATACAATTTATCTCAATACAAAAAATGAAATATATTTTTTAATTCACCGCGTAAACACTACTAATTTTGAGTAGTAAAACAGTAGACTAACATCCAAAAATCAAAACGACAGTACGATTTGTAACTATACTAGTTTTCTGCTTAGAAGTAGTTACATACTCTGTTTTTGTCGAAGAAATATATTTTAACAATTTAAAACAACATCTCATTATCTTAACATGACTGTCAGAGAGTTGCTTCTATGCTCATGAGGGTAGAATATCTATCAAATTATTATCAATTTTGCCGAAATAACGTTCTCGCATCAATATGCAGTCGAGCTTGATAGTTTGGATTTTAAGATTTACATGAATCGAATTAGATAAAAATCCATTTAAGTAAGCTCTAGTTTAAATTTAATTATTTGTATACAGTTTTCCAATTATTGCTGCAATATGATTGCATTTTTTAAGACGCGGTGTGAAGAATACATAAAATAACATTTTTCATTATTCGACATATTCATTTCATTTCAACACTCGTCATCGAAAACTGAGCTTCTAATCAATAGTCATTTATTATTGTCACACGCCTGATACAAATAATTTCTAATAAATTACGTCTTCGAAAAGTTCACAATCTTTTTAACCCCTACACATTCAAAATACTCATTAACCGGGCCATGTTCCACCATGAGGCAAATCGGTCCATTTTCGACTAGACAGTCTTAAATACAATGAAGCCAGAAAGTACAGTAAAATATTTGCATTGCAGGTCACGGGTCCATTGAAACAAATAAAAAATAGCACATGCGAGCATCTGCGAACAAGCCGCACACTCGAAAGTCTGCGGGGCATTTTGAAACAGTGACTTAACAAATAAAATAACTGAATTAAAATGATAAAGCATAGCTATAGATCTAGCTCAAATGGCCTAACTTTAATATACAGCTGTATAATATAAAATCATATTTAATTCTAAAATTATACAAATAATAAAATCGCAACATTTATTGTCACATCTGTATTTCGGATCGCGATCTGTAACAAAAAATCAACTATTCAGATTGGATCATTCTCCGGAGCTGAATAAACAAAGATGAACATTAGATGCTTGAATTTCCATGTAAGAAACCAAGTCCATGTGTTAAATAAATTTGTTGATATGTCAGAAAGTGTAATGAATAGGTTTTATATAGAATTAAATTAACAAATTGTGTTATAGTAAAAAATACTTGAAATGATTTTGTGATTCAAGAAAGGAGAGTTAGTTGGAATACAAATTGAAAATATGATAGCAAAAACGAGATCTAGCATTCATAGAATCCTAATTAGGTTCTGCTTAGAATCTCATACAGAGGATGAAAATTATTTAATAGTTTCTGTACAATCAATCAAAATTAATAGCCGTCTTTCAAGATATAAAATAATACAAATTAATTTTAATACTAAGAAAAATTAAATATAGGGTTATTTTATAATGTGTGCAAAAAAACTTAATTCGGTAGGAAAGTTACATTCGATTCAGTATATTTTATTATGAAGACGAGACAATAAGAAATAATGAATATAAAATACCGGCCTTTCATTCACATTCAAATGTTAAATACTTTACCTTTTTCGGTCCATTCTGTACAATGGTTTCGTATTCCATTCCTTCTACAGACATTTTAAATATAGGTATATAAATTCACTTAAATGCAGCTACACAATAAAATACACAACGCAGTCTCTTGCGAATTTTCAGACTGCAGACTTAAATTAAAAAAAAAACCGACGGCGTGATTAGGAACGGTAAATTAACGAAATTAGATGGACGCGCGGCAAACACCCCTAATTAACAATCTAGTATTGCCGGTTGCGATTGAAAGAATGAATCAGTTTGGAGAATGAGCAGTGCTATGAAATGGACTCGATTTCGAATGGTCTGTCAGCGCGCAGCTAGCCGGCTTGCAGTAAAAACTTGTTATATTTTATGTTTACACTGTATGTGCTGCCGATACTAAAAATACATTCCGTAAAAAAATATTTTTCATGCTGAATTAAAAACACAGCGTTTATAAAGTAACGTTGAATCTGTTCACATAATGATTTTTTTATAATATTTTTTAAAGCCTTTGTAATAGATTAAGCAATCATTTTATCTCAAATTAAGGCTCAACGAATTATAAAAAAAAATAGTCTTTAATTGTCTATGGCAGTTCATCTGCCAATTGACAAATTGTTGTATATAATTTGTAACATAAGTTTCATTTCTAAATCGAGATTTGTAGCATAATGTGTGAAGAGGTTTGTATTTTATAACAAAAATCATGTTTATAAATCTATATTGTAAATTTTATTTGTTTATTGGCTCAAACCCGCTTTATCGTATATGCTGTCTGTAAACTTATTTGTACAACGTTCACTACCTATTCAATTCACAGGTTATAATATTCTTTTGTTCTTACAAAACAATCTACTTATGATGAAACATCCTTATATTTAGTTTTTGAGGCATACAAAGACTGTTTAATCACTTTTAATATGTTAACTGTCACTTCTTGATGGTAAAGCATGATATTTTAAATAATAAAAAATGAATCTTCAATGCTCTTAAGCTTCATTCCATAGGCCGCTGGCTAAATTTACAAGTATAAATTTTCTCACAATAATTTTTAGAACTTTTTGTTAAAGTCAAAGATGTCTATTAATGTAGACCTGTTGACAAATTACCATCTCTAAGACTAGATGACATCTTCAAAGATACTCCATGAAGAGTCCATAATATTCTTCGCACCGAGAACAAGGATGATAAAAAATTAATTATTAACCATTTAGTCATCACCTTCATTCTGCCAGCTCCCCGGTATTATAAGTGTTCCATAAAGTAATTATTAAATGTTGATTTGAAAATTTATTTCAGAAAATGACCTCCCTCATAGACTCTGGATTCAAGCTTATAAAGCAGGGTGCCGAAGCCAAGCTGTATGTAGGTGATTATCTCAGTAAAAGAACAATTGTAAAGGAAAGATTTTTAAAAACTTATCGACATCCAGATTTAGATCCCAAACTTACTAAAGACAGAATGAAAGCAGAGGCAAGATCAATTGTTCGGTGCAAATTTTCAGGAATAAGAACACCTGCATTATATTTAGTGGATTTCGAAAGGAGAAGAATTTACATGGAATACATAGAAAACAGCATTACAGTTAAAGATTATATAATGAAGCTCACAGAAGATGCAGATTGGAATTCAAATGGTAGTGAGGCTCTTAATGATTCACTTGAGATATTGACAGACAAAATTGGTCAAACTTTGGCGGTTATGCACAAAAATAATATAATTCATGGAGATTTGACAACATCTAATATGCTATTAACACCGAATCCAACTAGCAGTAATGACTCAAAGGGTGATCTGAAAATCTCTGACATTGTGCTCATAGATTTTGGTTTGTCTTTCGTTGCATCAGCTGCTGAAGACAAAGGTGTCGATTTGTACGTTCTGGAAAGAGCTCTCACCAGTACACACAGTATTGCTCCTGATTTATTCACAAAAGTTTTGGATAAATATAAGAAAGTAGGTAAAAAAGAATCTAAAGAGGTACTGCAAAAATATGACGAGATAAGTGCTAGAGGTAGAAAACGAACTATGGTTGGATGATTTTATTTTACTTATTTGATGTAAACTAAGAAACAAAAGTATTTTTTTACATAAACAGTAATAAAAATGATTTATTAATTTTTCATTTATGAATTTAAATTATCTATATACTGCAGAGCATTTTATTATTTGTGCTTTACAATAATATTTAATGCAGCTTAGTCATACATCTAGCTGACAAGCAGATTAAAATTGTTTTTTTTTTATGTAGTAAAATAAATGCACACAGCATTCTCACAACTAAGTAACACATGTGACGGTGCACCATAACCACATGTAGTCAAAGAATACATACATACACATACAAGTATGCAGTAATAAAAGTGATACTTTTCTAAAAGAGAAACTGCATAAAGTAAGATCTTTGGTCATAAGCAAGTGTTTTTTTAGCTATTAGTGCAAAAATATATTACTTTAAAACAATATTTTCAATTCAAAGTTTCAAAAAAATTGTATATTACATCTGACCACTAAAAATAAAATAAAAACACTAATTACATTCTAAGCCGGATATAAAATCCTGTTATCAATGTAGTGAATGTTACTCCACATGTAATAATGTTTTACAGTGTAGAAACACTCAAAACATTTTTCAGGGTGGAGTGGTACACAGGAAAATTTTCAAAACATGTTTTACTTCACTTTTAGTGGGAAACCTGAAATTTTCTTGTGGGATTTATTCTCATTTTCCTTAGGTTTTACATTATTTTTTTTCTGTTTCATGTCCTTCAACAATCATTTGGAAGGATCAAATTTTGGTGCTCACTGTGTAGGTTGCGTCGATGGTCCTGATTCCTGGATATTTATTTACTTATTAGGCGTTCAGTCGGTTACCTAATACAATACAATTTCATCCAGAATTCTTTCATATTTCATCTTTGGTTGATGAATCAAATTGAATATAACAAATGAATTATTAAAAGGGCACAGTTTATTAAGTACTCTTTGTCTATCACACTCACACTTTATCTATTTTGTAGTTTTTTCACAATATCAAATAATATGAAAGGTCAATTGATCAACACTGTTGTTGTAATTGTCCAAATAAAGAAAATGCCATAAATCAGTATACGGAATAACAATTTTTACAGTTTCTAGTAATTTTAATTCTTGTGCACAAAATATTTAAAAATTGCAAATGTAGCCTGTATCACTTTCACAAAAATTGCACCAGTATTCTGAATTTCATAATTTTTGAAGTATTGTAAACTCCAAACTATTAAACAGTATTCCTCTCCAGGACATCATTCCCTCGTCTAAACTCTGTTTACGGTGGGGTTTATAATTTTTTGTAAAAAGCAGTCAATAATTGGTTTCACTTCATAAAAGGGTCAGAACTATCTTTATCTTCAAAATTGTCATGTTTTTCAAATTTGTTAGAAAATTTGTATGACTGTGTAGCCGGCTCATAAAATGATTCTTCTACCGGTCACTAAACTAAAATTAACAACTTGACTGCCATTGTGAAATGTGTGATCTAATGCTCCACATCAGAAATTTTGAATTTAAAAGGTTGGATGCTTTCAATTTTACCTGGAAAATCGCTATAATATGTAGTATTCTTTATTTTATAAATTCCATAAAACTGTTGGAATTCGTGATACACGTGCAGGCACACTGACAAGTTTTTGACATGTAAAGTAAATATACGTGCAACATATCGAGGAGTCGCTGGTATACCAGTGATTAAGGAAAGAGACTAAGGGTCGAATTTCTAAAACAGAAATATACTAATGGTGAAAACAGTTTGTTTCAATTTTACCATTGCTTTTTCTGTAAAGTAAAATTCTTGCAAAACAAAATAATAGAACAATACTTTTGATGAAAATGAATTGTCATAAGTAAGCACCCTGTTGACTATTTCATTATTAAACTATTCAGTCTTAAATATTTAACTTAAATTCATAATGAACTTTTCCACATTATAAAACACTATTAGATATTGACATTATTCAAATCCCTGTTTACATAACTATTTCTAACTATATGCATCATCCTTTCTTGAGCCTTTTGTAAAAGAGCCTCTAAAAAGTAATAAATTTGTTTCAGGGGATAATACACTCACACTAAAAATTGAATAATTCTTAGTGTGAATATATTGACTGCCACTGCAGACATGTCTTTCCCACCAAGTCGACCTGTATTGTTACTCTATTTTTTATCAAATTGTAGATGATGTAAAAATATCATTGAATCCAGTTTTTTAGAATTGAACAATCAAGACTTGAAGCGACTAGCTAACGTTAATGATGTCTGCTATTCAGATTTCATGATTGGATGGTTAGGACTTAATTTATCTTATTCATTCATTGGAACAAAGATCAGCCACTGTTAGTAATAAATGTGCTCCTGATTGAGTTTGCTTCACTCGACAACATTCAAATGTGCCTAAAAAATATTTTGTGAGTGAAAATTGAAACTTTATTTGACCATATCAAAACCATTCTTTCAATCAAAGCCTTTCTCCATAGTATTGATGATAACCTTCACCTGTTCTCAAACGCATAAAATCAGAAAACCAAACAGCTTGTTCACCAGGGAGAGGATCTCTGGCATCAGATTGTTGATTGGATTCTGGTGATGAGACGATCGGAACTATTCCGGATGTATTTGTACCTTCTTTAATAATCGCTTCTTGAAGCATATTGGCACGCCACATTCTGTCCTCAACTTTGAGCAAGTGTCCCATTTGCGTTTGCCAATTTTTTACTGTTATGCATCTAAGAGCTTCCCAAATAATACGTTCGGAATCATCAGCCTGCAATGAATTAATTTGAACAGCTATATACTCCTTGACTTGTACCCATAAAGCCCCTAATGGGCTCAACTCATAATGATTTATTGGTAACCTTAAAACTGTATGGCCATGACTCCGTACAAACTCTTCTAATTTGTAGCCAGATACACCATTATCTTTTACAGAGTAAACTATGTCTAAAAGTTCTTTTTTTAACAGTTCACTTTGAAATTTCACATTTTTTGCCAATAACCATTCTTTTATATTATCTCTCTGCCAAGTTTTATCCGGTATAGGATCACTCATCCAATGACTAAGAGTAGAGTTGTCAACAGCAATTACCGAAGATTGTGGCAAGTTTGGAAGCAATCTGTGTTTAACCCACTCTTCGTATTTATTACCATCTGTATTTTCTTGCGTCAACAATTTATTATGCAAATACACTAAGACCCCGTCTTTAACAAATCCATTTTCGTTACCAGCTTGTATAACGACATATTTATTGAAGGATTTCACTCCTGGTGATATGACTGATATTTCTTCAGAAAATAATTCATTGTTTTTTAAAACGGCTCCCTTTATATCACCAAAAAAGTTTTCTAGGGTTGTTTCTCCCATATAAACGATATGTCTTTTTTCAAGTCTCAACTTACGTATATTTTGAAGATAATCATGTCTTGCCTTTATAAGGTCAGATTTTTCAATATACATTGCATTTTTACCTTTTTTTTCATAATTAAATCCTATTTCATTTAAAACCTTGTGAAGTGTTGACCTCTTAAAATTTGGAAGCTTGGGATCAACATTGACAATTGACAAAACCGAATTTAGAGTTAATGGCATGTTTTCAAAAAGACAGTTGTGTACTTTACTCCTAATAATACTGCGTATATATTCATCATACTTTAGGAGTCTGCTATTTTTATTCATATGTTTTCTAGGTTTAGATTTTGATGGAGATTTAAATGGCCCATTAGCTGCTTCTTTTCGAATCCTAAACACAGTCTGTGTTGAACATCCTGTTGCTTCTGCTGTGTCTTCAACTGTTTTGCTGACAGACTGCTCAGAATTTTTATTCCGAAGATAGTTGAAGACATTGAAGATGATTTGCTTTTCTTTTCCTTCTAATTTTTCTCCACTTCTGCGCTTTACTATACGATTTTTAGTGTCCACACAGATTTTTTGATATGGTTTATTCATTATGAGGATAATCTGGAACAATAAAAATATCTATTATCTTCTGAAAAACACATGAACCAATCCGCACTACAAATTATGAAATGCATATGATTACATTTTATTAAAAAAACATCTGATTGATGAAAGATAGTCAACTAGATTACTTCTTAAATTCTTATGTTTCATCACTAGATGTTTGATAGTAGGTATTCTCTATATGAAAGGAAAAAAAAACCATTTATATTTTAATGTTACTTGATTGATATTTATTGTAAAAAAACCCCCTTTCAAGAATGACACATTAGCAAGATCTTTAATGAAAATTATCACAGGCAATTGAGTTAATTATTATTAAATTGATATTGCTAAATTTGTTTTAGCTGTAATTTACTGCTTGCCTAGGGGTAAGTGTTTTCCCGTAATTAATAACTTTAATATATATATATATGATGCTAATTGTTTATTTTACATCAGTTCTGTTGCATCCTGTTGCATCCATGTGTTAGAATTCCTGAAAATGCCGAAAGGCGAAAGTCGGGTCGTTAGTGACAAAACGTGAAATCGTACAAAATTGTAACAATTCAAATTTGATATTGAAATTCCATCAAGCACCTGCCGTCGATATCATAAATCATAAAATATTGTCATGATGAGTAATATAAACATCTGCATTACAAGATCGACTTTTGGGATATGTGTAGCGTTGTATTAGGCAGACTGTAATAAATCAGTTTTATCTACAGCGTACAATATATTTCAAAGGGGAGGCAGATTTTTTTTCCATACATAACATTTTTCCTTTGAGGCAGTGGCTCCCAACCTGGGTGAACGCACCTCTAAGAATGCGGGAAGTTATTTCCAAGGGTTCGAGAGAACTTCTAACAATTCGTAAAGTATAAAAAATCTTTTATTTTGATAATGCTTGTAACTTGACCCAAATAGGATGACTAATCGGGCGAATATTTCACTTTAAATGCTTGGGCAGTGGGCTACTTATATTCCGCTCGGGCGTTTAATGGTTAATTAAGTATATTACAACGAAAATTATAGGGTTTAAAATTTCATTAATGATTCTAAGAATAATAAGACAAAAAGATTGGATGGAAAAATTTTCGTACCGAGCATAATAATGATGACATTTTGGGATTAATAAATCGGTTTCAAATTCTTTATTCCATTTGGTCATAAAATAAATTAAGCTCATTGTAATACATAAGTAATTACTATACCATTTACCTGTTGTGTATTATACTGTACATATTTTGATATATAAGAATTGTTTCAATAGCAGTCATATTATTTCCAGTTTTACTTTCTAATGCAACAAGATAATTTGAATGTAAACAAAGTACACAAGTTTACATGTACCTCAAGGCAAAACATAGTGTATCCTTAAACGTCAAACCGTTTTGGCAGTGTTGCTCACACTAAATACATTATATGTGTTGCTAGACACATAAGAATAATTGTTGATATACTAACTTGTGGACGCTGTTATTTACTTATAAATGTCACACTACTGAACACTTGATAATTAAGCATCACAATTCCTCTTCTTACTTCATAAACATGGTAATAAAAAATGTGTCCTAACTCAAAATATAAAAGAATTGAAGTAAAAAGTTTTAATCTCTACACAATCAGTAATAATAAAGTAACAAAACAATTTCAAACAAATTAGAGGATTTTTTAAATTCTTATGTAGTATTTCATAAATCTCTAGTCAAACGTGCAATGGATCCAAAACGATCTACAAAATTTGAAAGTAGATATGGTTGAAGAAGCTCACATACAACCTGTTTTTATATTTTTAAAAGTGTAGATGTAGAGGAGTGAAAAATGTAAAGAAAGGTGTTCGATAGTTTCTCTCTGTTTAAATGTAATCCATCGACATCTCGGTTTTCGTTCATTCTCTACTGTTCCACTACTTACTACTGTGGACTGCAATTCAATTCCAATGAAATGTTTAGGGTGAAGTGGTCAATTATGTAATTATTACAATGAAAATAATAATATTATGACAATGAAACGGTTATGCACCATTATGAGTGTGCATTATAAGAGATTATAAGGCAGAATTAGTATTTCTTAATTTTTTCGCTCCACTTCTAATATCAAGCAATAGAATATGGTGAATAATATGGTTATACTTCATTTGTAATTAATTACAATTACTAAGTAAGCAATATATTTTATATTACTAATTGAATGAGCGTTTGTTCAATACAGCTCTATTTTGATGAGGCTTTTAGTTTTAAATGAACTATGTTATGTATGATATAAATATTTGTAAGATAAAAAAGTATTTTTTAATGTCATGTAAAGGATATAGCATGGGACAACTAGAAAGGTTTAACTGATCCGTTTAAAATAAACATTGAATTGTATATTACTAATGCAAACTATTTACTGTAGGTCAGTTCTGTAACATCCATGCCATTACATTAATTATGTTTATCAAATGACAATTGAATAGTGGTTATTTCAGTAAAATATTCAGTTGACCCATCTAATATTAACGACCCACCTGTGTGTGTCGCTTTCCTATTATATTATTTATTTCTAGCTGTTAAAGAGTTAAGATAGGTTTCAGCAAGTGTAAATAAATATAAAATTATAGAATCTGACAAAAATTATGCAAAATAGCTTTGAAAGAATAAAATAAGAAACATTATCATATAAGTGCAAACAATTGTATTAAGATGTAGTCACTTATAAGGTGCTAACTGTCACTTCTTGAAAGAAAGGCATTATATCTAAATAATAAAAATAAAAAGAATAGATACTTAAAAATGTGTTTTTATTATTTAAAATTAAGAGATAGTGTTGAGAGAATTTTCCCATCTCCTTATTCAACAGACTATTTAAAAAGAAGTTGAAAATAAAATCATATAACAAAGTTATTCTGGTGATTTGCACATTAATTTGTGAATTTCTTGACCCAAAGCAACTGCAAGCGTAGGTGGTACTGCATTGCCAATCTAAAACAAAACAAATGAAAGTAAAATAATCATAAAATATAAGCAATTAATCAGCTATTTAATGTTAATTACTGCTCACCATAAAGCTCACCAGCTTACGGTAAATAAATATTCTGGGCATGGTCTGATTTTGATCACTGAAGAAGTAACAAAATTTTGATAATTATGTCTTAATGATCAAATTGTAAACAAAATCAGTTAAAACATTGTTTGGTTTGACATCCCAGTTCATGTTTCAATGCTTCGAATACACCTCTAGGAATAATGTTTTGAGGGTTTATATCTTGACACGGAAAAGGATATCTATTTTCTTACTAAATCATTTTCCAGATCAGAAGATGTTCTTATGCTAAGTGAATAACATATATTAGGTTAATGTAATAAAGCTTATGGTGAGTGTTGATAAATTACACTTACCTGTTGATATTTTTCACTAATGGTGCCCACAAAATGAAATGAATCAGAAAATCCTTGCGATCTTGCACATTCTCTAACTGATACAACTCTTTGCTGGTTGGGGTGAAGGACACGGCCCTGCTTACCCAGGGGTTCAGGATTTGTTATTGTGGTGCTAAAATATCCATCCCATGTCAAACGTCCTATAAAAAATAGTTCATTAGTCACTTTTAACATAGAAACTGGAAGTCTTGGTGGAGACAAGGTTGCAAGTCATAGTGGTGATTTTCATGTACATGGGTTTTTAAGTAAAATATTATTTTCAGTCGTTAATTAAATGAAAACTCTTGGGGGCTTAAACTTTTGAGTTTTTTTTTAATTCCGTATTTGGGTTTTGTTTACTTTTTCCAATTTGATTTTAATCTTGTGTTATAATAATGATGGGAAGTGAAGATGAATATGACAGTTGACAAATCAAATCAAATTATTATGATAATTCTTATTCAGTAATTCACATTTCCCGTCATTTTGTTTATTGCATTTACTTCTGGAACAAGCTAAAATATTGTGAATTCAATTTGTTTTTGAGAACATTAATTAAGTACTTATAAAAAAAAAAATTATGTTTAAGTATGTTGTCGAGCATTAAACCCCTAATTATAATGATAACACAAATGAGTTCAATGAAATTAGATTAAGGCAGGATCAGCAACGTTTGAGGCATTCTCTGTCATTTTTTTTTGTCACTGGATGATGTTCATTTATATTTTCAAATAATTAGATATATTATATAACCATATGTTGGGTGGGTCACTTGAATAAATTTATATGATACATGTTATAGTCATATTTGTATAAATTCTTATCTTTCCATTATATACTTTTTATTACTTATGTTTGTATGATGTGTTTCAAATGCACAGCACCAGAGCACATTTTGTGTAGCTGATTGTATTAATCTGAAATGAGCATTATTTCTTTTTTAACACTTCCAAAAGCTGCCTTCAAGCTTCTAATTTTTAAAATAAATTTGTTTTAAATTTAAGAAGCAAGGCAAACTGTGAGTTATTGGTATATGAAGAATTGAATACCAACATATACGTATACTACACTGTTGTGTGGAATAGTAATCATAGATTTTATCAATTAAAAAAAGTTAAATCAGTAATTGTGTTTCTACTTACTTGTGGCATTTGAAGGGTTAAATAGTTACAACTTAAAAATATCTCACCACATACACCATTCCAGTTGTTAGTCCTATTAGCAGAATGCGGCAGAAACCAGGGAATTAAAGTGTTGTTCTGTTTATCTTCCGCTCTGCATAATTTGCCTGCAGCACAAGCACAAACTCCTCTAAGTGAACCATTTACTCCTCGGCCATTTTTTATATCATCATGTGTGTAAATTAGTTTCTGGAAACAATTATTTAAGGTTATGTTAATATAATCATAATCATTCTCAAATCAGGAAAAAGTTACTAAGGGATCTATCTCACATAACTTGACAAATCCCGATTCTTGGATCATCGAACTGAGACAACCAATGTGGCAAGATCTATAAATAATACTAGAAGATTATTCAGAATATCGTGATAATACTGTTTCCCCTTCTAATTGTCAAACAGATTCACTAAAACCCCTAACCCAGGACCCCAGAGATGACTAGAGGCCATACTCATGTACTTCATTCATAGAAACTGTTATTTAAGACAAAGTGCCCACAAATACCATGATTACTATGGCAGTGAATAGGTTAAAGAATAGCTTCTTCAAGCCATCACACCATAGATTGTATCTCAAAGATATGATAATATACCTTATGGTAATTAGTATTAACCTGTTCCTCGGTGAGACAACTGTATGATATTCTAACACAGAAAATTTCAAAAATTAATTCATAAGTGTTGGTGTTAACACAAACCTGTGAAGACTGTCAAGAGAAATCAGGCTATTTTCGAAAACAAAAATTAGCTTTGACATGGAAGTTTTGACCTTTCTAACCACCATATGGTTTGAATCATCAACCATCAACATGATGCTATCGGCTATCTCAACTGTCAAAATGTTAGCAGTCAAAAGGTTAATATGCAGTATGTTACACAGCAGGTTAAATTAATTGATTGGTTGGTATTAAGCAGAGAAGCTTTTTCTCCAAAAACAGCAGACATGACATGAGAAATTTTAATCTTGAAAGTTCATACAATTTTCAGCATATAGAAAAGATACTAATAATTATGATTGCAACTAATCTTGTAATAATATTTACCTTGCACTCAGTACCATCGGATAAGGTTTGCATAACATTAGGAATATCCCGCCAATCTGCTTCAGAATTAATTGGAACATGGAAAATTCTCGCGTACATCAATGGCCCCATACTCTTACATATATGATCTCTCAATTCATTTGATCTGCTATGATGTCTTGCAAGCCTTTGGAATTGCGATTGGGGAGGATTAATGTAATCCATTACATCTTCACTATTCCCATTGGCAATAGGTGGCAAGTCACTGATTGCATCTCGAATTGTACAAGTCCGCTTCGGAGCTGAAATTTCCCACTCACACGGTGAATCGAATCTTTTGCCATCTACAGTCACAGACAACCAGCAAGCTTTTCGGCTGAAGACATGCGTCGGTTCCGGGAAATGAGGAAGCTTGCATTCGGGAGCTGCAGCAAGTATAATAAATCTACGGCGTGTCTGAGGCACTCCAAAATTACCAGCTTGTAAAATGCCAAAGGTGCATTGGTAACCAATCTTCAGAAGACAATTGAGGGTCAGCTTTAGAATTATACCTTTATTATAAAATGCAAAATTACGTACATTTTCCATAATGATGTATTTGGGGCGGTAAAAGTCACAATATGAGAGGAACGTCACAATGAGTGAATTTTTAAAAGTGGCGCTTTCTTCTGTAGTGAATCTATTCATTCCAGAAAATCCTTGACACGGAGGGCCTCCACACAGTATTTCAACATCACCTGGCTTGGGAAGAGGTTTTCCACATGAAGAAAATGTGTCACCTCTCATGACACGTTTCAGTATTGTATTACAATCTTCAGTGAATACAACAGAATCTGGCATGTTTAATTGATAAGCAGTGGCTGCTGATGGGTCTTGTTCAACAGCCCAAGGTTTTTCAATGATACCTGATTCGTGAAGACCTTTTGATAATCCTCCGCAACCAGCAAAAATATCTAGTGCTCTGAGAGGAGTCACAGCTTCCTGATTTTGATGTTTTAATTTTAAAAATTCTCCAACAGTCAAGGCTATTCGAGGTACTTTAAATAATTTCTTACTTTCAACATCATAGCAGTTTTTGAAGTAAAATCTTGAATTATCTCCCAGAGACCACTCTTCAACAGTAGTCCACGATGTTATATTATCTATAAAAGCCAAATTGCACGAGCCTGTGACCCTCGAGAAGTTTACAATTTCTTTTCGATCTGACCAATAAACTAAATTTAAATCTTCAGTGTGGTGATCAGGTAACGAAGTATTTTCAGGTCGGTACATCACATATACCTCTAGATATATATTTTGTGGAACTACAAGAGGTCCACAATCTTTGGCCAAAATAGCACTAATGTAGCCTACACAGAACGGTTCCCTTGTATGAGAATTCAAGCCAACGGTATTTTCTTCATTGTACCTGTAATATTCAGTAAATACACTTTCATCTTTCTCAATTTTTTTATCAATCGTTTTCAATACTACAGGATCGAATCTGAATGTAGATGGAGCTAAGAAGACGGCATCACCACTTTTGTACTTGGATCCTTTCCACATTACATAAGTCCACTCTTGGAAGTCGTCTATATATTTACTTACCATTTTGGTCACGAATGGAATGTTCGATATAAATTTAATATTTTTATAATGGCAAGAAGTGCAATATCTATGTTTATTAGACACACATGATACTGATGGTTCATCTGGCATGTCTTCGAATCGTGCTGTTTTTTCATTATACTTTTTTTGGTAGAAATAAGATTTTTCTGAATCACTTACATCTACATCTTCTTTACTCTTATCTCCGAATTTAGACCAATCATTTGGAACTACTTTTTTAACAACATTTACATGACAAAAAACATTACGAATAGAAACTTTAATACACTTATCAGTTAAAAATATCTCTTTTAGTTCAGCAATATCTCCTAAAATAGTGTCATGGCCGTGGATAAATATCTGAACATGAAAATATATATTTTTTTCAACAGTATCAACCCACATGTAGACAACTTTCCCGATACAGAATGGATCATCTTTGCTCATTTTAAATTCAATAAAATCTCCACATTTGAAAGATATCATTTTAATAACAATCGAGCTATAATAAGTATTAATTTTTTCTGTACAAATCTTCTCACCCGCCAAAGATGAAAGTAAAGCATGACCAGCGGTAGGCAGCGATAATTTAGATATTCTCATTGATTGTTTCTCTAACACACTTTCACTGTTATTACAATCTTTTGAGATACAAACATCATCTAAATGGCCGGAAAAAATATTTTCAAATGTTTTCCGCACAAGATAAGTGGTAGTCGCTTTCGTCACTTCGAAAAAACCTTTGGTATTCTTACGTGAAGTGCTTTTGGTTAGATTTATATTAAATTCGTTCATGAGGCTTTGCATGAAAGGTATACTCAAAAGTGACAGAGTATTGTCACTCATTTGCTCATGACTTAATATTTCTTCACAAATGAAAAGCAGGTGGTCAAGAAATATTTCTTTAGTCAAGTTCTTATCATCTGTCATGATCTTCGGGGTTTGTGAAATAGCTGCTATCAGACCTTCATATGAAGGCTGATAAGCGTAATTTTTCAGTAGATATACCATTGTAGCTCTTGTTACCAATAATTTATCAAAGAAACTGCTCATAATATCTGAATATTCAGTGTCCTCATTCAAAAGAACGTAGTCAACAAATGTCGATGACAAAACGACACATACTTGATCTTCATCATCTTTAATGTACCTAGAATAAAAATAGAAATTGACTATGGAATGATATGATTTCAATTATAAGAGATAAAAAGAGACACAGATTGAGATGTTGACTGCAGCATGTGACATGACAAAACAACACAGCAACTTCAGTATCAGGAGTTTGTTGGGCAAATGCACGGGGAATATTTTGTAAAATATGAATACAAATAATCATCAAAAAAATGTTACTTGAAGAAGAAAAATATGAAGATTCACACTGCACTTGTTTTTAAAGAAACTTATTAGATCTACAAGTTCAATACTCAGAACATGGAGCGTGAAGGATGTTTTTGTGGGTTTTTGCAAGTACTTTTTTATCAACTCTTCTTTCTTTTTCTTTGGCTCCTTCGCTAGTAAATAGCAAATTTAACCAATCATTTTTGATACTTATGGTGATAAACAACTTAGATAATTGCGAAAACCTCTTTTCACAAAGTCTTTAGATATTGGTAATGACATTATCTTTTTTACATTTTAATCATTATAATCAATTCGGTAGTGATCAAAATTATTTCAGATATAGATTTAGCTCCAAGCCCCAAGTTCTATATTTTTTTAATTCCTCTTATATATAACAATGCAAACAGTTTGCTGGCTGTCAGTTATATTACATCCATATGATAGAATGTCTGAAGATGCGGAAAAGAACAAAAAATGAGTTGGGGAATGCACTTCAATTGATAATCAGATTTGTTAGTACATACCAACTATGTATAGGTATATCTTCAACATGTTTCTTCAGAATCTCACCACTGCTGGAAGTTAACAACACACAACCCTTCAATAATACCATCCATCCCTCAATGCCATCATAGTAATTGGAGTCAATTGAACATAAATGTTTTTCTCTGTCATAAACAGCATAATTCATAATACTCATGACCGGATGTTTCTTTGTTTCATCTAAATCTAAAAATACAAATTTATATCAATAATGAAATGTTCAGATGGTATTAACTACCTTATGGTTATTGCACACTAACCCTGAAACTTCAACTTCTCTGAAGACCACAGAAACATTTTAAAACATGTATATCAAAAATCATTAATTTAATAAGTAAATATAGTGTAAATCATAAAAAAGAACATATTAAAGAAAAACTTCATTTTCTAATGACATAATCCATATCACAACAGTTTTAATTTGTTCTTCCATGTTACATAAAACTTAAGTATGCATTTGGTCAGACTACACAGGTGCCAATTGAGGGTGTGTGGTTGGTTTGTATTTTTAACCCATAAGCTCTATTAAGAACGAGGCATAGGGTGACCAATAACCAGCCTTATTACATTTTCCTTCGTCTTAGTTAGTTAATAGGCGATACATCAACATTGGAATGAATCTGTGAAACTAGTAAATTATACAAAAAAATAATTGAGAAAAATTGTCGGGCAAATTTTCTATTTTCTCTAGTTTTCAATCACAAAAAAGATTGAGTCAAGATTGTAAAACAACGCTATCAAACAAACTCTCTTATAGGTAGCATCGTTTTATCTCAAACCCTCTAATCCGGATGACTGTCAGGAGCGTGTCGACGCATTTCATAAACCTGTACTCACAAGGCAAGTCATAGAGATTTAATGTGATAACATGTCACACATAAATATTTAATATATAACCTTTGTTGACTTCTTAAAATAATGTAATATTTGAGATGCACATTGCCATCTCTTGGAATAATGATAAATGCTTAAGCGCAGCAAATTGTGAGTGAGTGAAAAAAACTTGTAAAAACTGTTATTTCAAGAATTAAATTTCATTAAACTCTATGTATAGTTGATAGTAAGAAATATATACTTTATGATATATGCCATATGAATAAATCGCGGGTATGAAAGGGCTACATTATTTTGCTAATACGGGTAAAATACCAATTTCATTCTGACGTGCATTGTATTTCGACATTGTTCTCTTTATAATATAATTGCTCGCATTAACACGCATAGTTTTAGCGGCATTTGGTATATTCTCGGTTAGACAAAGAATAGCACGACGTGATGTCGCATTGAACTTTTTTTAAGTCATTCTGTTAACTCACCTGATAAATTAAGTTTATCGTGATATATCCACAAATATAATGCTGCACGCTCACAAACGGCCGAGCTCTCAGGAGAAACCGACTTCACCTCATCTTCTTTTTGATCACAAAAAGGACATGCTATTGAAGATTCATCGCTTCTATTTTCCGGAGTTTGACTTGTTTGATTTGGAAGGGTTAGGGTTTTAATTCTTTTGCGTGATGATGCATATTGTACCGGTGTATCTCGAACCCCTTTTCTCAGGGAATACGACATTGCGTTTTATAGCGCACGAAATCTGCTGTTTTTAGTATTAGGCTGGCATATTAATGCGAACCATTTCCGACGACAAATAAAGTTTCATTCAATACCACAGATTATACACTATTTCCACACAAACACTTCTCAAGAACTCGCTGGAACTCGCTCTGGCAAACAATAATCTAAACAGAAGTCGCTAGGGGGATACTGGGCATAGACAAGCATATGACTGCATATGACTCCTGGCTTGTGCCATAGACATCAATGATTGCAAACTTAAGTCATGAAGCATATCAAGATCACAATGTTTATTGGCTTTTTCATTAGTATTGCATGAAATTTGTGATAATAATGTAACCTGGAACCTTCAATAACGTTTACTACCTACTTCAAAAATTAAGAAGTCTCAAGTTAGAAAAATTAAACGCAGTATCCATTTATATTTCATCATACAATAAATAAATAAACAATTTAAAACATCAGATGCTCAAAATATAATATATACAAAATATTGATTGCAGCAATGGCAAATATAAAGGGTTATAAATACGTGTTTGATTTACTGTTCGCTGATGTTCGTTTCTCTATCAAAACTTCAGCGAGTATTTGGGCACAGCACGTTAACACAGTTACAAATTCACGCAAACTTTGAAATATTACAGAATATACCTAATAAATATCGTCACACTTAAAATCACTACACTGGGGGAAGTTTGGAGTCGTATCGGCACTATTAGGAAAGTAAGAAAGGTGTCACTCGGTTGAGAGCCGATTAGAGAATACGATAGATCGTGAATAAAACAAAGTTGTGGGAGTTATTAAAATTTCTCAATTTCATAGTACATGCGTTCATTAAAATGAAATAAAATGCCATATATTTTCCATGAAATGAAGCTAATAAATAGTGAACAATGTTAACAGTGACATATAGTGTTTGTTATAAAGTAAATTGGTTAATAGAATAAATACGAAAATATTTCAATTTTATTATTTCGAAAAATTTCATGGTGTTTTGAAATTTTTATGAAAATTTTTTCACCGGGGTGATTTTATTGATACTAATTAGGTGTCTTAGAAAATTAATAGCTTTATTTTTACGGGTCATATTCTGGCAAAATCTATACAAATTACATATTTTTGCTTATACTCAATGAAATTGACAACATTTTCACTATATCTATCTTGTCTATGGCTGATATCATCATGCAAAAATAACAATCGATAAATTGGAGGAGGGAATAGTATGATCACCGTACTAAGATAATAAAAAATACTTCTCAAATGAATACGAAATCAATTAAGGATCCGAGGCGCTTTCAAATTTACTCATTATTGCTTGTACAAAATAGATAATCAAATAAATCAACTTAATACATATTTCGTTTCAAGTTTATTTATTTACGAATAAATGAGATTCATCAAAATCAATCATAGTACGTGAGGTTCAGTCATTGTAAATAAAATGTTGAATATAAGTACAATGCTGAAATAATCACATTAGAACTTAATTGTTTCACAATGTCACCTTATGCTATAAAAGTCATTTTGTAACTATACAGTGCGGTAAAGTAATCAACGAGCTTATAATATTTTATTTTTTACTTATTCTGGCGTCTTTTCTTTTTGAAATTTTAAATATTATACAATTTTAATTTAATATCATTGCATAGAAGGGTACATAATCGAAATATCAGCCGCAACACGTAAATCTTAAAGCACATTTTACGAAGATTCATCACTCAAACACAACTTCCAATCTCAAATCATTACATTAAATATTTGCTTAACGTCTAAAAAAGAATGTTCCGATATTGTAAATTTTTATTATAATTTTTATAGCATGACAGCTCAATAAATCTAACGATGTGATGATAGCCATCTCTAGCCTTGTCGGGGCAAATTTTCTTTTTCGACAAAATAATGAAAATGGTTTGAAAATGCCATGAAAATGTGCAATGGAATAGCATGTCGCTAAAGATGTGTGGATTCGAATCCAGCGTGAGTACTATCTGATTGAAAATGCCGAGATTATTATTTAGATTTATAAAATATGTCTGAAACATCTTGACCCGTTTTGTTTACTTCTTACCGTGCACAGATATTATTTAAGAACAATGGAAAAATATCGTTATTCTTAAAATGTCTTTTGTTGCTAGGAATTGATTCATTATGTATTGTTTGACATTATAATCGATTATTTAAATATAGTGTTAGGTTTTTAGCAGATTATTGTAGAAAAACATGCACAATTCCGCATAAAATTGTTGAGGTGATTAAGTACTGGTTAGTGTTTGAAAATAAAACATGTTCGCCAAATTTTATAATTCCTTAATGCGGTTGCAAATGTAAAATTTATGATTGTTGGAATATAATAATAAAAAAATTGAGTAGACGAAGCGCAAGTTGGTCGTCCCACCTCCGCCGGTTATGTGAAAACATCCGCAGTTTCACGGCTTTTACGATCTTTTTACTGTGCAAAATTGTTCTCGAGAAAAAAAAGGGAAAAAAATAAAATGTGGCATGTTCAGTCACTTTGGTTTCAGTGATATTAAATATCCCATGAATTGGCGTTGAATCTAAGGAGGAATCATGAATATCTTTTTCTCCATTAGAAATTAATTGAATGCCTCAAACTAGGCCTGTATGAGGGCAGACTCTCTGTTCCTTCTGTTGAAAAATAGCTCTGTTCCTTTGATATTCAACTCAGGGAAGTACATGATTAGCATTCTGATGGTTGTGTATATAAGTGAAGTTCGGTATTTTAACCAACATACCCAGATCAAATATTATAGTTAACTGTTAACTGCTTTTGCTGGTTATAAACTAGCATAGCGGTCGGCAACTGGTGGTCCGCGAGGAAATTTTGGAGGTTCACAGAGAAATCTGACTACTTGTTAAAAAAAATAATATTTAAAAGAATGTGAGGAATCTCCGAAGCAATACGCTGTAATATTGATAAATAAGCAATGCAGACTTCAACAAAAATGGTTTAAAATGTAACTTAAACTTTTATTATGTTTCACTTTTATTTAAATATATAGTATTTAACACAAAAGTCCATTTGGTGGTCCGCCGGATGAAACTTTTGACATTTTAATCCGTCTAGTGGTCAGTGAGTCTAAAAAGGTTGCTTACCGCTGAACTAGCAAGTCCAGTCCGCAGGTGACTTTATAATGATGCAAAGTACGTAAGCTATTCAATGGAGTACCAATATTGTAAAAATAATTATTAAATTAATAATTATACATATATTAAATTATTTGTAACCAGAACCTGCGACTGAAAAAAAAACCAAGGATTTTTCACATCCCTTAGGAGCTAACAAAGCTTCTGATCACTGTAAAATGAAATTCATTTTATCTATATATATTTCATCTTTATAAAGCTAAATTCCCCTTAAGCTTACACTGGACCTGTGTGTAACATATGATTGAATATTTAGTCAACACTCACATCTCTCAGTTCTCACAGTAATTTTGTTTGGTCTGTTTATATGAGGCTTACAAAAAAGATAGTCAAGCAAGCTGTCATGTACCACAAATTGTACATTCACGATCTGTCATATGTTAAATATGCTCTCTTATTTTTAATATACCAAGATGTGTTGTTAAATTAACTAAATATCTGGCAATACAGCTTATCATGTCAATATGCCAAATATGCACTTGCAAAAGATGTCATCACAAACATCCATGATCATCTCAAACATCTCAAATTTTATTAGAAACATGCATTTGCATTTGCTTTTGATTTTGCTGGCACTTGATCCCAGACTCAGTGTGATCATGAGTATGAAGCTCTTACTAAAATACAACAGACCAAATATTTCCATCCATAAATGTATATATAGAAGTTTAGCATAGATCTAAAAATATAATGTTGATCTGTTTACATATCACATCATCCAAGTTTCAAGGACTCGAAAATATTGGATAAAAATACACACTGCACATTTATCATTACTATTTAACAGGCACAGTAGACCTCCAATCTATTTCATGTTGACCATCAAATAAAATATTCACTTTCAATGCATGAGTCAATCCAATTGTATTTGAATATGGGGTTTCAATTTCAGATGGTGTTGTGGTATGGTCCATTTAAAAATAATTTTGGATCATGACACGAGCCCAAAAATTGCTTGAGCCCTCATCACCTCCTGAAATCATCACTAGCTGAACACGCCAATATTATTTAACATGATAGCACGAAAAGAACTGCGCCATCTTTTTTATAGGTAAGAAAATTTTTTCATTGTTTATTCACACTGTATACGTATCTATTTATAACTATTAAAAATGTGTGACATCACACATATTTCCAGATATTCATTCTTGCTTCTGTACATTACTTAGTACCCTATTTCATATATAAAATAGCTATTTCATCCACTGAAAAATTGGTCTTCTATTATAAAGGTTTTTTTCAGGTTGCAATTCTGGAAGCATAATTTACATAGTGAATAGGTACAAGCTTAGCTTATTACAACAATATTGTGATCAAGAAGACTTGCTTATCATTACTGATTAAAAAAAAATAGTAATTATCTATATATATAGGAGATATTACAAAATCGAAAGCTAAGAGTGAATATCAAAAGAATCTTCTATCCAATCTAATATTATGTGATAAATTGAAGGAAATCATTTAAAGACTTTTGAAAGCTGAAAGACTCCTTACAAGGAATGAAAGAATATGAAATCATCATTAAAAGAATTGCAAAAATTGTTGAATAGTAGATGTCACATTGAATCTATTGTAAATATATAGATCTCGTAAATTGGAGATAATTGAAAGATATAACTATAAAGCATATACATTTTTTTATGGACGAATGAAAATTTTGATGTTATTAAAACATATTGTTGGCATTTGCACATGCAAGAAAATAAAGGATGTGTTTTTAATTACACATTAAAAATGTAAACGCTACGTACATACATCCTCAACTATTTATGAATGCTATTGCCAATTGAGAAGTGTGCCGGTTCAATCTTTCCAGGCTCATTAAAAGACATTATCGCACAATAAATATTTATCTAGAATATAAAGTGATTCAATTTTATGTCACCGTAAAATATGGAAGATAGAAAACAAAGCAAAATGATCCATTGCTTTTGAAACAACTATGTAAAATAATAGCAAACTGAAAAAGTCATAAATAAACTAAAATTTGATTTGCATTGAGATTATAATATGTTGCATAGTTAATATACAATGCTCTCCTGAAAAAAACACAATGTAAAAGAAAACTCTACCACCATTTGCTGTTTCTAAGTATTCAAGGTCTGTATTGACATACTGATTTTCAGAATAATTATATTGATTGACAAATTTCTTGCCACCGGATATGGGTAGCAATTCATCTAAATTTAAAAAATATGTTCAAAATGGCGACGAATATGCGGCGATGCAAGTGTACAGGAGTTCTCCTGAGCTCAAGAAGAGTTTTGATCCGAATCTCAGCTATGGGGAGAGCAGGCATCACAACACGGCAATGCACTATGCAGCCAGACATGGTATGTATGCAATTAAAATTGGTTATTACTACTTGAAAGATCAATCTACTTTCAACTTCTGAAAACTCTTATCACATGTACCATCGGGTGTAAATTGCTGAAATATCTATTGATGATTCAAATAAAAAATTCCAATCACTTAACCCTCAGTCTCAGGAATATATGCAAAGTATCCTTCAGACAGAACTATTGGCGCCAGTTTTTCGAACATGTCTTACTGCTTATATTTTTTTTTATTTTAATTTATCCTTTTGTCGTTTATTGAACATATGGAGATAATCAGATATTTTTTTTTCCCAATATGCTTTTGTATCTCTGAGAAATTGGTAATACATTGGTACTTGTTGTGAGCACTTTTGAAAATGATCTGGAATTAAGAAAATTAAATAAGATCTTTTCAAAAGTATACTGTAAGTAAGTTTATCCAGGACTTATCAGTCTCTGTTTGAGGAGCCTTTAAAAACTGACTAATTGTGCTTTCACTGCATAACTTAAAATACTGTGAACGTAGCAACAAGTACAAAATGAGTTTAGATTAAGATGAAAGAGGTTAAATGAAGCTAAATATCTGAAGGAAAAATTCGACACAATTTCAATAAAGGTTTTTTTATTGCATATTTATTAAGTATTTATAAGTATATTAATTATTTTATTTTTTATTGCATTAATGAAGAGATTTGTGCCGATTGTTGATTATATCTTTTAAATGTTATTTAGGCATGAAACATCTTTTGCGCACTTTCTTGAATGACCTTGGTGGCGATCCCAATAAGAGGAATGCCTTTGATGAGACTGTTCTTCACAGCGCTTGCAGTACTGCACCAAATGTCCAACCTGTCGCTACTCACATATCTATAAGCTGTGTACAAGTCACCGGTATAAAAATGTTGATTATCCTCATCAACTTTCTAATACTGACTACTATATATAGTTTGAAATAATTGTTGATGATTGATTGTTGTGTGTTTAATATTATTTTGAATGTCTAAATTAAATTCATACATTAGACCGGGAGCTTCCAACATGGAAGGCAAATTTTAATAAAAAAAATAATTTTCATTCCATCAGATCTACAAATAAATAAATCTTTATACCTTAATAAAGTTTGTCAGTATTCTATTAATTTCATTATTTATTTATTTGTAATAAAGTAATTATTCAAAGCGTGTCTTTATTATCATATCTATTAAAAGGTGGAGAGGCACGGAAAAGATCTTTTATTAGGAAGGCGTGATAGCATAAAAGTTGGAAGTCATTGCCTTACATTGTTGAATGAGTTTTCTTTTTCATTTTTCAAGATTAACTTTTGAAAATCATTTTTACATTCGATTTTTGACTACGATCAGTCGTTTATGACAATTGTCAGCATAATGATCAAAATTGTTCAATCTAAAATGTAATGTATTTTCAACAATCATTGGCAGCATTTTTCGCTACAATATTGGTTAACATAGCCAAAGAGTTAACAAGGATGTTTTCACTTTCAAATTTTTAATACTTGTTGCCGTATTAAAATATTACCCATCAATTATTTTTAATGTTGCTGTAATCTACTTGTGGTTGATAAACAAAATAAAATAAAACAGTTTATCCACTTGACAATTAATTTACTTTTAAGTTAAGTTTATTTTCAAGTAACTATGGGTCTATTTTGTTTTTAGAGTCATTTATGTACATGTTGTTTGTGATTCACAGCCAGCAACACCAACAATAGTGGCAGCAACAGCGGATATACGCCTGGCAATGTCAGTCCAGGGGCAGAGACAGTGGCAGCCCCATTGACGGTGAGCGCACAGGAGAGGCGAGCCGCTTGTATTGCTCTCCTGCTGCAATGGAGAGGATCAAGATTGCCCAACTCAGATGAAAGAGACAGAGTGCAGATCGATGCAATTGACAGGGTATGATTTTTTTTCAAACGTCTACAGGGTTTTTGCTGTTGCATAATTTTATGTCATGTCCATCGTATATTTTTCCATTATAAATTTGCCACACCTGTACATCACGAATGTCAAATATGAACTGTCAAAATTCTTGATTCAAAAAAATATTATTCTCTTTACCCGAAGGTAACCAATATTTGTGTAAACATGTGTTTTCATGATAAATTTTTAATTGATCTATGTATTACAGTGATGATAATATTAAAGAAAAAATTCTTGGAAATATGCAATTCATCTTAAGGTATTATGATTGGATATGCTAACACTCCCATGTCTTCCCCAACTTATTTGCTTCTTTCCATGTCTAACACAACATATTAGTGATAAAATTATTGACATTGAATAAAATGAATTGAAAATGCACAACATTAATTGCTATCGTGTATTAATTAACAGGAAGGCAGCAGTGCTTTACATATGGCTGCTTCAGCGGGGTTGGCTGGTGGAGCACGCCTCTTATTATCAAGCGGAGCACGTTCATTGACTAGAGACAGTAGAGGGCGCACTGCTGCTCAACGTGCAAGCACAGCTGGTCATACCAGGCTGGCTTCTCTTTTGGAGAGTGCTATGTTGTTTGTATGTGATATTTTATCCAAACATATTTTTTTAATTTATATAAAACGTGAGCTTATAATATAGTTTACGGGTAACCCCCCTTCAACAACCCTGATGAGTGTGGTTTCATTATGGTATGATTTTTTTCAGTTTTTTTTTTACAAATCATTAGAAATTAAAAATGTTTTTGTGAACTTGTCTCGATAATAATTATAGGCACGTGATTAATTTGCGATACATTCATTTTGCTTTTCTAATAATATCTCTAGTTGCATTTCAGTTGTTTTAAATCATATGCGAGAAAATTTCGTTTCGATAAATATTGGGGTATAACCTGTGTTATGGTTGATCGTCTCCGGCTCCTCCCAGGTCTTAATAAGATTTGTTTACATTTATCCTGTAGGTAATGTAATCTTAGATGCACCATCAATTGCACGCTAAATAATTTGACATTATATCTCTTCTCATTTTAAATTGTCAAAAAGATAATCTGAAAATTTGGTTTAGGAAACTAGCAATGTAGTGACTTCAGAAAAGAAATTGAAAGTTATCGAAATTGTAAAAAGTGGTAGTAAGTTCACAATTGTAGGAAAGGATTTGACATTGCCTAAGTGTGATCAATTGAGCAAAAATAAATGAAAAAAGTGTTACTCCGATTCCAGCGACTTTTATGTTATTAATAATGAAGTGTATTTTATTAATTAAGTGTTTATTTTCATATATTAAAATGATATTTTCTCAAATTTCCTGTTGATCGTGATATTTTGCTCATCGTAACATTCTCCAAAATGTATTCCCCATGCTCAACGGAAATACTTTATGGTTGCCTGTGTGATTATTCATCTTATGTTATTTTCAGTCAGAAGAACCAATAGATTGGTGCTCTAGCCGTTGGGGCTGGACCCCCACAGAGCTGGTCGAACAGGAAGCCGAAGAAGAGTCGAAAGTCGATTCAAATCTGACTACAGGTCCAGGAACGCACGACGGTCTGAGGCCACAAGAACTCCGGGAAGCTAAAGACCGATTGCTTGTTGATACAAGTGATATGCTCAGGGTGCCTCTATTCACAGCTGAAGCATTACTTAGGGACAATGGTGAGAAGGATAATCTCATAATTACCAATCCTTTCATTTTTAAAATAACATGCTATATTTTAGTGTTGTGCTCACTTGATTTGGATTGTACTTCAGACTAATTAGAGAGGAAGGAGGTCAGATGGTAAGCAGTTTCCGTGAGCCCTACAAGTTGCAAATTTACATCAAGAACAAAATAACTGATTGAGAAGTTTCCTTGAAATAATTTTTCAAATTAAATGAGCATTGGCTCTCTTACAGCCAGGCTTTGGAATCATTATGCCAGAGGTTGTAAAAACATATTGGTGATGGTGACAAGGTGGTAGAATTTATTGTGAAGACAAAATTCACCTCTTTATTATGTTGACTACATATTAAAGTTTTTTGATAATATAGTTTTGACATTGAAATGTGAATCCTGGTTTTGGAAATAGTTTGAACCGGGCTAATGCTGTCCTTGGCTACATTTTTTTGTTTTTTGTTAAAGTTGTTGCTATTTGGATTAATGTAGCAGTAATAAAGACCGAACCAAATTAATTGATATAGATGGAGGCAGATTGTACAAAAGATTATTGATAAAACAAAAAAATATGAAAAGCGAAGTACAAGAAATAATTTTGAACAATTTGAATACCCATAGAATGGTGTAAAGATGTTCTGGTGGAGAGATGGATGAAGGATGCTTTGAGTTGTTGCCAGGCAGCCGGGGTGTCGCTTCCACTACCGGGGACAGGATCTCTCGACAGCGAACATCCCGATGATGCGATCGCTGGACAGCAACAGCAAAAGACAATTGAAGTATGTACAAATTCACTAAAGTAGCTTGTAGTCAGATCAACTTAAATTTACAGATAGCATTATATTACGTTGCAATTTATCAATGCTGAAGACTGGCCGAGTAAATAGTAGAGTAAACAAATATCGGGGAAATTAATCGTTGAGCGGTGTTACTCTGAGTTTGTATGTTACTGGATATTGTAATGCCGTTTAAGCCTTTTAATTCCAGTCTTTTTAGCCAAGTATATGTATTTTAATCCAATTATCAACACTGCTATCACCCAATCGTTAAAAATTTTACAAAATGGCCTCACAATATCAAATTAATAAGACATGATATGTGAGGTGAAATAAGATAATAACTCACCTCAAACTCAAAGCTTGAAAGCTGTCAACAATTGTTTGTTTGTGGATTATCAATTTAGAAATTTCTGATTTTTTTAAAAATATATTATAATTTCCAAATTTAAAAATAAACAATGGGTACTCTTTTCATATCTCTTGTAAACCTTACTCATGCTGGGTTTTAAACAGCGATTGGATCTAGTGTGAGTATGATATTGAAAAATATAATTTTTTTACAATCACAGTGCGGTATATGCTGTGAAGATGTCCCAGTCCAAGATGCCGGCGGAGGGTCTTGTGGACACGCTTACTGCGGTTCATGCTGGCGACGTTATCTGTCAGGACGCGTCCGCGACGGAGACGCTCGGCCGGTCTGTCCAGCCCCGCGCTGTCGTCGACCTGCTCCTCCGGCATTACTGCAATCTTGTCTTTCACCAGATACGCAGAGAAAGTATCTTCTATTCGATATAAAGGTAAAAGTCTTTATATTTATTTACAATTCAATAATACTTTTTCATATTTGAAAATAGAGTTTCCTATTATTGCATCAGTGATAACTCTGCGCTGAGGTTAAATTTTTCCATTTATATTTCAGGCGTTTGTTGAAAGCTCCCGAGGAATGAAATGGTGTCCCATCGCTGGCTGCGGCAGAGCTGTACGGCTGTTAGAACCAGAATTATCTGTACGGTTAAATTTCATTTTAAGCCAAATTATTCTCTCCATTATAGTTAGGCTCCAGAAAAAAATATTCTAAAAAAGGCTGCTCTAAAGCTTTCTTCTAGTTGAGGGTTTTTACAAGCATGAGTCAAATTTTCTGTATCCAAGTAGGTATTAATTAATACCTACTGTTAATTTTCCCCATAGTTTTTGATTCAATTATTTTATATACCTGATAATTATTGACATCCATTTTAATGTAAGTGGCATTTTTGAAATTCACATTGAAACATTTGAAATAATGCCTGCAACTAATTGTCAATAGAACAATTCAAATTGTGTTTTATTTTTTTTTAAATAAAAGGTTCCAGTTGCCGCTCCTGCAAGTGGTGATGACACTGAAGACCCGTGTCCAGGAGGATATCCCACGATCTCTAGAGGTGTAGATTGCGGAGATTTTCATTTCTTTTGCTGGGAATGTAATGGTTTGTAGCAAGTTGTTAATTTTTTTTTATTATACATTCTCGGACTGATAAATATTTTCAGGCTATATGTCAATACAAAAATTAGTTCTTACACAAATGTTTTGAGATCGTTAACTCTTTAATGTTTATAAATCGGTTGTCTCAATATTTTTACATACATTTTGTGGATAAGAATATATCATATGATTAATATATACCCATTTTCATCATGTTGATTATCTTTTTCAGATATAGGGGGACGTGGTATGATAAAAAATAGGATTGTTGTGGACAACCATTTGTTCATTGTGAATTTTCTTTTGATCAATCATTTTGAGTATTGCTACATATTTCTTCTCAGGTGAAGCGCATGCTCCACTCGGTTGTGCATCGTGGGCCCGGTGGTCTGCACGCGCTGGAAATGCTCCACCGGCTCCAATGGCAGCAGCTTGCGGTGCAGAAAGTGCTGCTTCCAGTCTCTGGCTGCTGGCGCATTGCAAGCCCTGCCCTTCATGCTCTTGTCCCATTCAGAAAAACGACGGATGCAACCATATGAAATGTACAAAGGTAATGTAGCAAACACTGATTAACAATATTTGATAAATTCTTTTTTTTTTTTGACATTACGACAAATACAATGACAATGCCAAGAAATTTTAAAGTAATTGCTTTGAAAATAGAGCATGCCTGCCGGCACTGAATAATAGTTCTACATGTTTTTATCTTCTAATGTTTTTATTTATTGCAGTGTAAGTTTGATTTTTGCTGGGTGTGCCTTGAGAGTTGGAAGCGTCATGGGTCAGCAACAGGCGGATACTTCAGATGCACAAGAGAAGAGGCTGCTACGAGAGCTGATCAATCCAGAGGTGCTGCGCTTGCCGAAGCTAGGGTAAGTTAAGTGATCTGAACCAGTTTTGCTCATCATAGAAGTTTTGAATTGGTTTACTCATTGAACATAACCAGTCCTGATCATTTTAAAAGATTGTAATAAACTTTTTTTTTTTTAATATTGTCTTTCTTCAATGAATTTGACAGTGTTCAACACCATAATTTTTTTGTAAAATTATTATTGTTAAAAAATTGAATAGCACTTTACTTGCAGGTTCAAAATGTGGAAGCGCAGGAACAATGGAGGTTCGCCGTGCAATGTGCTAGATTCAGAAGACATGAACTAAGATGGGCCACCGAAAAGGCTTTACTGGGGGGCATTTCAGCTAAGGCTCGAGCACTCGATCCCACAGGTTAGAATAAGTTGGGTAATCTTTGGTGCAGAAAAGTTTTGTAGTTAAAAATTATCTGATTAATTTTGGGCACATATATTTTTTGAGGCTGAAATTATTGAGTATATATACTCTGGTTGTATGGTCCAAGCATATTTGCGACTACTACCTATAGTGCAAATTGGTTTAACTAATTTATGATTTTTAGGTGCAGCCTGCGGTGTTTTAGAAGCAGCTGCTAGAGAATTAGCCCTCTGCAGGCGATTGTTAGCAGGATCTTGTGCATACACATTTGTTATGCCTTCCACTGCACCGCATAGAGCAGCTTTTCACTATGTCCAGGTTTGTTTATCACTCAATCATTCAACTGTTTCAAAAAGCAAATTGAATGCCTTTGATTAAAAAGGTTCAAAATACCAAAGATTTAAGAAAATTATATTTTATGTGGAATGGGTGCTAAATACTTTGACTCTGGGACTCTGGCTCCAGAAGTGCATTTTAAAGTTGATCAATAAATGACAGTGTCTATACATACACGGTTATTAATGTTAGAAAGGTACAAACTGCCAGTTTCACACTTGTTGTAGTCGGTATTTTTGAATCTCTTATTAGTGTTGAAATGGATTTCCAATAAAATGATAACATAAAGAGGAAGCTTTACTCACCTTTTATAATATTAATTGCCTTTTTAAATATTGTAACTTATGAGGTGTGCTGTGAGAGCTGCTTTGTAATTAAACTGTATAAAATGTATACATGTTTTTCTTAATTTCCTTTACAATAAATATGGCACATAGCACTTTTTTACAGTGATCAGTCTTATCCATGTAACCCACTCTGCTTTATAGGAGGAACTGGAAAGATGTGGTGCTCGCCTGGCATTTCTCATTGGGCGAGAGGTTATTGAAGCGCCACTCAAAGCTTTACAAAGAACATCTTCTATTTGTCGACGATGGCGATTAGCCCTCGTGAGAATTACTCGACCACCCCCGCCGCCTGCTGCATTATCTGCTCCCGAATTGAGATTAATGGTAAGCTTCATAATTCATTTATTCAATACTATATTGTTTTGTATCAAGGATAACTAAGCAAATTTAAAAAAAAATGTGATATTTGTATAATCATAAAAATACTATTTGGTGACATACATTATGTTATTTTGTAAATTCAAATTAACCCTTTGAGGAGTATGGCTGTACACGTTCGTCCAAATATTGTGATGTCTTTTATCATTTGCAAGTTCCGTATTTTTATTGAATAATTATAATTTCTTCAGATATTCATGCTGCACATATCTGTCAATAATTTAAAGCAGTCGGGCTTACATTTTTTATTTGTTTCAAATTAATAAAAGAATTTTACGAAAAAAAAATTCAAAGAAATTACACTTTTAATCATGTATCATAAAATTTTATGTGTGCTCTACCGCTTTCTTTCTAGGAATCAGTGTCAATATCGAACTATGTTTACTCAGACTGCAATTATTTTTTTAGGCTCAAACTAAAGTAATTGTTTCTAGAAAATTCATAGTGAATAAATTTATTTACATTTATTACTATGCATTTCTCGATTGTACAACTTTATTTACTACGTGATATAATAATAAATATTCTTTCTAGATTGAACCACAAAAAAAACACATAATTTTATATGAAGTGTAAATAAAAATATTCAACATAAGCCAAAAAACTTATTTCCTAAAAAATAACTCATTACTCGACGGGTTAACAAATCATTTAGAGACGACTCTTGATGTTCTTTGTATGCCCACAGGCAAGACTATATGCTAGAGGTAGACTAGATGCCAGGGACCCTTGGAGGTTCTCTCTGGGTCCGAGAGGCGAACCTCTTCGATTGCCTGAACCGACTCCTGACCACACCATACTGCAGGTAAATAAAATTATCTACTACAAATATAGCTCTCCATTACTCAATGAAATTGTCTGTAACTATCTATTTTTTAAAACCTTCCTGAGTACTATTAATATTGTTATTGAATATATTTAACATTATGTTAGATATTTTAACCACACAAGGCGGACTAGGTTGGTTAGCAAGACAGCCTAGCTGATTGGTAAGCGAATGCAACGTTGGTGTTTCTTGGTGGTTGTGACGAATATGGAAACTTTTTTTTTTCATTAAAATGTGATGATTATAGTGCCTCCACTGTATAGCCACTTAATTCGCATTTCTGAACTTTTTATATTTGATTATGAGTTTAAATTGTATTTTTTAGGAACCTCAGCTCACTATCTCGCCTCGTTCAGCTCCAGAAAGATCAAATACATCAACTGATGCAGATGGTAAGCGTAATTATAACCGTCAATTTTTTAATTTTAAAATAATCTTAAAAAAGAAGAAAAATTAATATACCTCATGAATAAAATACTCAGATATAAAAGTAAATGCAAAGCAAAAGATTGCAAAGATAATTCAATAGATCTAATTGATACGATAAAAGATTATCAACTTCCTATGAATAGTGAATTCATTCTGTAGGCTTTCACTAGCTTATTTAAGGACATTCCTGTAAAACGATGCTTTGGAATGACACGCAATACCTAAATTTCACCCTTTCTCATCCAAAGAGATTTACTCTTTAATTCAAGTATTGACACTAGCACTGATGCTTACTCCTTTTCATTGAACTCAGAATAACATCAACAAAATGATGCCATCAAAGGGCAGTTCACCATAATCATTGCTTGCTCAAGTTTTAATGAATGCTCTACATAGTTTTTTATTTGAGCCCGGTATCTTAGCATATTTGTAATGAAAGCCATAGAATGACACAAAGGATTAAAAATTAGCTTCTAGGCTTAATCGAGATTAAGCATAGTTTTGGCAACAGCCTGAAACCGAAAGGGATATTAACAATCTTAATAATCTCTTGTATACCAAAATAGTATGTTGTTTTAACACCGTTATACTTAAGTTCTACCAAGTAAATGCCAATTCATCACTTATCATGATTAATATATCTTCTCCAGGCATTATGATATATGTCCTGCAAAGTTACCATTAATCACTTTTAAGGTGTTAACTGTCACTTCTTGATGGAAAGGCATGATATTTTAAATAATAAAAACACATTTTTTTAGTACTTATTTCCACAATATATTTTTTGATCAGGACCGGTTTCGCTCATCGCGAGCATTATCAACTGATCAAAAAATATATTGTGGAAATAAGTACTAAAAAAATGTGTTTTTATTATTTAAAAAAGTTACCATTAGTTGTTATAATACATTTTTCAATTCTTTCCCTTGCTATGGGTACTTAAAAATGTTCGATTGAATTGAACCTGTCTTGCGAAGAGTACATGTCTTAATTCATATATAATTTATTTATGTACAGGAGTTTTTAACCCTTTTATGCCGAAGCAGCGCGACCGCGCTGCTTGGTACTTGTGCGAAATCGACGGGCAAGCGCTATCGCGCTGCGAAAACCATGTTCCACTCAAGCGTAACTCGAAGTGTTTTAACACATGTTTTATTAAAATTTATGAATGATGTGGATCATGTAAGTTCTTAGGATTGACAAAATCGAATCCACAAATTTATTGACCCAAAAATATTTTTTTTAATGATAAAACAAAATTGTGAACATATGTTAGTGACGCGCTCATATTTCACCGAGTATTTATTGAATAACAGATATGTTGTGCAATCTTATAATACATGATACATATAATACATGTATTTTATATCGAATCGGGCATAGAAAAAGAATATACTTCTTAGAAAAAATGTCTTTTTTTTGTTATCATGGATTCAAGAAATATGGAGGGCACTTGCGAACAATAGGAAATGGCACAAATATCTACCCTTTTTAAAATTCCATTCATCACTTTTTTAACAGAAAGATCATAAAATTCGTTACACTTGTATACAAAATCTTATTATTATTTGCTCAACACACGTAAGCGTCAATAGAAAAAAAACTCTTGCATACAGTGGCAGCCCGTCCATTGAAAATCTTGATTTACTTCACTCCCTGAATGAAAAAAACTTTTATATTTATATAAACATATTTTTATCAATAATTTCTTCATCATAAATAAATCACCTGTGTTTTCTGCATCAAAGGCATGTGAAATATTTTACAAAAAATACCTCTTTTTTATCACAAAATTAAAAATTTTGTACAAATTATTGCAAGTTTCATTTTTCTTATTTTTTTTAGGTCGATCGTGTAAACTCATTTATTGTTTTTATAATTGTTTTATCTAAACTATAATATATCAAATGCAAAATGAGAAAAAACAGAAATAAATCCTTAAAAACTAGATATTTACAAATTTTTTTTTTAAACACACAAAAAACTTCAAAAACTCCTTAGTGCTTTTAGCAAGTCCCCAAAAAAAAGGCTAGGCGTAAAAGGGTTAAGAAAATGTGGAATTTTCAATTTATTGTCGAACAGATTTTCTCCGACGAGCAAATTTTTTCAACTCTCTATTTTACAGTGTACCGAATCAATGTGTCAGAGTACAATATGGATCTGATCATTGCTTTAGAGATGTCTCGACTTCAAATGCTGGAAGAACAGACTAGAAGAGGAACAGATCCTGATACTTCTTCTTCTCCAGGTTCGTCAAAACACATTATTGTTGAAATGCTATAATAAATAAATCCAATGTCTAATAATAGATGTCCATGATTATATTTGGGAAATTTTTTTACTCATAGGGTTTTCTTTGTCATATAAAATAAAATTAAAATAAAAAAACCTTCATTCATGAAAGCGAAGATATTTTTTTCCATAAATATTTATCATTACAATTGACGAAGAATTAATTTCCTTTACAATTTATTGTTTTTACAGATGTAACACTTAGCCATAGTCGTCAGCGTCCAGCTCGTCTAAACATTTCTGTCTCCATTGGCGCACCGTCTGATTATGGTATATATTTATATTTTTTTATAAATTGAAAGCTTTAGAAAAAAGGCTTGTTCAACTCACATCGCAGCCTATCAAAGTTCATAATGTGACAAAAATATATCCATCTTTTTTTTACATACCTCAGTCATGTACTGCTAAAGTGTATCAGTTTGTGACAATTCGTTGTTTATATTGAATATTTAAACCTGCCCATATTCTGCAACAACATGTCATGTTGAATGAATAGTTGTGTTAATTTTTTCATATTATTATGTATTTAAACAGCTAGTTGGATTGCACCATGACAATAACAACCAGTACAGCTGTTATTCAATAATTTAAAATAATTAAGAGGCAAATTTTTATTATAATATTTATTATTATTTTTGATAACTCACTATTTTAGCTGAAGCCTGTTTAAACTAATTGAGAGTAAACTATCTTTGGAATTTCTAGAGGACAAAGTTAGTCTGTCGGATGACCAATTGAAACTAGCCATCCAGCTGTCACTGCAGGAACCCATGATGGCTCGTTTGAGGGCTACATCAGACTCGAAGATGGCAATGACTGACCAAGGTGACCAGATCGGCTTGGATTCGGAAGCTGGGGGATCGAATGCAGCGGACAGGAATCAGAGATCCAACACGGATTTAGGAAAAGATAGCCTTTTAGATGGTGAATTTTCCAGAAGTGCTCGTCTCATGCGACAAGTCAGTATAATTTGGTGAAATTGTAGGTGTCCAATCTTTAGTATTATGGAATCCGACATCTTTAAATATTTAAATGTGTCATTATTATTGCACTCAGAGTTAACTCGTTCCAGCCCATGTGTAACTAGAACACATTGCTTCTAATAATTTTGATGATTAATTACATGAATAAAATAATTCAATACTGGGTTAAGTTTGTGTCATATCAGTTATCTAGTGTCTAATATGAAATTTATTGAAATTTCAGGAGGAGAGGTGGTCAAGAGCAGCTGACATTACTGTGGGGTACTTCTTGAAAGCACTGGGTGGAGCTCCACTAGATTTGCCTAATTTGGCACTCGGACTAGATTTACTCACTCCGCGTCAGGACAAGGCTAGCAAAGATTTGCTCTCTCGCCAGGTGAACAATTCAAAAGTGTTTTTTTTCCTGAATAAAATTTTTGTAAAATTACACGTTTTGATAATATTTTCATTTATAGATGGGCGGGTATGAGGATGGTTCAGGATCTAGCCAAGGAAGGGAAGATCAGGTGACAGCCGGAAGCAGCTATGCAACATCAGGCTTCTTCACTTACTGCCGAGATGGTATATTATATATTTAATTCTTTTAGACGTGCAAGCGATCAGTTCCATTTTCATAATATTGTTTTTGAATTGACATTTAATTGAAGACTCCAATAATTAATTATGTTTTGGAAGGTAAATTGTAATTATATATTAACTGTTTAAAATTTTGATGAAAAACAAAATGAAGTTGTTTTTTTTTAAATTAAAGTTTAATAGCAACTACAAGTCTCAATCAAATTTTTCTTAAAATATTTTTCAGATTCTCTAAAATGTAGTTTTTATCGAGATTCCAATAAACTTTACTCCATATTATAATCACTCAGCAATCTATTCAATTTTGGTTTGTTCCAGGTTCTAATCAAATAAGGCCTCCTCTTTTACGATCGGGGGCATGTGGTCAACGACCGCCATTGCTTCGGCAAAGCTGCGGAACTCGTATGCGTCGCTCATGGAGTATGGGAGATATTTCAGTTAGAAGTACAAGCACTGAAGACACCAACACGTTAGTATTTTTTTTATTATTCTTATTTGTACTATGATTTTAAAAGTAAACTTGAAAAAAATAAATCATTTTTTGATGAAAATTAAGTATTTTTTATTGAATTATCAATTTTTATATAAAATATGATATGGCTGTTTGTATCTCTGAAACAATTTACATATTTTTAAAATAAAACTATAAATACAATATCTCTCTCCGGGCTACCTTATTACACATCATTCACGGGTTACAGCACACACTATTATCAGTGTAAAAAAAAGTAATAACCTATTTGTTATGCTATTCACTGCTTTACTACGGTATCATATATCACTAATATGCAAATTAAAATTGAATACCTGAGCAAATAATTTACATATTGTTAATGTTATATCTATCAATTCAGCAGCTTGTTCAAAAATCAGAAATTTGTGAAAAGAGAATATTAAAATTATCTAAAATGTCTTGACTGGTTGTTATTATGTGTGGAAATAAAATTTATGATAGTTGTACACAATCTTATTTATCTGGAATTTAAACTCTTTAATATAAGTAATAATAGTGAATGTAATAAACAGCAATCCTTTATCTGAGAATGCACAAACAGTAAAATTACAAAATGAAGGGGCATCACATTAAGTTTGTTTTATCCCTACAAACAACTGTGTGTAGTAATTATAGAGTATTTATTTTCTACTTGCAATTTTATTTTCAGGTACAATAAGATGATGGAAGATACATTCATAGGATCTGAATTAGGTGAATATAAAAAAAAAAACTATCAATGGTCATATTTTCATAACAATGCTACATGTCTATAATTTCTTCGCATTTCAGTCACTATGCATTAGGCATGTCTACCTGAGTATAGATTACCCAAACACTCAATTATTTGTAAAATTTTGTCAAATAATTCACATTTCTAGAGATTACAATATATATCTCTTTATTATAATGTTAAATTAAAAAAATACCCTATTTCACTCCTTGACTGATAGTTTAAAATGTAAGGAATAAAATTTATCCATTCATTTCAGAACCTTTTCTTCATGAAAATATTGATGGAAAACATTCAGGAGCGCCACCAGCTCACCAGCAACAACAGCTTTCACATTCTCAACAAAAATCTGAAACTCAATTTCTGACTGTCGACAGAAGAGTTCATGATATAATAATCACCAGAAGCGGTCCGGCGAGCGAAAGTACACACAACCGCCAAGTAAATGATATCACGATAAACCCAAGTGCAGTAAAAAGCAATGCAAGTTCTTCAGATCAACACTTAAAAACTATTAATATTACTAGTAATCAGACGTCTGCAGCATCATCCAATGTCAACAAAACATCAAAAGAAAGAAGAATACCGCCCTCATTTCCAATCACACCTCCTTGGGGCCAGTTCTGTTGCGAGAGAAAATGCGTTGTTACAAATAACAGTAATATTTTGGGACAGTCTCCGCCGAAAGGAAAAGAAATTAGGCAAACGAAGATCGGTTTGATTGTACCTGACGCAGAACCGCCCGCTACAGTCAGTGTGGATTGCCGGGGAAAAATTAATTCAGACGCTTCCGTCTTCGATTTCAGTAATGATAAAACTATACATTTACCGGATTTGAATTCGAGTCATTTAAAAGTTAACACATATTTAACCAGACTCGCAATTAATAAACATATAGGACTGCTTGGAGATTCAATATCGAAGGATTCACTAAACCAAAATGAAATAATTGGGGATAACTTCCGAAGGCACTCCGATCACATACCGAGGTCCGAAAGAGGACAACATCCGCCGCCCGTGAAAGCTTCCAGTTCAGAAAAACATATTGGTGAAAAGTCTATGTTTATTATTCCAGATAATATCAGCATCAAAGCCGATAGCAATCAAAAAGAGAGCCCTTCTAAGAAATTGAAAAATATGGAACCCAGAGGCAGAGCTCTCAACATCAGAATTTGTGACGTGGACAAAAATACCAATGCACCGACGGATGATACTCCACATAAGATTCGTCGCGGCCTAGAGACTGATAGCAGCAATGAATGCGAATCGGAGACAGGAATACCCAAATCTCCTACACTCTACATATCTGGGGTGTCAATTTGTCGAGAAACCACTTCTACTAAAATGACAACGTCAGCTGTCATACACGCTGTAGGGTCTGATTCAAATGTTGCACAATATTTTGCGAGAAATGACTCATTCAGAATCAGTAACACTGCTTCTGAACAGCAACAGAGATCTCCAAAAGTGAGGCAGAAGACATCGTGGAGAGAATTGGACATTGTTTCATCAGAGACATTTGAATTGCCATCAAGTCCGGTCGTCGTGAGAGTTACTTCTCCTTCTCTGTCACCTTGCAGCGAGAGAAATATAGCTGCAGAAACTAGCAGCGGTTCACAAGAAATATATACTCCATCCCTACTGAGGTCAGCTACTCCTACGGGGCCAGTTATGTCTGCTTTTGTAGATGATGGGACTTCAAATCTCGGTATTCTTGATATAACCGTATTGCCCCCATCCCATTTTAGCGATGATGTCTTTCTTGATGACAACGATCCCGGATTGATGATGGATTTCGGTGACGGCGGCTTGCGATTGGAGAATTCAAACAGTTCAAGTAGGTGCTCATTGAGAGGAACTGTTTATACCGGCTGTCACAGCGGGGGCATAATGATCAGTAATGTGGCTTCAATTGGAGTAACGCAAGATTGCTCAAAACAGAATTGCAGTCAAGATTATAAATGCAATTCACCAAAACACACAGAAGAAGCTTTGTATGAAAATATTTATCCTCAGTCTGTGATAAATGATCAAATAGCATTTGAAATGTCGTTGCCGAATTCTCCAACGGGCATCGGGGCTATGAATAGTAGCGGGGTGACCATTCAGAAATCGTGGTCGGCCAGACCACTGGCGAGCGCTCAAGAATTCGCTGAAGAAATACAAGCCAACGCCAGATTAAAATCCAAGAGCGCTAATGAACCAGAACGGGACAGAGAAATGTTTCACTTTCCTAAGTCGTCGACCGATGGGGCGTTGAGTTCCGTTCTTCACGTACAAGAATCGAATTTGAGCTCTGATGATTTTCACGAAGCTCTATTTTTGTTGGAACGTTCACCGAAAACTCGTGATTCAAAAAGAAGAAAACGAAGCAAAAAGCGAGATAAAAGTGGCACTGATAAAGATGGTAACAAAAGAGATAGGGACGTCCCTGATAGAAAGCTAGATGTGAAACAAAATGAAGATATTTGTGATACTAAGCAAGAGAAATGTAATGATAAATTGGGAAATGAAATAATAGACGTTAAAGTTGAGAATTGTTGTGAAAATGTTGTTGAAAATGATTCTCCGTCAATTGAACAAGACGAAGCCAGCTCTGCACTTTAAGGAAGTGACAGATTTGTTTTAGATACTACCCAAACGTAGACGGATACTTTATTGTGAATTTCATTTTGTACGCTTGAGTACATTATCGAACTTAATGTTATAATAGTTAATATGTAAGGAAATTTTTTTTAGAAGTTCAAAGTGTTCAAGAGACATTGGCTGTGAGAAGGAAAAGATTAATTAATGAATTAAATTTGAATTTAAATATTGCTGTCTTCATTAAATGAAGAGATAAATAAAAAACAGATTGATGGATCGATCGTCCGATCGTGATGAAAATATTAAAAGAGTTAAAAGATATATCATAACTAATACTTAATTAAAACATTTTGTGGATTAAAATAATATTATAGACTAAAAATGTGTAGCGTGACCTCCCGTAGTGACGGCTGTTATGATAAATAATATAATTATTTACTTACTTCATTTAAAAGAAAGACTGACGAAATTGATATTTCAAATTATATTAATACAATGTGTTGTAAAACTTACCCATAATGACCGACCAAAATGTCACTTTTCAGAAAAAAATTTGATAAATCTAATTATTTTTATCTGGTCCGGGGTCCATATCTGCTGCATTACGTTTTCTTTTATCGATATTCTTTATTTCACGCTTCGCAGTTTCTCTTTATGGTAATAAAGGACAGAAGTAGGATCATATTGTCTCTGTAGCCGTGTGATATAAATTTGTTTTTATTTATTGTTCACATTACTCGTTATGAAATATACATGGTATTTATTTATTTAAAAACATCCTTGCATATAATATTTTTTATATGAGTTATCTTAACCTTCTTCCTACATTTAACTTGTAACTTAGGTTGAATACAACTTATCCTATTTTTAATTTATTAAATCGGTGCTTCAGACATTAAAGCTATTTTTACATTCATGTCCATTATCGACCGCACAAACATTTTAGACAGTTTTTTATTTCCCACAAGATACGTAGATGATTGTTCATCTCTTGCAAGTGAGTAGAGTTTGTGTGCATAAATTTATATAATGGCATCCATGAATGAGTTCACCGTTACTAATGTTTTATAATATCAATTTTAATGTTTAGAAAAGAACTAATATGCATTTTCAAGAGTCATTACCATACATCTCTTATAACCACAAATTATGTCCACAATTATATATTATTGACATAATCTTTTCTTCAGAAAATTGTTTTTTTTATGAAGACATTTGAGTTATTTTTTTTATAACATAACGTTGACTGTATGCGTCAAATATCTAAATATATTAAGTAAATTAGTTTTTAATGAAACAGTCTTCGTAGTCCTGAAGTTGCTAGTGAAACTGTGAAGATATCAAATTGATTATTTAATTTTAATGTGTTTTTACTTAACTTGTTCCTATTGGTAAAGTTTCATGAAATATATCAGTATTATTATTGTATTTACCATAAGACTATTACGCTTTTAAAATGGCTGTTTGACTGATTTCAAGTATCTTTACTTCCAATTTGGTGATTGAAAACTATTTGCATTAGTAATGCATGTGTTTTGGTTCCTTTGTGATATTATATTTATTGTTTTTTCTTATTTACTAATAGTTTTAACTTTACTTAACATTTAGTGACAGCTCCAAACAGTCACAACATCAGTCTACATCAATCTAAATGTTTATTTGCGTTTAGTAGGACGCGGCACTTAAGTTCTACAATTTGTTAAGATTTAAACTGTTTTACTCTATTTTATTGAGCCAATTGTCTGGTACCTTTTATACGAGGCCAAAATCTGAATATCCCAATACTTAATACTTATAATTAAGATTTGGCCATACATTTAATAATATTGCCATATATTATTGTTAAGTTAAAATTTCTTTTTTGGAAATATGAATTAAGGTGTACAGTACAGACTGCCAAAATAATAAATAATTACTGCACATTATAGACACTAGCCATCGCACAATTATTTTTTAAACTTATAAAGATATTAATGATTGCAAGCGGGCTTACAGTATTCATGTGCTTTTTATAAATTTTGTATTTATGAGAGTGAAAACATAGTGATTTTTTTTTTTAAATATAACTTGCTATGTATTGATAATTTGATGCTTGTTGAGATGAGTGTGTCATGAAAATAAATCTTGTTTTTATTTATGTCTGACAGTGTGACTAGTTAGTATTGATAAATATGTTACACAAAAATCTCTATGTCCTCGGTACATATTTCATTATCATTTTTTTTTTGTGATGAGACAAGAACACGCTTCAGTGTATAGACAGTGACAAAATGTTTACAGCAAATTAATATACTATGGGAATGATTAGAATATAAGTGGTGTCGCCATTGGATTCTACTAATTATATCCTATATTGGTGATTTTTGCTCAGCCCTTATAATATGGCTGATTTTTCAAAATTCATTATTTTTCAACATTATTTCTTGGTTTACCAAGGAATAGTGATTGAAATAATATGTAAATGTTAATATGTTCATTTATAAAAAGTATCCAATAACAATTGTCTGCTGAAAGGTATAGAATTTCCAACATTTTCTCATGTAGCTTATTCATTGACTATAAAATTGCTTATATCGGTAAATTTGGTCTAATTTTTATTTACCATATAGATTATATTTTGTTTGAAACAAATATTGATCAATGAAGTAAAAACAACAGAATGTTACCAGTAAATATTTTTTATTATGGTAAAATTTTGAAGGAATATTATTTAACCGTTCTATTTCTGAACTCTGAAAAAATGAATTTGAGCAACTGAGTAACAGATAGGTATTATAAGAAAAAAAATCTTGAGATATCTCCATTACAGGGCCATATGCTTCAAACTGGAAGTGGATATAGTTAGGAAACATCACTTTTATCCAATCATTCTCATCAGTTTTGTTCAACGAATTATCAAACTATTGTAGGAACTCCACCAAGCCAACCAAAAACTGAAGGAGACATCATTTTGAGAATAAAAAAAATCTAGATATTATCTCATAATTATAAGATGTATCATAAAAAATTAATGTTAAATTAACAACAGTATGTTTGTCGATATATCCTCAAGTTACCAAAAAATCCCAAAGAATATTAAAAGTTCAATATTAATATGTTATAAACCTTAATGTTAGGACAGATTTACCACTTATAATGTTAATAATTTGTTTTTGGGAAATATATGAATTTTAACGGCCAGGAAGTGATGACCTGTCAAAATGATACATATGCATAGACATAGATTCAATTGTGAAACTAAGAAAATATTTTTTTATTTATTGTTTTTTGAAATATTTAAATTAATAAACAATATATGGTACTTATTATAGTTAATAATCAAGGGGGCAGATACAGATAGAAAGTCATTAAGATGAATTCGAGGAGAAGACACATTGCAAAAATCTCAAACTAGAATTGAAAAAATCCAAGTTTGATTTTGACCTTGTTGGAGCCTAGACGTACATGATTGTTAGGGTAAAGCTACAACACAGCCAATATTGGATTTTGGTTACTTTTTCTATCAGTCCTTTTTTATAATCTAAGTTGTATTATGTTTGAGCATTACAATTTGTTTATTTAACAATTGGAAAATGATAATATAAAATAATCACTTTATATAACATATTTGCCCAAAATGCTGATCAACTATATTCAACAATTTTTTGCAAATGGAGTAACTCTCATTTATTGAAGTTTATATAATTTCATATGTTTCCCACAAAAATTTTCAATATGGAATAATTGTATGGTTATAATGACATAGCTACACTTAGATAGTATGAAAAAAACATTTTCTTTTATAAATAAAATAAACAAAAGTTATTTTGCTGTTTCATTATGTAGAATTCCCAATCATTCAAAGTTAAGGACAAGATTACTTCATCCACATGTATGGTTTAAGAAAGCAATACCTTTGTTTAGGCTGACATTCTGTAATGTAAGGTCAATTTCTCATAATCTTCTTGGAATGGCTCCAAAAAAATCACTGAGTAAATCATGGCTTTTGATAAATTTTCAAATAATTGGAGTATCAGCATATACTGCATGACATCACACATTTTCAATAAACAAGAGATCAAGCTATTCTTGTTGATTATGAGTACCAAAAATTTTACACTATAAGAGTAGAGTTGGTGTCAGATTTACAAAAATAGTGGTGTAAGTTCCCATTGTGAAATGTAAATGCAAATACAGTAATTGAGAGATATATCTTAATTACTTCATTACGTCATATGATTATAGACTATAGACATTCAAATTCGTTTAAATACAGAATAGTTATACATACATGAAAATTCCAGTAAGTTTGCATGTATTCTTTCATGTTCATGTACTTCATGTATCTCAGTTTTATCTTAACCTACATGTTGAGTCAACATTTACAGCGCTTATCAAATCGATAACATATTTTTTTCTCATAGAAGCCAGACATTTGAATTTGCAAGTGGTTTTTTTGCAAAATTTATTAAATCGCAGCTCAACTTGACAACATAGTGAATATCTTTTTTCTGAGCTTCATAACCTGTAAGTTGTTAGCTCTTTGATCCACAAGTAATTTTTGGTGACATCAGGTAAAATATTTGTTTCACGGAAGTTAATTAAACAAAAATGCATTAATTAATGGTGGGCAAGGCATTTGTTTGGCTGTCAGTCGGAAGCCTATCATCGAACGGTGAAGTCCATTCAACTCATTATCACTCCAAGATTGATCGCGCTTTTTGTTGAATTGTTTGTTTTCTACCTTTGTCCAAATCGTTGTTACCTCACATCACCCATTTTTATCATTCATCAAGCTTAAAATTATGTACACGCATTGAATGATACGCTGGTTTTGTAAACCCGTGTTTTAAAGTCATGACTCTCCCGTCAGTCCTATTTCCACATCATCTCGCGTACTCGGAAACTGAGGCTGGACTGCTCTCATTCTAGAGTGGAATTTGTATTCATCTCACATGTTATTGGGAGATGAAATAAAAAACAAATTCATAATCCAATGGTATTTTATTCAGATATATATTATGTATGTAATAATAAATTATAAAATATACCTAACGCATTTATACACCAACAGCATTATAATAATGAAAAGATTATAAAAAGGCACACTATCGATTTGTAAGCCCACAACCTACTGGTTAATAATATAATAATATAGTCAGCAAGTGTTCACAAGGAGCAAGGATTTCTTTTGAATTGAGATTTTTAAAATGAAATGGAAAAAATGAGCATTTATTTATTTTACACATAAATTCAACAGTTTTCCTATGGCTATAGTTCATTCAAATAACATTAACACTCGGTTGTCAGGAAAAGTCAAATACCATTTGTTGCGGACTATCGGTTGAAAGCAGGACAGGGCAAATGCCATTTTTTGCGGACAGTTGGTTGTTAGGGAATACAACATATCATGGGATTGTTTGTCGCCTAAAAAGCCGTAACTAATTGTTATTAGTTCTACTTTTATGCTAGATTATAAGCATGGAAGTTTGAACTGACAATATTGTTATTAGATACCATGAGAAATTGAGATAATGCAATACAATATGATTTATTGTCAGAAAACATATTTTGTAGATTGTTTTGTAAGTTAAATGGTTTCATGGCCAGAGTACAGGACCCTTTTATGACAAGAAGCAATAAATCTCACGAGTTATTATACACTAAATGTTCTTATTATTTTAAAAATGGCAACACATGTTTCTATTATATGATATGAATAAATACGCCATATATTTCATATGTTGTAAATATTTCATTGTGTGATTTACTAAATTGATTACAGGATTTCATATACAGCTTAGAAATACAGTGAAATTATAATGTAATCAAAATGTTTTTTATTTTATTTTTAAATGATCAAATGCCACATATGATTTCTTTGAAAATTTCAATCAAAAATATTGTTTAGTTTAGAAGTTGTGTTGATTTTAAGTAATATATTTGTATGCTCATCGCTAAAAAACATCAGCTACAAGCTAGTCTATTGTTCAAAGCACTCGACAACCAAGGGTTAAGAGTTCTTTCAATTAGACATTTGTTCTATTTGCTGACCAATATTTTATTTAATAATAATGACCGTTTAGTAATTAGGTACTTAAACTAATATAATGAAAAACAAATTATTTTAGTATCTAATTAATGCCAATAGTTCTTTTTTTATCACAATCAATTCAGCAAAATTAAATTTTTTTTGTGAATGATATTCATTTAAGATATATATATATTTTTATATCAATTTTAAAACAGTAATTATATGGTCATGAATAAAGTTTGAGAGTCGAAAGCGTTCAAGAAATAAAACATATATAAGTTAAATATTCCCAACTCATATCTACCATTTAAATAATTATTAAGGAATGCTGAAAAATAATAAATATATATTTTTTTGTGTGCAAAAACAAAAGAATGTAGTGTAAAATAGATTGTTTTTAAGATAGCTAAAATTACATTCGTGATATTGAAAACATTCTAGAAAATGTGATTTTTTTATGTGAAATTTACTAATTCAGAGACATTGATTCGACTGGTCCCTTTTTATATTTATACAGTTACTGTTTAAGCATATTCTGAAGATTTTTCAATTTATAAGACAATAGCCTTTTATTTTCACACACAAACATGATGAATTTTATTTTTGGTAAAATAAGCTATCAGTTATCAGTTTTTTCTTTATTATGCAGAATATGTTAACTAACAAAAAAACTGTTTTTCAATTCTTTTTCTCAGATCTAAAAAATGTATTACTATATATATGTTATCATAAGTTCATTATCATCTATATTGGTAGGGCAACCTCAAACACGCAGATCTAAGTAAAATATTAACTAAAAATTGATTGAAGTTTAAAATACGATATTGGATTATATTACCCGCTGATTATATAAAGCGAGCATTCTGACAACATACATGGCCAGTGTGCATTAAATAATAAAATTTTTTTTTTTTAAGCTTAGCGAGCAGAAACCTAAATATATCTGATTGTTCAACGTTATTACATAAGAAAATATAATCTGTAAGTACATAATAATTCAATGACTACCATAGATGAAAGTTTATTAATGATTTATGGAAAAAGATCTTTTCAAAAGAGTGATTAATGAATTTAGGACATTTTACTTTCCTGCCTATTAATATATTAGATAACCGCGAAAGAACCAATGCAATATGGTACAAAATTTACAATGATATATTTAGCTGCTTTTATGAGAAATTGATATAAAAATTAATAATAAAAGTACTTTATATAACTAGAGAAGTTTATTTTTATTTACATGTTGGTATACAACAATAATTCAAAAATTACGTCAATTAAGAAAAAGTCAGAACATAAAAAAATAATTAAAAACCAATGCAGTTTGCAGAAATTTACAAATCTGAAATAGTTTTTGGCAACTTCTTTCCAATTGTCTCATTAAACTAAAACTCAGCGATATTGCCTTTCATGAAAGCGAGTGTTATTTTATAAAGGATATATTGATTAAGAAGCAATTTTTTATGAAAGGCGATATTGTATTATTGCAGATAGTATTTTCTGTGTGTGACCTAAATATGATATCGTTAGTGAAAATTAACATTTTAACCTCGAATCTAATCAAATCCATATGTATTAAGTGTTGAAAAGAAAAAATGCTTATTTTTAATGTTAGTAGTCTTACCAATTTTCTTATTTTTTATATTTAAAGTAATATTTTAATGACAGTTTATTTTTTCCGGTGTAAAGTATATCCAAATAACAAAAATATGCCATCATAAGTAGCCAGTCAGTCGCTAACTTATTGCAATATACATAAATAAAAAAAATTGATGACATGCATTGAATTTATCAATTTCGGCATGATTTTGTTTCAAAAATATGTACATATTTTAGAAATTTGTTAGATTTTGACGAAATGTGTGTACAACAATTTTTGATGTTGTATGTCTTATATGAACATTGACATACGAGTATGGTAAAAAAATATTCATATTTAAATAAAATACTTATCTACCACTTGCTAGAGATGTTTGCTCAAACTTTATATATATTATAAGAGAACATATTAACTCACTTGCCTTTAAACTAGCCCTCAAGTTTTGTAGGTCTATAGACAATATTTTCAAGTGGGGTCAAATTATTATTCAAATAAGAAGATAAGCATTGCAGTGTTTATTATGTGACTTGTAAAAATCTTCGAATATTAATTTGGCATGGTTTTCAGTACAAGAGCATAGGATATTCAACAGTGCTCACAAACAATTCTCTATTCAACAAATATGCCCAATTGTTATTCCAATAGAATCTACTTTTTTTCTTATAGTTCATATTAAAAAAAAATGCAACAATTTCAAAATATGACTGACCTGTAGATTCAAGACAATAAGGTCTCAATTGGTTGTGAAAGAACAATTTATAAGTCGTAAATTTGTTGCATCAAAACATAAATAATATCAGAATGGTGTTATATGAAAGGTTACGAGTTGAATAATATTAAGAGTATTGCTTCATTTGAAAATGTCAATTTGCCGTTTTTGGGTCTTATATGGTCAGTATAACTTTTTTTCTATGCAAAAAGACAGCGATGGTCAACCACAAGGCGACAGCCAAGCTGTTCATGGCCAGTAGCTGCATGTGTGACGGGTGCCTGATCTTCCATTCGAATGGGAATCGATTTTTCATGAGTTCATGTCCAATGTAGAGGAGCAGAGCATTGCGTCCGGCGTAATAGAATGGTCGACCTCCCCACACTGCATACATGTCCACAGCTAGGTACAATATAGCCTGAAATTGAAATAACATTGGGTTATCGCTTTCATTGCACAAATATTAAAGATATTTCAAGTTTTTTTTAACTCATTAACACAGGGAGACGGAATCCAGGTTGTTGGTCTTTTTGTGTAACAACAGGGAGAGTGAATTCCACACACTTATTTGGAGTAATATTAATGGCTCATTGCGTTCGGAACATTTTTTTTTTTTAATTATCCTTTCGAATCACTCGTTATTCGAAAGCCACACAATAATAAATCCAAAAATAATCATTTATTTATGGCAATGTTGAAGATTATGAAATAAAGACATTTATACAAGTAACATGATATTTTATAGTTTATCTATATATATGATTACAAAACATATTACAAAGACATAAAAAACAATGAAGCGCTCAAGCTGCAATGTTCGCCGATGTGTAAATATATTGGTATTATAAGAAAATTGACGATTTTAACAAAAAAACTGAAAATATAAAACATATAGATGGTGGTAAAAAATTCTCACATTTTTTCAACAATCCTATAGTATGGAGAGATATAAAAACATTTTACAGTCACTGGAGACTGAGTCAAAAAGAAAGGACATTACAGAAATACATATTTCAAGATATCAAATATTAAAGTAGAAAAACATTTGATTTAAAATTTGACAGCACTCGAGCCCACTGATGCTAATTGTAGATTTAACTTCATAGGACCTACTCAAGGGAAGACTTAGATGAATAGTGTGAATATATTGATTTTTAAAAGAATACATCTCACCTGAATGAAGAATGCTGTACTGGATGCCGCAAGGCAGTATGACAATGACCAGAGACTTTTGTTGATTGGAATGGGCCCTCCGTTCTTTGAGAAGCAGCAGAGACCCCCAGCCACTAATCCTAACAGCACTCCCCACATTAGCCACCGTATGACACGAGCCCTGGAATATAATTTGTTTACATTTTCTGAATATTCCACTGGAGAAATATTTTTTTAAACAGGGTGAGTGAAATATTTCATTCATCAAAAATACATTTACTGAGTACTTTAATGTGTACGAAAAACAAATAAAGCAAGTAACACATTTTTTATAGATTATTAAGCACGTTTAAAATTTTTATATAGTGGTAAAATCAGTAGCATACATACGGCTATATGAAACACTATTTTACCTGGCATGCGCATAAGCTAGTAAAATTCTGGCAGCTTGGCAGCCTAATTGGACAACCAAAGCACAGGTGAGAGTACCGAGTAGTCCTTCCGGATCAAAAGCTATTTCTGGTTTATATAGCTCTCGGAAAGCGCCTCCTTTGTAAATATGAGATTCTCCCAATACCATCCTAAAAAAATTATATTTAAAAATTAGAAGTTATTGTCTTATTTCGTTTATCTAACATTCGATTTCTGAAATTGAATGGAGTTAACGATCTTTTATTTGGCTATTCATCAGTTATGTTTTATAGATATTCTTTCACTATATTGTTCATGTACAACAATTTGAAGTAAACTTTAATCCGACAGTACCTGTCAATGTAGCCAGCCACTCCTCCCGTGCAATTGAATGCCGATGAATGGTTATGCAGTCCACCGGGACCTACGTAGCCCCGGGGGCAGTTGGGAATCTCCCAACCGAATGTTACAGCAGAATGAATTGCCACAAGCAGTGCGGTGCCCCCCCACTGTTTCCATGTTGAACGGAAGTCTCTCAGCAATGCAGTACCTTATTATTGAAGAAGATACCGAATAACAGTTACTATGGTTTCACTTTGCCTAATAGACTATTTTGAAAAGATTAATTACATTTTTATTACAATATGAGATTCAAAAGGATAACGGATTGATGTGTACACTATCAAATATTGAAAGTAATTGCCTGAAGAAAATTTATCATACAGGCAACTGAAGTGTCACTCTGGAGACTTTATAGAGATCATTTCTGAAAACATACTGTTAATGATTTAGTTGCTAAGTCAATCTAAAATATTTAAGTTTTTTTTCACTACACAATAATTTTTCATCTATATAGTTAAAATCGGGAAAAAAGTATTCTTAACACAAACCTGGCATATAGTTGTGGGAAGCATTCATCCCAAAACATTCTAAGCTACCGACAATGAAATAAGCGAGTCCTAATCTCTGAAGAACTCCAGGAAGTCTTAATTCATCAATAGCGCGTCGTTTTGAACCAATTACAATTCCGAGGGCTATTAAAATAACAGAACGACGTAAAATCTGCAAATAGAAAAAAATAATCATTGGACATGAAGATTTCAAGGTAGAATTTTTTCTATGGTATTTAATGGGGAAATAAATATTGTGTGTGATAAGTGTATTTCATTTAAAATAAAAGCAATTTCAGTATTAAGTGAAGAGTTTCCTAATCCATCAAGTTAATGATTAATACATTATTTATCAAAAGAATGTAATATAAAATAAACAAATCAGATTTGGATCATTCAAATGTACATAAATTTTTTGTTGTTTAAAACTTTGATTTCACCTTGGGGACGTCTACACGAATGTGATTCAACGAAAACATTAGAACTTATTGATATAAATTTCATATTTAAGGTCCATTTAATAAGTGCTCATAGTTGATATCAGATAATTAAAACCCATAACCATTTTCTACAACTAAATTTAAATATAATTACTTGAAGAAAAGCTTTCCATCTCGTCATTGCAGTCCTTAACCTGGTATGTAAAGAAAGGCACACCGAAATGCCCATCAGAAATGCGAACCATGGAAAGACTAGATCTGCAATTGTGAGGCCATTCCACGGAGCATGCTTCAGTCCTTTGTAGCCACCCCCACCATAATTCACCAACACCATGAGCGCGATCGTGAAGCCTCTGAAGACATCAGCCGATTTTAGACGTGCACTGGTACGGAGTCCAGATGAACCTGTAGTTCCTGGAGCGCCCAACAGTTCAGCTCCTACTTCACCTCTGTAATGTAAGATTATTTATGAATTAAAAAAAGTGGTGGAATTATAACTATTTTAAATAATAAAAACACATATTTTAGTACTATTTCCACAATATATTTTATGAGTAATTATAACTATCTTCTATAATATAATATTTTAAAACCTTATAGCAAACTTTGAATCATTAAGTTCATTCAAACTAGTGGGATTTTAAATTTGTTTTCATTATCAATACAAAAACATTCAGACAAAATATAATTATTGAATAGTATAAACAAATCATTAAGTCTACATTGTGTAAGTGGTGACGTCATTGGAATTTTTAGTATGAATTGACATGCATTAAATGAAAGTTGCACATTTTTTTTATTTCTGGTATAATTTTTATAGGTTGTGTCTATTAATGACTTTTTGTTAGAAGTAATTTTTAAAAACAATTATGGTGTATGTTAGACTAGATAAAACTAAGCCTTTGAAAGACAGTGAATATATGATAAAACAGAGAGCCAAATCTCAACGAACACGAAAATCCACAGGAAGAAAATGTCGATAACGCAATAGTATGGAATTAAAAAATGCACAATTCTTGTGATCTAAATGATGTTTTTACTATTTCTAATTTGATATATCAGCAGAGTCCAAAGAAGTTTTATACATTTCCTGATAATGAAATTAATAAAATTTTATACAAGTAAACACGCATCTATTTTTAGTGCCTTGCCTATGAAATAAGTATTGAGTCATTCAATGACATAGAGTTCACATGTAACAGTAGATATTTTCTATGCAAATTAGATTATCTTCTGTGGTTGATAAGTCAGTCATGTGACAAGTAAACAGAAAATTTTATTGATTCATGGGTGTTATCCTTCCATATATAGATATGTTTAGAATAATTACAGTAAGTGTATATTGAAAATTGATTTTTATGGGATATTATTCTATTATTGATTAATTATCAAACATAAAAACATTACCTACAAATAATTAGTCGAAAATCATATGTAAATAAAGTTTATTGTATTTGCTAATTATTGCTAACTAAATTTAATCAGGAGTGACAACTTATGATTTTATGGTTATTTTAAGAAAAATAAATAGTCAACATAATTGGATTAGATTGCAGTGTTCATGTGTTTGACTGTCCACTAATTCTGTCCTATGCTTATCTTAATTTCGAAAACAACAAGAAGTTGGGCATATAAGTAGCAAGTAGTTTACGATGAAAAATTTCTGTTGTCATGAGCTCTCACTTTCAAAATTCATTTGCTCTACATTAGTAAGAAAAAAATGTATTTTATAAAAAGATTGAATTTGGCATAATTATAATGCAAAAAAGTTTGGCAGCAGCAAATGTTTTTTTGTGTAAATATTTTCAGTTCAATAAGCTGCCACTGAAGCGTAAGCAACAGATATTTCCATACATACATTTTCGAAGTACATGCGTAGGTTAAAATTATACTAAACAAAGTACTCAACCAATTCGATTAATTTGAATCTATTGATATTTTAAAATTTAAATATAAAAGTGATTGTTTTTTGTCCCGTATGCGTTCACAATTTTAATGAAGTGGGTTGTTGTGCTCACATCCGAAAAAGTTTCTAAATTAGTTCAGCCACGAGATTAGGACTGGTTTCGCCTATTGCGAGCACTGTCAACTGATATATTGGACTATGTTCATATGCTTCTCACATAGACAGCTTTATGTGGCCTGCTCACAGGTCATAAAACCTTCTGATTTATTTGTGTACCCACCAGACAGAAAAACAAAAAGATATTGTGTATCGAAAATCACTTTCTTTCTTTGAGTGGCATTGCAATGCATGCCCGGTGCTCGCTAGTGAAAAATAATTATTACGCTATAGATTTTAAATATGAATTTACAAAAAAATATGTTAGAAGGGTATGCAGGTAGCTCTAAGAATGTATATGAGTGGAAGTTTGTAGAGCCACCACAAGAGTATATTTATTCCAGGGCAGCAGATATTTTTTGATACAGATCAATTCAAAGAGAAAAGACATTATAAACTCTCATAATCAAGATATCAAATATTAGATTTACATTGTATCAATTTAATATTAAACTTGCTGAGATGTAAGCAAAGACCCATATGATTCCTAAAGTGAAACCCATCAAAGAGATTACTTAAAAAAAATAGATATTTTTAAGATTTACAAATGTGTTACCATTTTAACAAACATAAACAAATCATTTCTTTTAATTCTTTAAATAATACTAACATTGACAAATAAATTGCAAAATTACCTTGAAAGCAGTTTTTGTGTAAATAATACATTTTTTATAAATGAAATTTGCAGTATCAGATTTCATAATAAAATCTAGTTTATTTCTCAAGGTTGAACTGTAAAATATTGGTATTACATGAACTATTACTGAAAAAACAGCACATTGAATACACAATGATGCTGCCATTATTACCTATATTGGAACTAAAATGGTAAATTGATAACATTATTTATTATGCCATGAAAATTAAAACAACAAGCAATATTTGCTAATGAATTGTTTTGAGAGTAATTTTTGAGAATGTGTATGTTTGGAAGGTTATTATAAAACTTTAAGTTAGTTTTATAGGCAGTTGTTTTAAAAAAAAAAAAAATGAAAAAAAGAATTTAAAAATGACTAATCTGTTTTTATAGTTTGCTGTATTTTTTTTAATGATATGTAATTGTACATTGATAGTGCACGTAATTGATAAAAGTTAAAAGCCAAGGATACATAATCATGCAATGATTGATGTATACATTCTGACACCAGAATTGGATGAATTGGGCTTGATTAACACATGGTCTAACAGAATGGTGCAACTTCACATGCAGCCAATGTTACAATGAAGTTAAAGAGAAATCGGTTTTCACAATAATTTCAAGAAATGAATTCAATTTGTCTCCACAGTCGGCAGATATAACATTATATCTTTTTGTGGGGATATTTAAAGAGAAAAGTTTATGGCAATAAACTAAAAAGACTTGAGCAACTTACGACTTACTCACGTAATTAATATAATACTGGTTGAAAGGTGTGAAAATGTATTTTTTTTTAATAGAACCTCGATTAGTGAGTTTAATGAACGGATTAACTGATATTTTCTTCCTTTGTAACATTCAATAAGACACATATCAGCATTAAGCTGCCTAAAAGTAGTAAGCCTTCCCAGCTAACACCCTGTGTGACACAGTATATTAAGAAGGTTGACCATTTTAAATAGTTCAGGAAGACTGAGCGACGTTGACAGTGAAGGTAGAGGTCTGATATTTTAATGAATGTAATTTTTTTTTTTATTTCTTTGAAGAGTATATAATGAAATATTTTGATGTAGGAGAAAACCATATTTTGGGTATAAATGTGTGGTAATAATCATTCATTTTTAGTAATGTGAAGCACAGTGAATTATATTAAACATACCAAATTAATTCTGGGTTATTGGTTCTATCCTGCTCTATAGAAACAACATTGGGGGCATAAAATAGCTTTATATATTATAAAGTAAGGAATTAAATTTCAGCATTTGAACGTACCTTCTGAATATTTGAATCCAAAGCGCCGTTTGGGAGATTCTCTTGTAAAGACCTTTTACAAGGTACCATAAAGTTGCAAGAGCCAAGGCAATTACGACGCCTATCAACAAAGGTAAAAGGGGTTCGTCGGGCTGGTCAGTGACGATAATGTCCGAACAGCCCTTCGATGTAATATTGAGCTTATATTTTCCATATTCTTTAAACTGGTAGGTGCCATTGCAAATGGATCTATCGTCGCCATCTTTGATATCATACTTGACTGGCCAAATAGTTTTCACTAGAAAATGCCCTATTCCCGAGGTGAGGTCGGATATTTTAATATTATCGCAACCATCGCACTCTATATACTGTTTCCACAAAGATACATTCCGGTCAGAAACGACTGTGAGACATGCTTCGTCGTACTGAAGAGTTGTTATATTACACTTCCGCGAATAAAACATAACATTTTGAAAGTTCTTCATTTTGTAACTGTATGATTCGAATTCACTATGCCAGTGATCATATATTATGATACTTCGCTGTATGTCAATATTTGAATGTTTTCACATGACACTATATGTTCCAATGTTTATTAAAATGAGATTACGACGCTATATGTCATCCGAAGTATGTTGACATCACAAAGATCCGAAATTACTGAAGTGCTGCCATATCAAATATTTTATCAATCCACATTCAATATAATATTGTCACGACAAATGTGTTCGAAAAATGAAGATTTTTAGATTATAATATATAAATACATAGATGGAAAATTATCACAAAATTGTACTATTTTCATTTCCATAAGATTTTTTGGTTTTTTCAATGATTATTTTTATGCCTACTATCTAAGTAAGTATATGCTGAAAAAATATGAAATTTCAAATCGTAAAACCCATTTATATATATTTTTTATTTGGTATATATGTATAAATATATATATGCCAATTATGGATTGGATATAATTTGAAGGATTAATGATTACTAAAACATTTATGGTCGCGTATCGTATGGCTAAATAAAACCCAGCGTGTGTTTTATTGGTTTGTTTTTATCCAGATTGCTCTGAGGAATGCATATGTGTAGGAAATGGTTATCTTCACCTCAATTATTGAGGCATCACACTCATAATATAAATCTATGCCTTCAAACAAAAACCACAGATCGATTGAAAAACGGTCAGTACTTGAATTTATACGCGTGGATACCACGCACGACAACAATGTCGGTAACAACTCGATTAAACTACCATTTTTTTAGCCGTTAGCTGATCTCTGACGTTTCATTGGTTAAAGTTTTATTACATCCAACTTATGGTTTTAGAAATGTGTTGTCGTTTTATATGAATAGATTCCTTGTAATTTCAAAATATTGCAATATTGGATTTATTAGCAATAATCACCACCTATAAAGTTTTTTTTATAATAATGAGATGTTTCAAAATACTAAGCGTATCTCACGATGTAAGACATGAAAATATTCAACATACAGTTGTCTATAATTATTATATGTTTTTGAATATGGAAGTAAAAAGAACAAATAAAATTTTTATTCTTGTCCTTCGAGGCGTTAGATTTTTTTCAAAGGAAGGCCCTGCCGATATTATCTATTACTGCATGTTACTTTGTTAGTCCGTAGAACTGAACTATTGAGATGGCAATATGTGTACCTACATTTTTATATTATTCTTACAACATGTAAAACAAAAGAGAATAAATCCTTAAAATATGGCTTGACATTCTGGAATATTTTTATAAACGAATCAAAAAAGAATTCATTTCGTTATTCAGTATTTCCCGGCGCCTCCGTTCCGTTTTTGCATATCTCTCGAACGAGAGATATTTTTTTTATGATTTAATTATGTAAATTGACTCACAGAGCCGGCGATATTTATTCCTTTCGGTGTGCTTAGCAGCCTTGCTACGTGCGCCGTTTTGTGTCAGATCAAGGAGCCATTTTCAGAGTTTCTTTAAAAATTTCATTTATTATTGACAGTAAAGAATTGATGGAAACTAAAACTTAAACCTAAATTACCCAGAATAGTCATATAATCAAATTTGAATTGTTAAAATTTTGTACGATTCCACGTGTTTTGTCACTGACGAATTGGGTTTCGCCTTTCGGTATCGTCAGGCATTCTATCACATGAATGTGACAGAAATGATAGTAAGTCAGTTTATTTCATCTGTTCAGTTCTGTTGCATTCGTAGGATGCCTGAAGATGCCGAAAGACGAAACCCGAGTTGGAGGAGAAAAAATATGTGAAATCGTTAAAAGTTTCAGTCAAATTTAATATTGAAATTCCATCTCTTCGGAAAATATGCGGGAAAAAACGTAATGTAGATCTTACAGTTAGCGTATAGATTTTTTTAATTCCCAAGTTTTAGGGAAGGTTAAAGAGTGCGTTTAGGAATAAAAACAAGTCATAGATGTTCATGCATTCGTAAAATGCAATATATAAAAATCTCTATTAGGAATTTGACCTCGTGGCAATATCGCCGATTGAAACTGAAGTCTAACAATCTATCAATCGGCTACGTGTGAAAATTTTTGATTGCTCGTAGTAAATTTCTGATGATTTTAAAATTGCAATCCAATTAAACAAGTGTTTTTATAATAAAAATGCTCATTTATTATAATGAAAGTCGAGAGGTAAATCTAATTGAAGAAGTCTTATGAAGATCATTATGAGCGCAATGTAATTCTGTGACTTTGTTGAATATGAATTGTGTTAAAGTTGTAATCCATATACATAAATGAATGTCTGTCTGTATGTCTGTCCTTTATAAACTCCTACACCACTAATCCAATTGCGATAAAACTTTGTCGAATTATTGCTTAGACTACCGGGCAAAAGATAGGATACTCAGAATTTGATTTGATTACAAAAAATAATTGAATATTTACGAAAAACATGTTTTTATATAAGACTATTGTACATAATGTAATAATACAGAACGACCATTCATGAAACATTGTATCCATAGCAACGCTGTCACATGCACTCGCCCATAGGTATTTTAAGTAGGTACTGAATATTTTGAAACAAAATTCGATTTTCGAATAAATTATTTCAATGTTTGAATTTTTACCGACTTCTTTTGTTTTAATTTTATGTCGCATGACACGTTCTGTCAATTGAAATAAATATTACGTATAAATCGTGTGTGATATAGAAAGAGTTATTTTAGAATTCCTATACTAGTATTATATCAATCAATTTTTTTATTTTTCACAAGAGAATTTCAAAACGTAACATTCACTGTGAAATCAATTATGCCATCCAAACGAAAAGCAATAGGTCAGAGTACAACTCAAGCACGAAAGAAAAGGGCATCACGAGCTTCAGAAACAGTCGAGCAACGGAGAGCAAGATTGGAAACAGATCGAGTACACACTGCTCAAACCCGTTCATCTGAAACAGATAAGCAAAGGGAAGCAAGATTGGAAACAGATCGAATACACACTGCTCAAACCCGTTCACCTGAAACAGATAAGCAAAGGGAAGGAAGATTGGAAACAGATCGAGTTCGCGTAGATCGTACCAGACGCACTCTGCATGCTGATTTAAACCATAGTGCTTTCCATTACGATCCTAATTATGACTACAGTCTGCACCCAAGTGTTGTTATTGGCAAAATGGACAAATTATGCGTGTATTGGAGTGCCTTTAAATTAAAAAATGAAACACTGTGCTGCGCGAGTGGAAAAGTGAAATTGCCAGAATTACATTCAATGCCCGAACCTTTATTAACGTTGGTATCGGGTGATACAAGTGAATCAAAACATTTCTTGACAAACATACGAAAGTACAATTCAAGTTTCCAAATGACATCTTTTGGTGCAAAAAATATCGTGCGCGAAGATTACATGCCAACATTTAAAGTGCAAGGACAAATTAATCATCGTGCAGGATCATTACTACCACTGCCGAACGCAAATCATAAATTTCTTCAAATTTATTTCATGGGAAACACTGACAAACAAATTAACCAACGTTGTCAATTCAATACGGGTACTAAACAAGAAATAATCGCTCAATTACAAACTTTATTTGATCAGAACAACAAATTAATAAAATTATTCTGAACTGCTCTCAAACAAACGCCATCTGATGATTACAAAGTTGTAATTAGAGCTGACAAAGTACCTGTCAGTCAACACGAAAGACAGTACAATGCACCAACGATTGATGAAGTAGCGATCGTTATAGTTGGTGAAGAATTTAACTCGCGTGATATCATTCTTCATCGTAGAAATGGTCATGTTCAGCGAGTTTCAGAAACGCGTCGATCGTACGATGGATTGCAATATCCGATTTTATTTTGGCAAGGAGAAGACAGATACCATTTCAACATCACGTTGAGAAATCCACAAACAGATGAGGAAACGAATAAGAAAGTCAGCGCCATGAATTGCTATTCATAATTATTGATGATTCGTGAAAACGCTGAAAATCATATCTTAAAATGTCAACATTTGTTCCATCAATACATTGTCGATATGTATGCGAAAATAGAAACTGAACGACTCCTCTACATTCGATTACATCAAACCAAGTTGCGTTTCGAAGAATATATTCATTTACGCGATGCAGTTGTTAATGATGGCAATGTGAATCCCAATGATTTGAATGAATGGGGAAAATGGTCATACTCCCGGCCACATTTACAGGAAGTCCACGTCACATGCATGAATACGCACAAGATGCAATGACGTATGTTCGGGCATATGGCCGTCCAGATTTTTTTATTATATTTACCTGTAATCCGATGTAGGAAGACATAACACAACTTTTGTTACCCGGACAATCATCATCAGATCGTCATGATATTTGCGCACGGGTGTTTAAACAAAGACTCAAATCTTTAATGGATTTCATTGTCAAGCGACATGTTTTTGGAGAGACACGCTGTTGGATGTATTCAATTGAATGGCAAAAAAGAAGATTAACACACGCTCATATTTTGATTTGGTTGATTGAAAAAATCACACCTGATAAAATTGATCAAGTCATCTCAGCAGAAATACCAGATGTCAACATTGATCATAAATTATTTGAAGTCGTCACTAAAAACATGATTCATGGTCCATGTGGCTTACTCAACAACAATTCAGCATGCATGTCTGATGGAAAATGCACCAAACGATACCCAAAAAACTTATTAGCCGAGACTATCACTGGCAATGACGGATATCCACTTTATCGTCGACGATCGACTGAAAATGGTGGCAAATCTATCAGATTGAAAAGTGCGAAACAATGACGTCGAAGTTGATAATCGTTGGATTGTACCGTATTCACCGCTTCTCTCGAAAACTTACAAAGCACACATCAATGTCGAGTATTGTAATTCGGTGAAATCCATCAAATACATTTGTAAATATGTCAACAAAGGAAGCGACATGGCAGTTTTTGGAGTGGGAGATTCAACTGCATCTATTGATGAAATCAACCAATATCAACTGGGACGCTACATTAGTAGCAATGAAGCAATATGGCGCATTTTATCATTTCCAATTCATGAACGGCATCCAACAGTTACTTATTTGGCAGTTCACCTTGAAAATGGACAGCGAGTGTACTTCACAACAGAAAATGCACGTGTAAGATCATTGTCACCACAGCCAACAACGTTAACTGCATTTTTCTTATTGTGTAGGGATGATATATTTGCAAAGACGCTACTTTACTCTGAAGTACCAACATTCTACAGATGGAATGCATCGGAAAAAAAAATTCAACGTCGCAAACAAGGTAAAGCAGTTGAAGAACATTACAATGTATATTCAACCGACGCATTAGGCCGTCTGTACACTGTTCACCCAAATAATGCAGAATGCTTTTACTTGCGATTACTATTAATCAACATACGTGGACCGAGATCCTTCCAAGAATTGAGAACAGTAAACGGTCGAATATGTGTCACTTATCGTGAAGATTGCCTCGAATTAAATCTTCTAGAAAACGATGCACATTGGGACACTTCACTCGCCGATTCATCGAATACTGCTCACCCACAACAAATACGTGCGTTATTTGCAGTAATATTAACAATGTGCTTTCCATCCAATCCAAATGATCTTTGGGAAAAATACAAAGACTACATGAGTGAAGATATTTTACATAGTTTGCGTGCAACAATTCAAAATCCACACGTTCAATTCACACCAAACGTGTATAATGAGGCATTGCTATTGATTGAGGACAAATGTTTAGTAATCGTTAACAAATCACTGCTACAATTGGGAATGGCTGCGCTTTATCGATCTGAAAACGACTTACTTGATAGTGATTTCCAACGAGAAACACACTTTGATGTCGATGAATTAGGTAAATTTGTTCAAACGAATCTTCCGAAATTGGTTCACGATCAACGTGTAGTGTATGACACAATTATGGATGCAATTACAACTCAAAGTGGTGTATTTTATTTTCTAGATGCACCCGGAGGCACAGGTAAAACCTTCCTCATTTCACTCATTTTGGCAGCCACACGATCACGAAAGAACATTGCACTAGCAATCGCATCATCTGGAATTGCAGCAACTCTTTTGGATGGTGGTCGGACAGCGCATTTAGCACTGAAATTGCCATTGAATATGCAAATAATTGAGACACCAACATGCAATATCAACAAAAATTCTAAAACGGGCAAACTGCTCACATCATGTAAAATCATTGTATGGGACGAATGTACTATGGCACACAAAAAATCATTGGAAGCACTTCATCGAACACTAAAAGATTTGAGAGGAAATGAACAACTTTTCGGTGGCGCACTCCTTTTATTGTCTGGTGATTTTCGACAAACTCTTCCTGTTATATCACGTTCAACAGTAGCCGATGAACTTAATGCATATCTCAAATCATCCGTCTTATGGCGATACGTACATACAATCACTTTGAAGACCAATATGCGTGTACAACTACAACATGATACATCCGCTGAACGTTTCGCAAAGCAATTGTTGGATATGGGAAATGGGAAAATGGCAATAGAGGAATCCACACAATGTATCACATTACTAGCAAATTTCTGTAAAATAACTGCAACCATAGACGAATTGATTCACAAAGTTTTTCCAAATATTGCACACAATCATAAAAATCACCAATGGCTCAGTGCACGTGCTATATTAGCAGCTAAAAACAAGGATGTCAATGCAATCAATTTCAGTATACTAAATGAGATACCAGGAGAAGCGACAACGTATAAGTCAATCGATACTATAATGAATCAAGACGAAGTCGTCAACTATCCAACAGAATTTTTGAATTCACTTGATTTGCCAGGCATGCCGCCGCATGTTTTAATATTGAAAATTGGCGTGCCTATCATTCTTCTCTGAAACATAAATCCACCACAACTTTGTAACGGTACTAGGCTTTCAGTAAGAAAAATGATGAACAATATTATTAAAGCAACAATTTAAACGGGAAATTCATAGGAGAAGATGTACTGTTGCCACGCATCCCAATGATTCCGACAGATATGCCATTTGAATTTAAGCGTCTGCAGTTTCCAGTGCGAGTCGCCTTTGCAATGACCATCAATAAGGCACAAGAACAGTCGTTACGAGTGTGTGGACTAAATTTAGAAAATCCATGCTTCTCACATGGACAACTGTATGTGGCCTGCTCACGCGTTGGAAAACCTTCTGATTTATTTGTGTACGCACCAGATAGGAAAAACAAAAAACATTGTGTATCCAAAAGCACTCCAATAAATAAAAACACATACGGCCACCACTGTCAAATTTAGGTAAGAAAAAATAGCCTAAGCTTATCGCGTCTAATTGGCTCCTACCTCGCCTCAAGTCTGACTTATCCAATCGGAAGGCGAGAGGCTCCCGACGAGGCGATTCCATAAAGTCGCGGTTTCTTTTTTTTAGTGGCACTGCAACGCATGCAGGGTACACGCTAGTATTTTATAAAACGTTAATTAAAAGTAAGTATTAGTTTGAATAATTAAAATTGAATGATAGGGATAGGATATTGACAACTCAAATAATTGTGTGTGAAAAAAGAAAAATTCAGGTATAAATTCAAAACAAAAGAGCCACAATGGTGAAAGTGAAAACTAGCGTGTACCCTCGCTAGTTTTTAAATAAAAAATCAGTGTATATCAAATAGTCTAAATATGTTTTGAATTTAATTATCGCCTTTATGTTACAGGCCAGTTGAAAGAGGTCAGTAATATGGCGCCCACAAATAATCTTTAGGATAAGATTTTTTACGTTCAAACTTTTGACATACTTCTGACTAAATAATATATTTGTGCTCGCATAAGACGAGACAAGTATTGTTTCAATACGAATTATGACCTCACTGAATGTTGTCATCTATATTTACTAGGTGAATAATATATCGATCGCAAGCCGAGTTTGCTCGATATTTTTATGTTGTGTTTCCTTAACAGTTGTTTGTCAGAGGGCTCATATCCTTTTAAGGAAAATCGAAACTGTGGTTTTACAATCGATTTATTTTCAGAGACATGATTGTTTGTTTAATTTTTTTCTTTTAAACGAAATATCGTTTGATTTGTACTACTTACAATATTTTATAAAGTTCAGGAACGGTAATTTTTAACTGCTTGTTATTACTTAACTTTTTTTATACATTATAGATTTTCTTCTTGTTTCATTTCGTATACGTTATGGTCTATGTCATTATGCGTTATCCCTTGGAATGAAATTTCCCCCTACCATTACCCATCCATTTAAAATAAGTAGATGTCTTTAGATATCAAAATATCCAATAACTTTTTAATGGTAGTTGATTATTGTTTATTTTAAAAGCCTTTTATTGAAGGCCATTAAGCTGTATTGATCATAAGGCTATCATTTCCAAAATTCAATGTCATTTTTATCAAATCGGTGATTAAAATTATTTCAAATATATATATATTTAGCGCCTTGTCTTATGGTCTATATTTTTATCCCTTTATATTATAAATGGTGCAAACTGTTAACTATCAGTTCTATTGCATCCGTCAGATAGAATATCTGAAGACGTCGGATGACTTTTGGTCGTAACACAAGGAAATATGCACAGTTTCAAAAATTCTAATTCGTATATTATAATACTCATTAGTTATTATTTTGATCAAATATAAAACAAAAGAAATGCATCGTCAGGTTTTACATTGCTTCTCCATTGTTTACACATTTTGACACATTAAGAAAGTATTATTTATTACAAGGTTTTAAGTAGGCTAACATAAGGAAAACCTTTGTTCTCTCTGCAGTCGCTAAGTACCTTCTAGAACTGTTGCAGCGGCGCTTCAGAAATATTCAGAGAAGGAAAACCATTTTTCATATAATTAAAAAAAAAGTAGCCTCGTTACCATGAACACTAACTATTCAATATTGATAATTACTTGCGTTGAAACATCTTTAAAAAATTTGAATAAAGTAAATGTGAAACATTTTCCCAATACTTGGTTAGACTTTCACAAAAATCTGCCTCCGTTTTGATTTGACGAGTACTGCAGCCATTCAGATATTTACAAATATTTTGATACATTTCTGTTTCATTTATTTTGCCACCAGACTTGTGGTTGAGGAGTCAACGTCAACTTGAGAGTTACTGTGAAAATCACAGCCATCATATTTCAAAAAAGAGACGCAGTGATAATTATTAATTGACCACAAGTCATATGACGAGTCACGATAAAAAAAGATGTTGAACAGAGCAACAAGCAATTATCGTATCTCGTAAATTGTTATTCTTCGGATTTGTACAAAAAACGTCAAAAAAACACAAACAGTGGTCTATATATTATGAGATCAATAAAAGATAGAAGCTTCAATCGTATTAAAGTATTGTTCTTAAAACAGTTTCATTTTTAACACTTTATGAACCTTTCACGCCAAAAGACTTAATTTTTTTCCCAGCCGTTGGGAACCGTTCACGTCTTTTCGCGTAGGGGGAATAATCCTATTTCGACAAATAAAAAAATATTCCTGATACTTGAATTTCATTATTTGCTCACATGTGGCAATAAATGAAATCAATGTGTGATTTTTATCACATTACAATTGGTTTTGTGATCTTAATTTCATAGTAGGCATATAAATTGCGGATATATATGTTTGACAAATATTTTTTGTGATTTTTTATTCGATTTTTTTATATGCGTCAGTTCTTTTAGCCGTTTGTAATATTATCATATTATTATGCTGACCGTCGAGAATAATGTTTTTTTTGATATGGTAAGTATGCTGATTTTTACGTTTGTTTGATAAACAGTAATTGGACGTATAGTCTCTCAGCTATTTGTATGCCTAAACCCTATTGTGAGATACGTCACTTGGGTATAGATCAGTGGAGAAATGCTGTTCGTGCATCACTGGTTTTCCTTGCATTTTCCAACTCAGAGCGTTATGTGTACGCCTGCGCTGTTTTACAGTTCACTCACACCACAGAAAATTTCCCTTAGATTTTCCCGCTTTAAAATAGAGATGGGCTATAGCGCCAGCATATCATGCTTTGTCATAGTACTTATGTGTGGGCAATTCTATTTTTAAAAACTATTTTTAGTTGTTGGAAACTAATTTCACATATTTTTGGTTCAAGTGAAACTGAACATTTTTAATGAACTAAATAATATATTCATACATTATAACGTAAAGAGAATAAGAGATTTTTTTAACAAATACTTAATCATGCTTTACTTTAATAAATAATGATTTGTAGTGAATTTTGTGTCTATTTAAGCAAATTTAATTCATTAGAATTAAGTAAGAATTTTCATGATGTATGAAAAAATAGTTCATTATCTGGTGGCTCTTAATAAAAAAAACGCATAAGGTGAACTATAACGTATTTGGTACGAAGAGAGATATAAATACAATATTGTTGAAAACTATATTGGTATCGTGTTACCCTGGATCAACTTAGTGGATTAATTAGTTCTGATGACGGCGGGGTGTCGAAATAGATATTGAAAGTATTTAATTAAGCTTGATCGTTGGCAGTAATATATGTCAAGCTGTTAATAATTTAAAAATATATATTAATATTTCAGATATTAATCATGTTTCATATCACGCCGATTTTTACATCCCACGTTTAAGAATGACTGGTAAGTTTTTTTAAACAGTGTTAAATATCTGTATATTGAAATGTATCGTTTTATTTTGAAGTATATGAACAATAAAAGAAAACAACATTTATTATTAAACTCGTAAAATTTTATAATGTATCAAATCGTGCAAATTTTTAAAACGTTTTTGTGTGTTAAAGTCAAAATCATTTCCCCAAAACATTTCTTAAAAATATAAATTACGCCTTTGATTCAGTTTTATAATTACCCTTTACGATTGGATGAAAATAGAATATTGAAGTTTGGGACTGGTTGGTGGGAATTCGTTCATTACCAAGGTTCCGAGTTGACTTGTAACCGGTTAACGTAAAATGATTTCTCTTGACACTATTTACAGTAAATCTGTGAAAAACAATGATTTTAAATGTTTTTTAAATTAACGCATCCATTTTTTAATTGAGTTGTTTAAACGAAAAAAAATCATCGGCTTAAAACCAAATAT